>OX393567.1:23599019-23628349 GCA_947652115.1 Blastomussa wellsi | reverse complement strand
AAGTAAATGCACCTCCTTGCAATGCACTGGTAGATACAGAAGCACCAGCATTTGGAAATACTTCAAGATCTGCAATGTAGGTACAAAGGAATTTATCAGCAGGAACAAAGCATGTTGGGGGGGGGGGGGGGGGGTTCAAGAACCAAAATGATGGAAGCGTTTCTGTAAACCGTCCCTGTCACCTTTAGGCTGATAATTAGATGTAAATAACTACAGGCATAATGTTAGCTAAATTTAAATTTACTTGAGTTTTAGTCAGGTAACAAAAGTAACACCAATGTCTAAAAAAGTTATTATATAAAAGCACCATTTAATATCCATTACTATTACCATTACCATTGGCATTTACCAATTAATTTTTTAATACCATTACTATTTTACCAATACCATTTCTACTTAACTACATGTATTTACTAAAAATTATTGTATTTTAATTGGTTTGCATATTAAACCTTCAGAGTAAGTCACTCACATGCCACTTGAATCAATAATCGTTTGGACCTCACTTTTCCTGCAGAATTCATTGCTACACAGAAGAAGAAGCCATCATCTTGAGTGTGGTTCAGATTGCTGATAATAAGTTGGCCTGTACTCACTTGAAGACTATATCTACTCAACGACATGTCCTTGCTGTTACCCTCAAAATCTGTCGCAAACCATTTGTAAGTGATGAGTGAGCTGCCTGTGGCTGTGGCTTGGCAGTGAAGTTGTAGCGTACCACCATCTTTAAAGTTTGCAGGAGTTTTGTCAAGTGAGGTTATTGCTGGAGGGTTGTCTGTAGAGAGAAATCAAGAGAGGGAGAAAAAGCACAGTTATCTTCAACGTAAAATGCAAGTTAACTTGCTAAAGTAAATATTAGGAAGTATAATTGCATTGATAGAAAAGTTATTTATAGTTGGTGATAAAAATTATACCTTTAAAAATGACTTTTTATAAGGCAATACATGTTTTGCCGGTACATGTATTATATCACAATTGTTTGTCACCAAATGAAGATAGTTCAAAGTACAGTTGATGAAACTTGGAATATTGCTACACATACTTATTTTCCAAATAATTATGCAGGGATATTTGTTCTTTGATATTGCCAGTACTTGCAACTGTTCCAGGAAGTGAACAGTTTTTCAAGAGCAATATCCATCCATACATAGCATTTTTGTGGCAAATCAATGAAGTAATTGTTTAATATTATTAAGTAACCATTGCAGATGAATTACTCAAAGAATTTGCTAGTTATGAGACTTAAACCTACACAAGGAAATACCTTTCATATCTCTTTGGTGTAAAGTACTGTGAAATATATTGCCACTCAAAAACAAAGTTTAATACACAAGTAAGGTCTGTAAGTGCTCTGATATTCACATGAACACAAAAAGTAACTAGACTTTTAGAAAAAAATAGCATTCTTATAATAAAATATAGTTCTCTGTAAATCTTTTGACCTATTATCTTTAAAATCGAGGAATCAAAGAAAATAGGGTCATTTGTGAACAATAGGCAGACTAAACATGTCAATTTAGTTGGCCTTTGACTTGCATAAAAATTGTAAATCTTTTAATTATTGTTAAGCCCTATTGGATAGCAATAGATGTAGTGCTATGTAAAGAAGGGATTATCATTATTAAAACTAAATTTCTTATATGCATGCATCCTGTATATTTCAGCATAGGGCTTATCATATGGGCATAAAAATACTTTCTCCATATCAGATTGACATAATCTGAATAAATAGAAATGCTAACTTTAAGGTACTATTTATTAATTAATAAGTTGCCAAAGCAATAAATTCAAAGTAAATCAACTTTTAAAAGGTTTCTGTAATTAGCATAGACGTGGCACAGCCTATTCATAAAAAATATCAATATTTTTTTCCTTTTGACCGCTGATTCTGAAGAACTATAAGGCAGTAGTACAAACACTAATAAATTCTTAAGTTCAAATAAGTCTTCATCAAGCCTGCATGAGGACGAAAGGGCCTTCTTTAATACAATGTATTCAACATATAATTACAATTCAACGTCAACACCTTAATGTTGCAACTAATTCTATTTTCTAATTTAAAGGTGTTGATTTCATTTTCAAAGCTTCACAGCTTTTAGTCTTTCCGTTATTAAAGAAGCTAAAAACCAAAAACTGCGATTTCTTCCTCGTTAAGCAACAAGAGCTCACGCGATGAGATTCGTTTTCAAGCGAATATATACAGCTGTAGGTAGAACAGCTGAAATCGACACTGCGGGAGGATAATGCATATGGGACTTCACTTCAGTTACGCGAGAGAGTCACGAGGTAAAACACCTTGTATGGAACTTAATATCTTGCAGCAAATGGATTTTCTTTTAATAAGGGAGCCCAAGACAAAATTGAAATATGTAATGAGCTCACGCGCGAGACCATCACATCAATGTTTATATTTGCTAACGTATTGTTCTCGCAGAAACACGAAGGACTCTTGAATAAGTTGAATTTTAATCATCACCTACTGCTGGAGATAGACTTAGAGATTTTCGTGCAGCGATCAAAAATCGAGGGCTTTAGCAAGTGACTAACAGACGAACATTGTTGGAACAAGCTATCAAAGTTCTGTCAAAATTATACCGGGTTATTTTAATACAATGAATGTTGATTTCAGCTGATTTCAGCTAAGCCCTCGATTAATCACGCAAATGTAGTTTTCACTGAGTTGAAAGCTTATCGTGATTCGCCAGTTACTCACGCCAGAATTAAACGCTACATAAAAAGATTATAGCTGAAAGGCAATAGACTTTGTTTTTGAAGTTTTATGTTTACTATAGCTGTCATCCTAGGCAACATAATAATTCGACATGTTCATCGACAAGTCTGATATCACAAATTATGCAAATATTGCAGCTTCATTAAAGTTTCCACGGAATAAGACGCTAAGAAATAACCTTAATAGCGTAAAATGACGAAGCTGTAACACAAAATGGCAATGGCTATGCTAAATATTGACGCTGGCTGGTCACTGATTCCACTGAATGCACACTTGAATGGAAATTATACATAACAGGTTAGTTACAACAACGCGGAATCGCCACTACAGTACATAAAACATTTTAAACTTACCTGCATTTACTGCGATCCAACAAAACAGAAAAAATAATAGTCCAGTTTGTTGGTGAACCATAGTAAACTTGGATCAATAAAGCGGTTAAACTGAGTCTATGTTTCCATGAATGAATACGAACGAAAAAGCCTTTAAATTTATATTGGTTTCCTTCCCGCGCAATGACTTCTCACAAACGTGTGATATCTCTTGCTTCTGGAAGAATGCTTTGCTCCAGGTCACAAAAGGCTCAAAAAATTGACGACTATTCACGTAACCAGGCAAAGGAGCTCTGACTTTTCCCAGATTAATGCACGTAATTACAGAATGAAGCCGCTCACGGCAGGTCAACTCCGGCGATCGATCGTCGGCGAGGAAATCAAATCGCCTCGATCATCCAAGGTTTCATTCGTAATTTCCAAAACCCTTCCGCTCACGGCACACTTGTGTCAGTACATATAAGCTAGCAAGTGGTGGTTGTCTATGCATTTCTGGATTTCCTCGACAAGAACAATTCTTTGAATGATTCAAACTTTCAAACGGAAACACAAAATACTCGATGACCACTCCACACAAAGCAAAACAAAGCTATAGGTCACGTGAAATGTACCGAGTGTTAGGATTGGTTAATTATTAAAAAATATGATCTCACGCCTCGCCAACTCAGAACAAAAGAAAGATTTATTTGACAATCAAAACGCGAAGGCCCTTTCTTTGTCATTAGCTTTGAAAAAACAAAATATTTGCATTTGAAAAGAATAAAACTGTACACCCAATATATGACACATAAAAACATTTAATAACTTCTGTGAAAATTGCCAATTTTCCGCAGTAACCTGTTAGGTGTCCGAAAGAACTTGTTTTCGTTTCCTGAATCTTCTCGGCCTACTCCAGGCTGCGTAAGATCGATGAGTAACATTTCTTGGTGAGTCGGTCGCTTGCCGCGCACGCGAATAAAGTAAGCCGATAATTACTCTCGCTGACTGGTACGACGTGGGCGTAAATTACTCAGCACCACAAGAACTTCTATTGTAAGTGCAGTAGACATCGAACTTCAGTGAAATTAAGTTTACGAAACTGAGCTAGACCGAAACCATGTTTTAAAAGGCATCACGCTGAGACAATTTGAACCTTGACTTCTAGGCGTATTCTGGGGGCAACCGTTATTGTTCTACTAACTTAGTTCCCACATTTACTACTGCAAAGAGCAAATTTTGTTGTTAAAAACTGCTAGACCGTTACAAAGAGATTTATTTGTCGTTAGGAATATTCTTTCTGAATCTGCCATGCAATTTGGAGTTTACCCAATCAAGAGAAAGTATAGTCAGTATAGTTTGACAAAGTTATGAAGAATTGATCACTGAGTTGTAAATCAAACCCATGTTGGTATTTTGCCGCGGAATTAGACAAACATATTGCAAGGCAAATTGATTTGCTCTTTTAAAAGAAGCCGGTCCGATTAATACCAAGCCTCTAGTTGTGGATTTGTTCACGCTTGTTGATGCATTTATCTACCTAAGGAGCTGTGCGCGCTTTGCTTGTAGCTCCGCTGCATAAGTGTGTCCTCGAACTCTCCCTTCACAGCACCGTAAGAGTACTTGTTGAAATTTGCAAGATTGGTGCTAATTTGTAAGATTGATGTGACGCTTTTGCAATCATGACAACGCCACAGTATCAGGATTAGTAGGAATTAGCCACTACGTCTAGATCGCCTGTTTTCCAGAACGTCACAAAAATTTTCGGTTATTGATTTACGGACTAATACTATTACTGAAAGAAACTCAATGTTAAAAGCATATTTTCATGATTTTTTAACCATAAAGCATGAACTGGTTATTTTGCCATTACGCATGCTCAGTATCGTGCATGAATGCGTCCTATTCTAGTGGTATTCAATTGAACAATGCATTACTGGGCAGTAACTTCAGCTGCCTAGCTACAGTTGGTTTACGTTGACAATGCACAAATTTAGATGTTTTTGCATTTGCAGTAAAGGAATTCCCGGTCCTTCTCAGTCATTCTGCTCAGGAGATGGCGGGGTTTTATCCTATTTCTCCAAAGAAGCGTTATCTAAATAACTGATAAGATTTACCTTAAAATGTGGGTAGCTTAGTTTTAATACAGAAATTTAATTAACTCTTAAAATGCAGATGAAAATGCATTTAACAGATTAAAAAATGTAAAATTTAGCTAAATAAACAGTCTGTATTAGTCGGTACGGAATTAGACTCTGTGACTAATTAATGGGCTCACTCACAAGTAAATTAACGTTGTTGCTCGCCTCTGAAAGCGTGTGCATATCCGGTCCGCTTTCCCGGTGTCGCCTTGGAGGAAGTGGGCGCGGGGTACACAGGACGCAAAAGCGTGAATGCTTGATTTGACCATGGCTAAGCCGCAGTAAGCGTGAATACTCTGACCAGGGGTTAGCTAAATGCCATAAAGAATAAAACTATAAATCATAAAACTTGCTCAATTCCTCAGTTAGTGGCTGTTCATAACAATAAAGACAGAAAGCCCCATGCCGGACCACTGAATCAGTCTACAAGGAGCTTGGCACAAGATATTTTCGATCGCATGTCAGATCCAGTTAGAACTAAGTAAATACAAAACACAGCCGAAAACTACTGAAGCAAAGCTGACAGCAACGTAAAAACAGTGGCAAAAAGCCAGGTGCAAACTTTCCTTGTAGCTAATTAAAAATCACTGGATCAGAACAAAACACAGGGTCACTCCCTGAAGCCCATTATTTCGCGCGTTCTGATTGTAAACTGCAGAGATACCACCTACGTTCCATGCTTCCTTCAATTTCTCGTTTGTTACGAAAACACACCCTTCTGTTCTTGTCAAAAGACAGTTGCTGAAGCTTAAACTGAACAACAACTTGACAGAAACCGTTCAAGGAGTTTTTTTAAAATAAGACGCATTTGTTACATAAAAAAGAAACCAAAAGGGTGGACAATCCATGGTTCAAGGGAGTTGTTATTACTTACACGGTTACCGTTTTAAATTTACGCTAAGAAAAGATGATATTTTTGATTTGTGAAGTCTCCGGTCAAGATGTGCATCCAAAGAAAATGCTGGTCAGACATTAATACATTTTATGTCAAACCTTCGTGTGCCCCTCAAACAACTGCAGCGATTCTTGCGGTTTTTTTATTCCAGCATTGAGGTTTCTTAAAGGAGAAAGCAAGATTTACCTCATTCATAGAGATAATAATTGTCTTAGAATTAAAAATTCGTCTCAAGACGCCTGAGAAATTTATCTGGAAACTTGTCTAAAATAACATGAATCCGATTAAGAAAAACTTTCCGTCCTAAATTTACCTTAGAAGGAAAGGTGCAGTCGAAAACCTCGCTTAAAACACGAATCCGGGAGACAGACAAACTTTCCGTCTCAACTTTATTGTCATTTTCCCTTTCTTAGATGGAAAGTCAGACGACTAAAACATTAATCTGGTGAAAAAATCGAGACTTTCTGTCGCAGATTTATCAGTCTACTTTTGAACTTTGTTTTGAATGAAGAGTCTGCAAGAAAAACATTTGCATGGTAACCACCTCAACTGATCTGTGGACGGAAATTACCGAAAAACAAACCAAAATCTCGTGCACACAAAGCGAACCGTTTTGAACTCACATCAACGAGTAATGTTTTGAACGACAAAGGAAAAGTATAAGAGCTGTGACAAATTAGCCTGATTCCGGCAGTGGACTGGATACGTTTTACAGAGTAACTTTGTTAGCAGCTAATTTTTCCGAGCATTTCCCAACCTTAACATCACAACAGGCAAAGACCAGACCACAATTAATTATTCACCGGGAACTCAGTGCCCTACACTTCTAACTCCATCTCATTTGTTAAATTTATAACTATTTTTTTAAAAGAATGATTGGCTGCTAAGACGAAATTTCAAGATCGATTCAGAAATGTTTAATACGTATGCTAATTTGTAGCCAATTAAGCTTTTCTGTATAGGCACTATTCAACGGTGTTTCGATATATGACAGCAATGTCTTGGGATATTCACACTGATACACTTAGCGTACATAAAGCTAGCTGTAGCCAGTGAAGAGAACAATATTCATAACGAGCGAGTGCCCGATAAAGGTTGTTTGTTATTCAGTCCGATGAACGTTATCAAAATTACTCGGATATAGAAACAATGAGTCTGAAGGGAGCTGAAAATGTAAACTACAAAGCAATGAGTTGGCTGGGTTGTGTCGTATATTCCCACCAGGAAGGAGGGGGGGGAGGGAACGCCCACTTGTTGCACGTCTACTCATGAATTTGAACGCTTTTCTAGACGATATATATCATTAATTATATAGCTACATCAAAATCCATTATTGTCAACAGATGCATTTTTTTATTAATTTTTGCCAACTATCCAAATTTAAAATAAATCGGACAGTTTTTGCTCAAACTGTCCAATTTAAGAAAAATCTGGATACCTTCCATAAACCGGAGACTACATATATAGCATAATAAATCATGAAGACTTCATTTTATAAAGAACACTGAAGGAAAAAATCCAACCCGTACGTCTCGCCACTTCCTCGAAAGAATAGGAAAGAAAGGAGCGTGCAACCCACCAACAGAAAAATAAAGGGAATGGAAAAAACTTTTAAAAAGCATATTTAAATTTTAAACGATTATTCCTCTCTAACCAGTCGGCTACGATCTACAGAAATAGGCAGTCTCCTTCGCGCGGTACGGCACAATCGTCTCAACCGATAAGTGACGTACAAGGAAGAACATCGAGAAGGTACTTCAGATTTGCCCCCACCCCCTCCCCCCGGGACAAGGCCGCTTAAAACAATTCCTCACCCCCGGACCGAAAGGACTGGACTTGTCCTGGGGGTTGCCCGGGGGAGGATGGTTACAGATAGAATTGAACCACGCATTAATTAAAAATATATTTAACATAGTTTATATTACCTACAATCCTTATCAGTCCTTTATTCCCTTCTTCTGGTGTAGTTCTTTAGCGGCATTTCTCTGCTTTTCATCTTTTCTTCCTCTCTTACTCGCTCTCTTCTCTTTAGGTTACATTCTTATATTATTCCAACGCGTGAATCCCTAAAAAGGAAAAAATACGGTTGCTGATACAATCTTGCACTTTCACTGTTGTTGCTCTTATAATTACAACAGTTATCGATATGTCAGTTACTTGCGGTCGTCGCAATATATATACATCTGCTATCGGTATGTCAGTTACTTGCTGTTGTCGCAATATATATACATCTGCTATCGATATGTCAGTTACTTGCGGTCGTCGCAATATATATACATCTGTTGGGCTTGGCTAGCATTTTCGCCTATTGCAATTATGAGTGGGAGGCGGTGCGCTGTACTCCGGATCGGCCAGGGCACTGCGTTGTGTTCTTCTGCAAGACACTTTACTCTCATATTGCATCTCTCCAACCAAGTGTATCGGGGGTAAAGGCAAATTGAATCGGCTGGGTACACTGTCTGATGAACTATCATCCCATCAGGGCCAAGGAAACCAAAATAACCTCCGGCCTGATGGTCTCCTATGCTCCTATACAGACTTATCTTTTTACCATGTAATTGTGATAAACAATTCTATCATACACTCCAAGCAGTTTGCAACTGCAAGCCATCCTTGTGTGCGCTTTCTTCTTAACAGTCTTTTCCTTAAAGGCATTTCTTATCATCCTGATAAGAAATGAGCTGGCCCACCATAACAAAAGCAGATTTTCGTTTATAAAAGAAAATTGTCACTTATTTGTTAATGCAGGGACTAATATATAATTTTTAGAGTAATTTTTGTGATCTTTTCGGCTTGGGACATATCCAAAAACACATCATAAACCAAGCGAATATTATATTCTATTGCATAAACTAAGCCTTAATTTTCAACCGAAACCACCAAGGTATTATTTATCCAGATAAAACCATCCGCTATTAAATTAACGTTAACTCGTCCCACTCAGTAAATCCTTGAGGTGGGGCCTATCGTCAAAACTTGTCATACTTAGGAGACTTCAAGTCTCCTTAAAAAACTTTCTTTATTAACTCCAGACATATTAAAACGTTTGGGTGCAGAGGACCACGCAAAGAAGAAATCATAACAGCTATTTTTTTGTTGCCGAATCTCTTGCTCAAGAAATTCTCGTACCACATGTTACTGTCTGCCGGTTTATATAAGCCAAATTGATTACAAGGCTGGTATTACAGCAAAAGAGCTCTCTTGCCGCAGTACCAGCCTTACAATCAATTTGGTTTTACTTAACTTCAGAATATAGTTCAATTAACAAGTTAAGCGAGCAAAGAAACCCGTATCAGTACTCGGGAGAACAAAGCTTACTTCTAGCATAACTGACAGTTCAGACTGTTTATCATTCATTATCCATGCTAACATTCATCAAAATCAGATTATCTATTAGCAATAAACCCATTGTCAATTTTTGAGTAATCTTGCATTTGTGGAAAGTTCTACAACCCTTTGTTTTATGGCGCTTCTGTTTTTCTTCGCTTCATTGTTAGGATCAATATGCCGTTTACTGCCCATGTCACGACCATTTTCCAGTATTTCAACATAATATCACAAAAAACGATTCGATACTGAATGTTTATGCGTGTAAATAAACCAGGCAGTGCAAACTCAGAAATGTTTTATTTGCCTCTAAATTAAGATGTTTAATCAATCCGAGGCTCGTTGTACACGTACTATGCCATATACGCTTAAAGTTTGGGGTTTTATTCTAAAAACGGACCGAGATTATTTTGCATGATATATATGATAATTAAATGATGTTTTTCTCTCTGCTTATCATCGAATCATCAACATTGATCAACAGATATACAATCAAATCAAACCTTTTCAAAAGAAACATCTATTTTCAGAAGAGTTTTGACCAATTTGACTAACGCGGTATCTACGTACTTTTACAAACCATACGGTGGGAAAAGATGAAAAACACTCCAGCAAGTTCTTTCAATGAGTTGATATGGTAGGATGGAACTAAAATATGTTTTGTTTTCTATTTTATTCCAGTATAAAAGAGAGCAAATGGCACAAAATATTTCTGAATCTTGGGTGAGGTGTTTCAGCAATTATTCGTTATGTCCAGCTTCCAAGTCGAAATATGTTTACATGTCTATTGCTCGGGCTGTTTATTTATCTAAGTTTACTGTGAATAATAAGGAGTAAAGATGCATTGAAATATTTGCAGGATAAGAGAAAATGAAATTGAACGGGAATTGCAGCAAGGAAGCAGATAAGGCTGTGAGGGGTACAGTTCACGAAACTACTAAAATGACTAAGAAACTCGTCTTTTATAAAAATATATAAAAAAACAAAAAGTCTTAATTTTATATCGTGTCATGTTAATTTTTTCAGCTCATCTCAGTTCACATACAGATGAACAGAAAAGGTTTTAAGACATGACATAATCTTCATTGGACTACGCAGTACCCCTGCTTCTGTGACGTAAACTGCATGTAAACATAACATCTTCTAAAATACAAATACTGATAAATTAAACCGCAACGTGTGTTGGACACTATCTACACCTGCTGTTTGTCTAACAGCTTGAGCAATAAAAACTTGCATTATACTGTATTTGTCATTCAGCGCAGCACGCATTCTGCAATCTCTACTCACATTTGTGTTGTGACATGTCATGAGCTGGACATCAGTTTAAATCGTGAAACGCAAGCAAGCTGCACGGTAAGGAGACAGATTTATCTGAATTTGCACACTAGCAATACTGAGAAAGCTGTGACTTTTTAGCGCGAAACTTTCCTGCTCCATTATTTATTTATTATGAGGTGTTTTTGGAGACAAAACTGTGTACACAAGCAGGCACACAATTTCTCTGAGAACATGAATAATTACCACAGTGATCGACACGCTGGAATTGGAGTTCTTAAATGCTAACAAAATCCTATTTTCTCTGCTTTACCAGCTCATTGAAGGCTTTTAAATTGCAATCGGCTATTCAAAGGTATGTCAGCAAGGGGTAATCTTTCTGTTGTGTATATGACAACCCGGTTCATTCTTTATAGCACATCAGTACGTAGGTATGCCCTGCTGTAGCTTGTCATGAGTACTAGAGATCAGTCTTGAAAAAGTTAGCCAGTTTTACTTTTGTCTTTCGTGCATAGCAATCTGTTTAATTTCATTGCTTCGTTGGTGGTTTTGTAAAGAAAACTATTATTTCACGGTATTCTGAAGGATATTTTGTACCTTTGAAAATTCATATACAGCTTCTTCAACATCAGAGGACACCAGGTGGTTTTAAATAGTGCATATGCTGCTAGGGATATACAGAAAGTCAACTGATAAAATGAACTTGTATTTTTTTTTTGAAAGAAAATTAAAGTTATGCGGCTAAAGTTGATCAGTCCGGTGTGCTGCAAAATTTTGGCATAGGACTTAAGTTTTTGGCGGGTTCACATCATTGCTTGCAGAGGGATCCAAAAGGAACACATTTTGCCGAGCTGTGCAAAGAACTCGTCAAATATGTTTTACGACGTTGCTAAGGAGACCACGCACAACGATAGCAGTACCTTTACGAAATGTGGAATACATAATAGCTGTGTAAGGAGAAATTGATTGTTAATCTTTGTTAATCGTTGACTTTACTAGTAGCTGCTAAACGCAATAATTTCCAATAAACTCGTCTGCTTGTGCAACTGCTGAGTAAAGTAAGAATGATAGCAACGCATGGGGCTTCATGAACACTTAACCTTGCGACCAGAGCCTCTTCCACTCTTTATTCTGCAACGACACTGCTCGCATACTATTTAGCCATACAATGAATTCGTAAGAGATACTTTACTTTGCGTGCTCAAAAACTGTTTTTTTTTCTGACTGAAACAATCAATGCATGCGAGAAAATCTCGTTAATAAACGGACACAGGTCTTCTACGGCACGCTTCGTTAGAATTTCATTTCAAATCTTTTGGCGACCAAAACGCAACTTTTACTGCTGTAAAACGCGAGAATAATTTCTTTCAATCCATTATTTAAAACAATGTATCTAGATCATTCTTCTTTTTCATTTGGAAGCAAAAATACGATTTGAATTTAGCCGGCGGGGCCTTGGCACGAGAAACGAAGAGCTCCATGATCCAGGGAGATTCTAGGACTTCCGGAACTCGTGTATGTAGTATTGATGTTTCTACATGTTGTGTGCTGCAATATGGCGGCCGTCGACTTCCGTTTAAGATTTCTTTGTTCTCAAACAGCCAAAGAAAAAATCGAATTTCTCCCCAGAGCTCTTCGTTTCTCGTGCGAAGGCCCCACCGGCTAAGAGAAACGAAAAGGGCGTAATCGTGTTCCCAAATTCTTCTTCCACTAGAGATCTGGGAAATAAATTAGTGGAAGCCGGGAAAGACTGGATGGAAAACTTTAATCAATACACCATTCATTCTCGTCCCCAGAGCCGCTTGTCCCTCTTAGCCGGCTGGGCCTGTGCACGAGGATCAAGTCGCTCTGGGGACACATGATTAGATTGGCTAAAATCAAACAAAGGGAGTCCAATCACATCAGCCGTTTTAAAATCCCAAATCATTAGCACGTTTAAAACAGTAGATGTGATTGGAATCTCTTTGTTTGATTTAAGCCAATCAAATCATGTGTCCCCAGAGCCACTTCATCCTCGTGCACAGGCCCAGCCGGCTAAGAGGGACAAGTGGCTCTGGGGACGAGAATGTACACCATTTTGCCAATGTAGCTCCCGTCCCTTGTGGGGGCAAAATTTGATCTATACACTGAATTACATGTTGCCTAACTCCTTGAGCCAAAGTGGCACATAAGGCCTTATTAACTGAATTAATGAGCCCATTTTTGGCCGAGTGATCATTTTTTGCCTCCACAAGGGAATGGAATTAGAAAATAACTGCATTAGCAAAATGGCTTATTTGACAGCAATATATTTCGCAAAAAATAACCCCGATAGCACTTTGCTTGAGATTTTGGCGGAAAATTACAGCGACCGAACAAAAACGAATTCAAGGTGACGAATCGTATCTTTCAACGACAAAAAAAGCAAGGACAATTTGGCAGATAGTGTAAATTTTTCCCATGAATATTTGATTTTAATCCGTAATCCCACCTGCCATTCAGAATCTATTTTAATTTATCGTAAAACATGTATATTTTGAATTGAATATATAATAGTTTAGTTTTATAGTGAAACTAAATTAGGTTAGGAGGAAACAATGAAGGAATTTTTTGCTTCGCTAAGGAAGATCTACGACTTCATATGCACAGAAGTAGAACGATAAGAAAACGCCACATACGGATACCCTGAAGAGAAGGATTTTCTGTTTTCTGTTGAAACATGCAGCGAAAGATGTTGACTTTTACGTGGATCGAGAAAAAAACGATGAAAAGTAAAAACACAACAAAAAGTCCTTCTCTTCAGAAGAATTTTGGAAAATATTCCAGCAGTTGCTGACGCCACCTATGGCTTCAATCTTATCTTGTTATTAAATTCATGGTTTTCCTTTCTTGGAAAATAGTTTAGCATTTGGAAATACAATATTGACTTGTATAATGTCGGTAAATTTCATCACAGTTGATTATGGCGTCAGAGTTCGGATCTGTGAAACAAAAGGCAAAAATTCGTAATTAAAATTGATTTGTGTTTGGCTATGAAAGCTAGCCAATATGTGCACCAACCAATTCATCTCTTGCAATCTAATAATAGATATCTGTGGAATTGAAGAAAGCACACCATGAAAATTTAATTCAACGCACTTAAAGGCGAAAATTAAACAAGTAATTTTAAACAAAGAGAGATAAGGGAATTTGATCTGAATTATTGCGGTGCATGAAACGATCGTGTTAACTTTCATCAGATGTAAGGTTCAAAAGCAAATCAAGGCCGTTAAACTATAATGAACCAAATTCAAAAATGGAAGACATATACTGAGTATAGCTAGTAATGGTTTGAATGTGTCAGAGCAGATTTCTTTGCGTTATAACACAAACGACAAATGATCCTTTCTTGGCATGTTTTTCAGGTAAGTCTTGGCAATTTCATCTGTAACGATGTTGTTTTTCGTTGTATATTTCTATCGAGTTCAATTAACTATAAAAGTCGTAGTTTAAAGCATGGACGTAAGTTACGTCGGATTTGGTGCTCGACGTAAGAAATGTTAAAGAACTCGTATAGTCTTATCATTTCGATATTTTTTATACATGATAAGGATTATGAGACGTCGTAAACAAGAAAGGTTCAGTATATAAATCACGTGGTTATGGAGATAGTTCTATCTCAAAACGATAAGGTATACAGAACTAAACGTGCATGTCAAGAAGCTTCAAGATACTTTTCTAGATTGCGGCAAGCACTTATGCATCAGCCGTAACATGGCGTGCATATAATAAAAATATAAAATAAATAAGTGCATAGTAGTCGCTCTGTATTTGCTTTTGCTAAAACAAACTGGAAAAAATGTTGTATATATTTTTCTCGGAGTAGTTGATAACCAAGATATTTGTTAATAAACAAAGTCAGTAGATGATGAAGACAAAAATATCACTGAGATTCGGCGAAGACAAGTTTCTTCACACAGCCAATCAGTCGCATGCGTCGCTGGAAGTAACAACAACCTGAAGCTGCTAGAAACTTTATTAGACTTTGTAAATATTACCTACTGTGCAGTTTATGAGGTCCGCAGAGTATAAAAAACAAAGTATTAATAACAAGTTTTTAGTGGTCACTGTCGAGCAAAACTTAGATTCCTGACAACGCGGCTTTAGTATCAAGATAAATGATAATATATTTTACCTCTGAATCTTGTTCATAATCAGGATCCATGTAGTTTTTCTATCAGTACCAGAGCTACCCTCTAGTTGAATGTATGATGACAGCGGTTAAGCTTACGTTAGCGTATTTGGAATGACTCCAAATAGAAACTTCAGAAATTCACCATCGGGTTCATATAACGTTCTCATGCAAAGCAGAATTTAGTCATTTCCCACAGACGTTTTGAAAAGGTTGCACAGCCATTAGACTATGCGCTAAACCTTTTGTGTAGCGATATTTTTGTTATCGCTGAAGTGTTTCGAACGCATAGTACCACCGGTAGTCCAAGCTCGATATATAATTTAATTCAAAATAGCTACCTTACCTCGGTGGAAGCGTGGTAAGCTATTTTTATTGAATCGTTGATTTATTTTAATTCGTTCTTAATCCAACCATTTCCCCCATACAAATCCTTACATTTCTACTGTTGCGTAATGCATGTAACACTCATATATGAAGCTAGCTTTGGCTCTCATGTGATAGCACTCCCGGGACTGCACTCAAGGGACTGCACAATCCCCTTTTCTCGTACGCGTAAGTGTTGTCAGTGTTGCGTAAACGTAACATGCTAGGTTTACAATCCAACAGGCGAAGTAATTACACGTAGCCTACACAAAGCGCGGGAAAACATGCTCGCGCGAGTCACGATTGGTTTTGGCTTTACTCCTGATTGGTTGAAAACGTTGCGCCAGATTTTAAACCAGTCACTAGGCGATGCAGGGGCGGATCTATGGGGAGGGTGAAGGGGGTGCTCTCCTGAGATAACCTGTGGCTTTCTAATACAGCTGGTATTCTGCTTACGTCACCTATCAGTTACGTCATTCGTTACTGGTGCACCCTTTCCTCAAAAAATTCTGGATCCGCCCCTGCGATGCAATGCAAAACCAAAGCAAACGCAGAATTGCTTTCCACACTGAAGTGAAAAACTACTCCAACAAGATGTTTATAGTCGCAGTCAGCATTCTTGGCTACAGATGGTCTTTCAGCTCCACTGTCGGTGTTTCTGATTTATACTGACCAATAAGAAAAGATTGCTACATACATAGATTTGCTACATACATAGTTGCTTAACAACGGAATCCTTACACAATGGCTGTATACCTTTGAGTGACATTTCACACTTACCTTTTATTAATGACCTCTAACACGGATTGCCAAGTCATTTGAAAATGGTTTCACAACTTTTTCAACACAGGTGTTCAGTGGATTCACGTTAACCAGCACAGCAATGACAGCTTTACATGACGATCATGGCTGGCTTATCGTCATGGTTTCCTTCTTTTTATTGACATCAGCTGGTAAAAGAGTTATTTTAGTTCAGTGACTAACAATACCTTTTTACTAGTCAGACTAAACTCGAAATCAACTGAATTATCGTATTATTAGACGGAATATACAGGCGACTTAACTTCAGAAACCAACTCAATGTTCAGTAACGACATGGCGCCAAATAACAAAAATTCTGGAAATCAGTGACAAATACATAGTTCAACCGTTTTCATGTATTGATGGGCAATTTCTGGGCATACTGTTGGAGATTATTAGTTAAATGTAGCGAAGTGTTAGAGGAAAGTATAAAACGAATTTTTTTCAATTTCAGCACAAGCGGCAAATCCGTCCGCCGAACAAGCTCTGATCTCAACGCTCATGCATAGTTACAACAGGAACGCACGTCCAGTGCTCGACAAAAGAAGATCCACAAATGTCACGTTCGGACTTGAGGTTGTACAGTTAGTAAACGTGGTAAGACTTCAAAGAATTTATAGAATTTAGTGATTTTATGAATTCCGATTAAAAAATACGCCGTGAAACATAATCGATACCACTGGGGCTTAGTTTTTGATGTGTACCTTGGGACCTCTCCTCTCTGTAGAGGCTCTTACATACAGGACATTCGCAAAGTTGGTGCAGGCTCAGCTTACCACGCCCAGCGGATTCAACTTAAATGAAAAACACAACTGTGTCGGAACTGTGGAGGAGAGAGCACTGGGATTCATTTGAATTGAGAGGTCTCGGTTCTAGCTGTATGGGACACTTAATACTTACTCTCTCCAACAAGGAACCAGTGAAGTCAGTGAATAGTTGAGGCAAACTGACAATTATACTGGAGGTTGATAATTACACGGTTCAGAATCCAGTTAGACATCAAACAAAAGATGACGATTTATCAGCCTGTAAATAAACTATATAATTGAAGGAACAAGTTTATGTCAATACAACCTTGCGGGAACAGGATTTTCATTGTTATGCTAGAATCATTTGTTGGATTTTCATTTGCTATTTTAACTGTATTGGTGTTTTCTTTTAGGATGATCGAAATCAGATGCTAACAACAAATGTATGGGTTAGACAAGTAAGTAGTTTTCCGTCACGCGAAAATATATTTTCACCTGAAAAATAAACGCAGACAACTAGAAAGTGCTTAACTGAACCGATATGATTTATTTTAGAGATGGAGAAACGAGCTTCTGACATGGAAAATGGAGAACTACAATGGAGTAAAAACAATAAGAATTGATCCAAGCCTAGTGTGGATACCGGATATTGTGTTGTACAACAGGTAGGTATCCCACTGAATTAAGCCTGGGTCGAACGAGGATGAGAGTTGATGAGAGTTCAAACAAATGCGCTCTCATCGAGAGTTTTTCTCGTTTGGCCCGAGTTGATGATAGTCGATGACAGTCAAGTCTCATGAGAGAAAATGATCTCATCAACTCCCATCCTCGTTTGGCCCGGGTTCGTTTGCCCTGGGCATTTAAACTGGACACTCAAAGCATCACTTCACTGAAAAACTCGAAAGCCTAAAAGCACAGTTACACCAGTGGAAAGGTTAACCTACAATAGCAGAGTTTTGACACCACCAGGGGCTTTATATATCAATTTAACAATTTTCGGTTGACTTTTTCAAGTTTGCCCCTTATGTCTAAACATCAGAACTACTGTTCCTCCTTCCTTAAACAATTTACTTGATATCTTCATCATTTCGTATACATAATTTTAGTACCGCTTTACTACAAAACAGCTGAACAATCCCCGTGACAGTGTCCTAATCAATCTGTATAACGAGGGTGGCAACGATCTTACGACTGACAAAACTGTGGCCCTCGGATTTCAGATTGGATTAAGTTGAATTGCATTTTGCTTTAGACGTGATGACGGGACGTGAAGAGAGAAGAAAACCGGGGAACCCAGAGAAAATCCCCTCTGGGCAAAGCAAGAACTTATAACAAACTTAAACCACACGTGACTCTCGGGATTTATGAAACCGGGGTGGGGGTAGGCGAGCGCTGGTTCAACAGCATCATCTCTGCTGCATTGTAGACCAACAACTTTTCATAAAATTGTACCGAAGACAATTTTCCTTTAGTGCTTTTACTAATTTCTTTCAGTGCAGACAGTTCGTTCAGCGGTGGGCTTGAGAAATATAAGACACGTGTCATTCTTGAGCACGACGGACGTAACGCTTGGTATAGTCCAGCCTCCTTCCAAAGCACTTGCAACATAGACGTGACGTTTTTCCCGTTTGACGAGCAGACATGTACGATGAAATTTGGGTCGTGGACCTTCGTCATCACGGACCTGGACATAGAAGCTGAAACGACACCCACATTCTCGGACAAGTATGTAAAAAGCGCCGAGTGGGACCTCATTAAGGCCTCGAAGAAGCGAAACGTTGAGTTCTACGAGTGCTGTACAGTTCCACTTGCCGATGTAACTATCGAGATGGTTATTCGTCGCAAGCCGCTGTTTTATGCGTTCAACTTGATCACTCCGTGCATGATCATGCTGTCCATGATCCTCCTCGGGTTCTTCCTTCCACCCGAGTCAGGAGAACGAATCACGCTAAGTATCACGGTCCTGCTAACAATGGCTGTATTTCTGCAGCTCGTGGCGGAAACTTTGCCACGAAACTCAGAAACGATTCCCCTGCTCGGTAAGTTTTACATTACAATCATGGCGGAGATCTCCATGTCACTGATGTCAACTTGTTGGGTGCTCAACATTCATCACAGAAATTCCGGTCGCTCCATTGTGCAAACTCCTCAATGGGTCGAAATTTTCGTCCTTGGTTGGCTGGCAAATATATTGTGCGTGAGAAAACCAGGCGTCCAGAGCGAGAATTTTCCCCTTGTAGAAAAACAGGGAAACAAAGATGGCGAATGTGGCAATGATAACGGCGAAATTAAAGTGAGAATTGCAGCGCAAGAACTTAATAAAAGGACAGCTTCTAAGAACGGTGAAACGCATGCACTGTTGACGATGAAGCACGTGACCCCTGTGTGTCGATCGATCACACAGATACAGGAAAGGCTTTCCCTCCAGAATGGTGTAACGAAAACGTTAGAGGACAAGGAGAAAGCACCCGGAGACTGCCTTGCACAGGACTTAGCGGTGCTAGCGGAACACACAAAAATGAGCCGAAATATCGAACAAAATCAGAAAAAATGGAAGCACGTCGCCATGGTGATGGACCGATTCTTTTTCTGGTTTTTTGTTATCACCGTTCTCATTTCTACCTTAGTAATATTCAAGGAAAAATTACGCCAAGAAAGAAAAAACTCTTAAAGACTTGTTGAAACTGGACTCAGCCACTAACAGGCATCCGGCCGCTCGGAGCTCTCACTCGCAACCGCTCGTGCGTGTGTGGACGGCTTCCCAAAAGTATAAACTTGAATACCTAAGCCAAAAAAATATCGGGGAAAACAAATACAGTGCGACCTCCATTAAGCGGCCACCTATTAGGCGGCCACCCTCCATTAAACGCCCACTTTCTAAAGTCCCGAATTATTTGTCCAATTTATATTTTACCTCTATTAAGCGGTCAACCTCTATGAAGCGGCCACTTTTCAAAGTCCCGAGGGTGGCCGCTTAATAGAGGTCGCACTGTAATAGAAAAACACATCATTAATAGAAAGGAAGGTTTACCCCCTTCTTTACGACGCCGATCGTTAAATGACAATGGTTAGCTTCAGTTGGAAAAATATAAAGTTCTTTAGGGCGGGAAAAGGCCTATTCAGAACTCCCAGCCGCGTCCATATCAGCTTGTGCACAAAATGAAAACAAGTATATCAAGCAACAAAACTATTTAAAATATCCACCGTTCCGAATTCCACTTGATTCAAGGCAGTGGCACAAACACCGTCACATTTCTACGTGTACTGTAAACGATCTAATAAACGCCCCCTCTCTTATAACGCCTCCTATCCATGAAACGCCCCTGGTGAGGTGTGAAGTTTGAAATAGACGCCCTTCTCTAATAAACGCTCCGTTTCATATAGACGCCTGCCCTAAAAATCACGAAAACACGGTGTAAAGCAAAATCACGCAATTAACACCTTGGTAGCTTAGAGAGCAATGGCTTACGAATTGTATCCTGTTCGATCTTAAGTTCAACGCGCGGATATGGGTTAGGTTCTTAATTTCTGCGCTCATAATGACCCATATGACAACGAAGACATTGGTATAGAACTATGAACTTTCTATTGTCGCCACGATGATATAGAACTACTTTTATTGTCCAACTGTGCTTCGTAGAGTACAAATAACGCCCAAGACGAGTACAAATGTCACGCGGTATTTGTACTCCAGAGAACCGGTTAGAATTTCGCCCGCACGGACAGAACAATTTAGCGTGTTGGATAATCTCTTTTTGTTGTGTAGTATCGCTGAGAAATTTTACTCGTTGTTTGTATTTTGACTCGCCCTACGGGCTCGTCAAAATACGGCACAACTCTCAGCGATACTACATAACAAAACGTCTAATAAGATATATTTATTTGGATTTTTTGGTTGTTACAGTTAACTTGAAATAAACGCCCCTCTCTAATAAACGCGTCATATCTATTTAACGCCCCCTTACACCACTAAAATTTATTAGTAAAAATCTGCTAGTAATACTTATGCAAACGCCGCAATCTGATTGGCTGAGCTACTGCACACTATCAGCCGTTAGAGTGCAGTGGTTGAAGGTCGTCTTCAAAATGGCGACGTCTTCGCACTTTAGCGAAGTTTCTCAGTAAGATTTATGCAGAGGTGTAATTTGTTATATATTCTTCGCTCCTGAAATAAATAGTCCAGTATATTGAATGTCAATTTCACTTCTTCTTTTCACTTCTTCGTAAACTTCTTCTTGAATTCCCTTCAACTACAAGTTTTCTTCGGCACTTTTCAGACAAGTGTACTACAACATCATTTAGTTCGCTAATGCACCCAACTTCGAACAAGTTCGAAGAAATTTAAGTGGCTTTATGGCCTACAGGGTCAACCTCGTTCCCAGGGCTTTTTCCTTCTAAACGAGGTTGCTACAGGGTTTTTACGTTTTTGGTATCTTCGTATTGCATAAGCAAGTATTCCAATTTTATTTTTTGGATTCCGTAACTTTTCTGCCACAAAATAGAGCTTGAAAGTTCCCGCGTCGGCCACGCCCAATGAAGATGACCGCGAGTTGCTACTAAAAAAGAGTCCTGGTTCTAGAACGGACCGTGACGTCATGTCAGGAAGCGTCAGATCTTCCTGTCAGTTCATTTCACTGTTAATTCAAAAATATAATTAATTGTAAGGGATTTCATCCCAATAATACGTCTGATTGATGTGTTATTGTGAGGTGTTAAAATTCTGCTGACTCAGAGAAAGGTATTGCCTGAAGTGATGTCATTTATCACCAATCTTCGATTACGCGGTCAACTTCATTGGGCGTGGCCAAGGCGGGAAATTTAAAGTTTGATTTTGGGGTGACGGAATCGAAAAAAATTTCAGAATAGTTTTCTACGTATTATAGAGATACCAAAATAAGTGAAGATCATTCTTTTTACTATAATAGGGCCATGGGCGAAACGTTAGTGCTGCCCTTCGGGCCTTCTGTTTGCCTCCCCCTCCCACCCGCCCGCTTCCTCACCGAATGAAAAGTGAAAATCTTTATCCTTGACCCGGAGTCGCTGGGTGGTGGTCAATTGGTACATGTAGTTCTATTTACCCCCTTGAAAAAATAAAGACGTGAAATAAATGCGTGATGTATCACAACGCAGCTCCCAGGGTAAAGACAACTGAACATGACAATGAGAAAGCGAAGTCATAACTAAAGCAATATAAATAATTAGTCCTCACTCTTACTTTCTCCTCTTGGTGGCATTGTAGGGTTCTTTTGTGGCATAATACAGTGGATTTATTACCGTATCTCGGTTTCTGAGGTAGACAAAGAAACGCACGACCAGCTGCAACTGAGTAATGAAACTTCATTTCTGTATTCACGCAATCTTACAATCATTATAAAGCTTTTAAATATAATTTTTCTGTCAGTGGTTTCCCGATGCGACGCATTATTTTTTGGGAGTATCCATGATCGCCCATAGTGAAATGCGCTGCACTGCACTCAAAGCGAGAAAAACTAGAACTTGATCTACTGTAGTGAACTTCAGTCATCAATAAATGTTTTATTAATAGCTTCATAACTTTGAAATTGATCCAATGAAATATTTTTATTGACATGATTCAATTTATGTTTGTCTTAGAACCCATGTTGGGGATTTAATTAAAAGCGAGTGAGGCGATATTTACATTTTCAAAATATGTATTCCGGATACCTCGTACCAAAATAATTGACACCGAGTCAGCTAATTAAAGAAGCCGGACCTGAATGGAAGTCGAAGGCCAAAGAAATAGCACAAGGGTTAATATCAATTTTCATCTGTTTTACGACGCCATTGAAACACAGAAAAAAAACCTCTCGAACTATGCTACGCGCACTTTAGGTAAGTTCTTCATACTTGCACCATCTAAAGACTATATACAGTTGAAATCAAGCCTTCCCCCAAATCAATATTTTTAATAGTTTTGAATGATGAATGGACTGAAGGCATGGCCAATAAAAATTATTTTACCGACACTGTGAAATTTGTGAGCGGTTGTAAGAGTCAGCGAAGAATCGTGTATGTAGACTTTCAAAGTCGTTCACTTCTTGTTAATCTCGCGCTTCGCACAGGCTCTGTGAGCTCGACTTGTAGCCCAGTCTGTGCCACTAGTACACCTATCAACGCGCTGAAGTAAGTCGTGAAAAATGTCATTAAGGCAAGAGATGAATGAATAAATGTACTGAGAGTAATATAGCCTTGATATAGCGAACGAAGCATCAAATGAAAAATGAACTCATATTTTTCGTAAAATGACCAATTTTGGAATCGGGCCATTCTCTCACAGGTTATGTCGATTGCCTGAAGTTCTGAAGTGTTTCAAACCCTTCAAAAATTCAGACAATGGTAGAGTCTACTATCGACCCATGTGATGAGTCAAACGTTCGTCTCTGGTCAAATTTATTTGTTGTATATTTTCAACTTCTATAAAAAAATGCCCTTTATTTCATCCTTTCCGCTCGCAGAAACTTATGAATTGTGGTCATTTCGGGCTTCTCGCGATTCAGTTGACGTTATATACTAAATGACTGCCATATCGTCTTAGTACTGGACTTAATGAGCTATAGACATGTAACCATAAATCCTTTTAACCCAGATAAACTATTGCTTGCTACTGCGTGTGTACTGTGATGTAGGAAAAGTGTTTTAAAAAATCTCCCCCCCCCCCCCCGCAAAAAAAGGGTCAGTCGGTCCTCAATGCATTCGTGCATCAAGTGCGATAAATGGAAATTAGTGATGAATTGACTTCTTTGAACTTTTCAAAACCGAGAGTATTTTTACTTACTTCCCTCATTAGCAGGTTTCTCTGAATTTTTAGTTCATAGAGGCCACGTTCTATACCCGTTTATCAATGTCGTCACGGAATCCGTAGTTTAACTCTTTTATCTCTTTGCATCATGTCGCTCAGGGGATACAGAAAAAAGGCAGATTAACCCTTTACTGCCCAAGGGGTCTCCCTTTGACGAGTAAAATCGTCTGGCGTTAGACAGAGTAAAATCTATAAGTCACGCTTGGGCAGGAAAGGGTTAAGGGAGATAGTTTTTTAACCCTTTACTGCCCAAGGGGTCTCCCTTTGACGAGTAAAATCGTCTGGCGTTAGACAGAGTAAAATCTATAAGTCACGCTTGGGCAGGAAAGGGTTAACAGGCATTTTGATTATTTTCCATTGTTAAGGAAGCGGGATATCTGTATCTGTAATTATCTTTCATGATTGCAGCCTGAAGAGGCAACAAGTTTATATCAGAAAATAGCATAAGAAATCTAAACCTTCGATGTGAGTCAATACTATTCGAAATGACAGACGTTGTTCGAAATTGTATGTTGGAAAAGAGAGTATCATTTCTCCTTCGAGGTAAATCCAGGCGGTAGTTGGTGGCCAAATTCTCCTAATGAGAAGTTGATTGTATTTATCTTATTCTAGAGGAGCAGGCTTCTCAGGACTGCATATACAGTCTTCTGTTTTAATACAAAATCCTGGATTTGTTCCTGTTTCCTGACCTTCCTGTCTGGTCTGCAGGGCTAAATTTTGGAAAATTGGCTTACAACCGTCTCCATGAACGCAATAGTCACCGCTGAAGTTTAATTAAATGACTGCAAATATGATTAATTTTCGAGACGTATCTCAAGAAGTATTACAGATAAACAAATGTCCACTAGAGTTTGAGTTTTCAGAAAACAATACAATTTCGGTGAAAATATAAAAGTATGGAAAATTTTATTTTATTTTAAGGGTGGTGACGGTTTAAACCATAATTCAAAGTGTTAGGGTTTAAAAAGTTTAGTTCCAAAACCGTTGCCTATTTGAACAGCGTTTCTAAATACACCAGGCGGTGCAATTGCACGTTCCTTAGTGGTGCGTTTCTTAATGAATGATAAATGAATATAAGAATTAATTATTAGCCATTTATAATAATTTTTTCTTGTATTCCTCACACACAGCATTTTTAAAATTAGGGCATGCACTTAAGTATTGTTGAAAGAATTTGCGGTGTCTTTGCATGTGCAAAGTTTAATATCTCGGCTTTCATCCAAAACCACTATCGCTATAATGTATTAGTAAAGAAAAAATTCTAACCACGCAATTCACAGCCAATTTTGTCGGATCGGATACAGAACATATATAATTTATTTTATACGTTAGCTGCCGGTACAGTTTATGAGGGCTATGTGTTTCGCCGGTCAAGCAATTGTTGCCAATTCAAT
The DNA here is from genome assembly GCA_947652115.1 of Blastomussa wellsi. NCBI lineage: Eukaryota > Metazoa > Cnidaria > Anthozoa > Scleractinia > Plerogyridae > Blastomussa > Blastomussa wellsi. Next base: position 23,603,389 of record OX393567.1, on the reverse strand, counting down.
GGCGGATTATTAAACTGAGCAATAGTTCCGGCCTGCTGTTGATTCAGTTAATTTGTCGCTGTAGGCGAACTATATGGCATGATATTGTGGATCGAATCAACCAAAGGATAATAGCATTGAGCTGTTTTCGTTAAGCCCTGGATTATGGCGTTGTAATGACGCGAAAATGATTCGGTAAACGTCGCGTTTCTTAAATTAGAAATAAATCGAATTTCTTATTAAAACTCAGATGCTTTTTATTAAAACTACAAAAAAATCTTTCGTTATTGTGATCAGAGTTTGAAACTGAATGAATGAAATGGGAGTTTGTGAATGCATGGAATTAATGCCAGGTATATTCTTAGTTTAAATTCGATGACTCCTTGCCTTTTATCTCGAAGAGGAAAAGAGCAAGGGATGATATTAAAGGAAAGTCAAATCTTTGTGTATAATTGACAACCTATTAGCTTTTTGTTACTGTTCGCTCTTTTCCATTAACATCCATGACAACTTTTGCATTTTCGTAAATCAATAATTAAAGAGTTTAAGAGATTTGTCATCAATTCGTGGGAACATGGGGTCTGGTTGTAATCAAATCTTATTTGAGTTTTCAACCAGTGACAAAGAAAGTTTCCCGGCAGGTGGCTACAAAAGCGATCAAAGGCTTAAGGATAAAAATTACTTCGAAACCACTTCAAAACCACGTTGCAATATTCATCATGGTGTTACTAAATCTACTGGCACCGTACCTTTCAGCTGAAAGTCCCTAGCTTTCAAGACCCAACGATATTCGTTCGTTGACAAACATCGACTTCAACAAAGTGTTCATTTTCTTTCAATACAAACCTTGTCGTGTCAGCCTTCAGGGGACTGACCAAATCGTGGTTGGATTGAGGATCTTTTTTCTCGCACAATTTTTTTTTCACCTCTGCGACCTCGAGTTTCTTCTCAAATTTATACTTCATCGTGTCAACACCAAGACCTTTGCAGCTGTAAGGAAGAAAACAACCACCTTCTAACTAGACTGAAAGATCGAACTTTAAAATTTACTCGCTATTCCTGAGGATGAACCGAATGGCAAGTATCATAATATATATTAACTACGTTACAGTTGAAAATTTTAATGTATCAGTTAGAACACCAGTAGTAAATAGCATTGTAGACATTGATATTCATACTCAAACGCAGGTGCAAACAATAACGATTGCTTACAACTTGCCTTTATTCAGACTTCCCCATGAACTTAATTAGAATACGTTTCATACTTTGACGCAAGACTGAGGTTGACGTCGAGATTCATGCGGATTGGATGCTATTATGGATTTTTGTTAATTGGTATGGTAAAATGAAAGTTTTTCGTTCATGTCAATCTTGTTTTTTTTAAAAAATGTTGATATTTTTCAATCTTTATCTGCTGTTGCCCTTGTATTGACAACTGATTCGTGATTCACTCCTTTCATTTTATCGTCTTCAAAATAAATCGATCGACGCAGAACTACTGACTTATGGCATGGATAGACATTACGTTACCGCGATAATAACATACCTGACCAGACTACTTTCGGTGGAGAATTGGATCATGAACAGGGCTTGTCGACATTTTACTGACAAACCAATAAGAGGAGGACGAATTACATGCTGACTTGTAACATGACACGATTCTGATTTTCAGCTAATCAGTTGAGGTTTGGCCAAATTTCAGGATAATATGATAAAGCTGTTATGTAATTTTCCGGAATTCTCTTGCCGTCATTTCCCATCTGATTTGGATTATTAGAACACATGATGGGCTGGTGTAGCACGTAAACGATCGTGAGAGACTGGAAATCTCAGCAACAGTGTTCAGTAGCCTGAATGAGTAACTCGACTACAACTTAGGTTGGTTATATAGGTTGGTTATATAGTACACGTAAGACTATTTCGTCGCTTCGTTAGCAAATATCGGTCAGGTCATAAACCCCTTCTGGACATTATTGCGCTGTGATCGCGATTTTCGGGTGATACATTTCTGTTCACGTTCCGTGGGCCAACGAAATTCATCGAAAACTGTATCCAACCATGCAATCGATGAATGAAAATTGAAACCGACATGTTGAAGGTCAGGGTTATAATTCATTTGTGGCCCTCTGAAGACAAAACTTTTGTTCTTATGACATGAAGGAAAATGTGGTGGGTTACGAATCACTGCTTTGCAAGCCCAAGCCTTAAAAAAAAGCTTTTCCTCGCAATTTCTTAGTTGCCCTTGTGCCCTTCTCGTTGGTAATTATCCATTTTTGGGACAATTTTACAGTGTAGCTCGTTCATGTTTGCTCGTCAGTGTGAACACGATAACATCCTCTATCAAAATAATGATTATGGCCTTGTTACTTAGTAATGATGATGATGATGATAGATTGATTTTTCAGAAGCCACAAATAATGCATCCGTTGTCATCAAGAAGTTTACTTCTTGCTGCACTCCTTTCTTTACAAGGTGAGCTTTAATTCGCTGAAAGATCTCAGTCTCGTAAGGTGCAGTTAAGTGTTATTAAAGTCACTATACCTTATTACATAGATAAGTTAAAATATATCTAAAAGTTAAGAAAAGGAGAAACTGTAGTTTAATAAGGAATGAGAAAGTCTTTTAACATATTCGGTGGAAACACGTGGTCAGGTAGCCACTGCTTTGTTTTATTTTTCAGTTATAAGAACGATAGCAAAGGGCCTTACTCCTGAGGAGAGACTGATCACAGATCTCCTGGCAAACTATTCAAAGGCAGCAAGACCAGTGAAGAATCCCAGAGATAAAATTGTAGTTACGTTTGGATTTGAACTTGTGCAGTTAGTGAATGTGGTAAGCAGTGACACCTAAACTGTGACTATAGGTTACCACTCTTTTCGACCAATCAGAAACACTGTGAACATCAAAGGTTGATAATTAAGTCCTTTTTAAAGGGAATATAATGCTCATCCGAAAAGACCAATTTGCAGAATATGTATTTATAAAACGACTTTTAAATATCGCTGTATCAGTTTCAAGTTTTTTGGTCGATGTAAAGTATTTTTGTTTTTTGTGACTATTTCAGGATGACCGAAATCAAATGATCACTACCAATGTCTGGGTTCGCCAGGTAAAGAAATCATTTTATAGGCTACTTATACATGTAAGTTATAATTAAGAACACTACTTTTCGTAATTTGGCTGCTGGGCGGTTGCCTAATAGTAATAAACTTTCATAAAATTTTAATTTTCTCTAGTTTCAAAGGCATTTATCAAAATACATTCTACTGGTTACACATAACCTTATAAAGCACCACTCTTTGCTGTGATTGGTTAGTTTTCGACAGCTGTGATTGGTGCATTTCGATCTACGCTGTTCCGGTGTGTTGTTCCCTCGGCGGTTAGTTAACAAAGTTCTGAATTTGTCTTATCTTTTACAGATTTGGGATAACGAGTTACTAGCATGGAACCCAGCTGATTATGATGACATTCAGGCAGTCAGACTCGATGCATCTCTTGTCTGGATCCCAGATATTGTGCTATATAACAGGTCAGTAGACGGGCTAGGTACCAGTTGTGTAATGGAGGACGCGGCTGGGTAAATGAGTTGGACACTGGATGGACAAGCCTGTTAGTGAGGTTGGCGGGATCATTTCATTGTGCTTCTCTTACACGAAGGAATCATTTTTGTTGCAAATGGTTGATGCAACCTGAGAGGATGAGTAATCTGTAATGGACTAGCTTCCCATACAAAGAGGGGAGGGCATAATACTCTTAGCCGCCGCTTAATCATACAGTTACCATCTTATTTGACCACTGTGGCAACTTAAAGGCTTTAAAACTATTGACATTGATCTAGAGTTAAAAGGAAATAGGTATGAGAGGGTTTATGGTGAGTAGGGTGGCGCAGTTGTGTAAGGGTTTGTCATAATAAGTTGGCCCGGGTTCGATGAAACAAGCTGGTTCTTTAACATGGTCAGAGGATTTTTTTCTCTGGTTTTCCAGTTTTCCTCCCTCATAAAAATAAACAATACTAAGCACCACATGCGTGTTAGATCAGTCATGAGATTGTTACGTACCACGCTCATTAAACAAATTTGCTTTTACCTGTCCATGTAGTTCACGCCCAATTTGTCATTTTCAGCGCTGATAGTGAATTCAGTGGTGGTACGGATAAATACAAGACTCCTGTGATTTTATCGAGCAGCGGGAAATGCAGTTGGTTTTGCCCGGCTTCCTTCACCAGTACCTGCCCAATAGATGTGCAGTATTTTCCATTTGATCGACAGAAGTGTATTCTGAAATTCGGCTCTTGGACGTATGAGGTAAAGTGCTGCATCAGTAACAATTGAGAGGAATTGAGCTATTAAAGAGGTCTTAAAGTGAAAATATGCATTTCAAAGGTTTGCCCA
>OX393567.1:23401519-23594019 GCA_947652115.1 Blastomussa wellsi | reverse complement strand
GAAAACTAGTTTTCTCATTTTTGCAGGCAATAAACACCAGAAGCCCCTGAGGTTTCTGTCAAAACATTGCGGTTATAAGAGGATTTTTAATTTTGTTCAAGCTCCAAGAAATAATTTGAAACGTTCCCATTGATTCTCTAATTAACAATGTAGTAAGATAAAAGGAAACACAATAAAATCAAATATTAGCTATCAAACTATGCCTTTCCTATAATGTTACCGCCACAAAGGGAACTGAGAAAGAAACATAGGGCGGCGAAAAGACGCCTGCTCTAAACCACAATACCACTCATTAATTTTTGCGCAAAAACATGACTAATTCAAATTGACGGCGGAGAAAATGTAACGTTGTTTAACTATTCACTAAAGTAAGTTCATAACAAGAAAATCAACGCAAAATCCCACAACTGATTGCCTTTCTCAACTAGATTATCAATTTAATGCCAAGTAATAAAAAACTGAAGAGGAAATTTGAACTGAAGTGGAGGATTTGAGAACATCCTGCAGGGTATCTGTGTGTATACTAACGAAAATAAGCCTGGTAAGTCAGTATTTTAATTTTCAATATTTCATTTTATATATTTATAAAATCAACAAGGCTGCGTTGTAGATAGACAGTTAAATTCTTAATTAGCCCAAAATGACTTGAAAAACTGAACTTTAGCCTTGACACTCTCTAACATAATCCCGGTATCGCTGAACTTGTCGATGGAATCCGGAACTTTCCTAAGACAAGTGACTGCGCAAAGTAACATAATTAATGTAACAAATCCCGATAAACAAAGAACTTCTCGCTTACAATACTCTCCTCGACATTTTCGTTGACGAATAGAGAACTTGTATAAATTGACCAGAAATTCGTTCATCTAACGTGCCATGTTGCAGTTTTGGTCTAATGTACAAAATACTCTTTCGAAGTAAAATAGTGATTGACTTGCAATTAAAGATGTTATTATATGCAAGTTATTTTTTTGGAAACGGTAAAGATCCTCTATAACGAATGTTTGCGGGGTGTAGAAAATTCCGCCATGTAGTAAAAATGATGGATGACTCAGTAGCTCACTGAATTCTTGCCACCAGTGGTGCACACTAATTGCAGGGAGTACAGTGACCATGTACTGATTAAACGTTGTATTTATTCCAGTTTACCAAACGAACGTCCTGGTAATAACTGATTACCTTAATGATTTCTTTCAGATTACCTTACCATAGCCAAGGATGAAATCCCCGTCTCCAATCCATCAAGTGTAGTGAGGTAGGGTGCACCTATTTCGTAGTGAAAATGAATATCACCCAGTGAAATTTCAATGTTGGTTTATTCTTTTTCCTCTTTATGTCGTCACCTACAAAGTCGCTGAATGTCTCTGCTATCACAATATTACAGTTATGGCAGTTTCTGAACAGCTCTATAGTCAAATTAAGTAACATTTTTGAACCGATCGGAAATGAACTGTAGTTGTTTTTCCCACTGATTGGCATGCTTACTGCAGTTTGTCCTCGAGCCGAATTTATTAAGTTTTCGTACCTGACAATCCTGTCAAATGAAAATATACAATATCCTCCGCCATATATACATCGAGAGCTGGCGCCCCGGGTGGGGGAGGGGGTACTCCCTTAAATTTCGGATAGGTGTGTGCCGCGAAGGTTCTTAAACCCTGACCCTATTTAGGGATAAAGTAACCGGACCCGAAAATGACACCCTTTATAAACGGGTCAACGTTTTGTCGTTCGGTAACGTTTTCACTTTGACAGACCGTTTGTTTGTCGTTTAGCGTGTTGATCACGCACTGCAAATTGCAAAATAGCTAAATAATACAATTTAGGTACCCTATCTAAGGATCACACCGGGAAGAATGCCAAAAGAAGCAAAAATGATACTTTGTCCCGCTGCACATACCTATATAGCCCATATATGGGAGTACTCTTCCCCCGGGAGCTGGCAAAAGCTATCGTGTTGTATTTATGCCTACCGGCAACATGCGAGGCCAGCCATTACAGGGATAAGGATCCCGTAATGTGGAAACACCTTCACATTCAATGAACACCAGCAACATCAGCGCCATAAGCTATTTATCAGTTCTATGCTAGGTTATTGTACAGGAGGATTAGGCGTGAATTGTAATTTTGCTCAAGTGTAAGAGTGATAAATTAAACGTTTCAAACCATTTTTTATCAGTAATTTTCGACAATAGTTAACGAAACAATATCAAATAATAGACAGTTGATAATCACAAAAGGACTCTAGCTCTTCTTGAAATAAGTCTTTCATAACTTCTCCTGAAGGAAAGCCTATTTTAGACCTTTGTTTACATGAGATGGCGTGGATGCTATCATTATGGCATTAACCCACTTGCACTTGGTTCGTTTATTCATTCAATGATGCCCAAGACAGATCTAGATATGTCCAAGATTGACCGCTAATGAGATGCAAGCCCTTTATGACAAGCATCACAAAGTGTCCTCATTGACAAAAGTTCACACATAATGCTGTCAAATATGAAGGGGAGAGTTGAGTGTTCAAGTAAGAATTTATCTGTTTTTGAAGCTCCGCAAAATATGCAGTCGCTCAATTGGATGATAACTACGATTTTTGCGCACATTTAATTTTTCTCTATGTCACTGAAATATTTTACTAGATATGTTGTTAGTATTAAATTTACCTTCAGCTCCAAAGCACAGTAAACCACCTGCATCATTAATCTGCTATCTATTATATTTCAATCAAATGCTATACTTTATAAATTAAGTTATTATTTTAGGAAATTTCTGCTATCTATGCATGATCCAATTTAATAAATGCATGAATAATCGGACGGGTGTAGACCCAGGAAAACGCGTAATGCTTACATTTGCCAGTGATGAAAAAACTGTGCACCAAATGGTATTGTAAATGGCTGATAACTCATCTTTGACAGCCTTTAATATCTCCATTATTAAAAGGGTTTAAATAGTCTGGGTTTTCTAAGCATAATCTCGAAAAACTTAATATTATTTTTGTCTTTTTTCCAAACATATGTTAAAGAAACGCCTACGGCAGTGAAGTCGTTCTCCTATATAAATGTCTCTGTATGCCGTATGCTAACATACGCACAGGCTTTAGCTCGCCTGCGGCTGGAAAGTGAATATTGTTTTTCTTTTCTTTATAAAAACAGGTGTATTTTTATGACTGTCTATACAATTACCTGTTGATAAATATTCAGTAACTGCTGGGTTTAGTTGCACACGAAGCGTGCGCAGCAAGTGGTAGACAACAAATGCTTGCACTGATCAAAAGGTCAATACCAAGAATATTAAATCGTCCTTTTTCACCTTTTATCAACAGAGTGTTCCAAACAGAAAAGTTCCTAGGAGAGGCCTTTCACTGATTGGAATCACACTTTTGAAAAATTGTAACATCAGGGAACAATATGGCAGATTCTGTCTGCAGCATCCTGTTTATATGGATATTAAGCGGACATCTCATAGAAGGTTGGTAAACAGTAAATTTATGTTATCCACCGTACGATCAGTCGTCTTGGCAAAGTACTTAGTGTTGCTTGTCTCCGCGTTTGGCATTTGCTTTATCTTACAATATGAAACTGCGCGGTAAGCGTGTGGCGCCCATACAGCTGCTTTGCTGCGTATACCTAACAGCAGGTAGTCGTCTTTTGAAAGTAGCTAATCAGTATATATGTTAAGTGATCCTATACTGTAATTAATCGTCTCTTTCAAAGGCTGACTGTTTTTCGATTGTTTACGATCATAATAAACGTAAAAGCATGTATGTCCGGTTAATAGTTAGTCTGGATCTTGGAGCCATCGATCACTTCTACACCTTATCAAAAGAGCAGTAGTTTTAGCCCTGAGAAGGAGGGTGGTGGAGTGGAGCTCATCCCGGATGAGAAGATGGGAAGGCTTCCCAAAACGTTTCTCTTAGTTTAACCTTCGTGGAACATAAAAAGCCGGGAACCTGTCTACTCCCAGGTTCCGGGTAATTAAACAAAGTGAAACACAAATTAAATCTTTTGCAATTAGGATTGCATTCTTACATATTCTATAAAATTGATAACTTCTAAATTGATGAATTCTTTGGGATAATGGTATTTTGCTGTTAGACAGCTAGTTTAGTTGGTGCCATCATTGTTCCATGCAGCTGGAAAATAACCATATGATTTAAAAGTGGTTAAACGCTCATTGATCTTATTAGCAAGAAAGGAGTTAATGTTTACAGTAATCCTGTGGTAAAAGAAAGAGGTACTGAATTCGATTGACAGAGAGCAGATTTGCGCTCTCGTTTCATTATTATCCCTTCAAGACATTCAGTGACAATTCTCGTCATAACTTGTTTCTACCACCCACTCGAGAAACGCCGCCAGTTATGAAAGCAACTAGAACTGGCGCATTATCCACACAGAATCGAATTAAATTGCAGGTGTATGTTTGTATACACGCCTTTAGTGTCTGAGTTTTCTCTTATTGTCGGCGGTTAACTTGTTCTTTAGTTTATCGTGAATGAAGAACGTAGCCGGCGGCCAGTTTACAATTACAAATTCATTGCGGCTTTTGTTTATTACGTTTCGCCATATATTTATTCACAGTGTGGTGAGTAATAACAGGTTCAATACTTTTAAACGACACATTAACCTATTATTTAAAAGTAAACATACAACAGAACACGAAAGCTTGAAAACTTTGGCTTTGAATTAGGTCGATGCCGAACCTTCAATAACAGCATGATTTAAGTCATTTAATGGCGAAAGAATTTCTTTCTGAGCCAGCCTTTCAACTGCGTTTTGAATAGAAATCCGCTGAAGCTGTCGTCAAAAAAAATTCACAATGGAATCAACCATTCATTCATCAAAACCAGCCTGCGGGCTGCATGCTTCGATAAAATTGACCCGGTTATAGTCTTTCAGCCGGAATACCTGCCATAACTCACCCCAGTGACTTGAAAGGCACAAACGTCTGATAACAACAGAAAACTCTATGATAACTTAAAAGGAAATGAAAACGCTGAATAAGTCGTTATGGGGTGCTAACGCCAGCGTTACCTAATGAGCTATAAAATTCCCTATTGGGAGCTTTGTTGCGGGAACGTCGTTGTTTCTGATTATTGCACAGCGGGAGACCCAAAGTCTATAGTATTTTACTTAGTTGCTGCCATTTTTCAGTGATTTATGAATAAGAATGTTTTCAGGACCACAACAACCGCAAGTACTTACGTCCACATAGGCCATTTTGAAATCATAAAATTAAAACTGCACATGCGCACACGATTTTTTCCGGAAACATGTTTTAGCCAGGTACGTACCAGTTTTTCCAGCCGTGAAACAATTATAGAAAAATGTTTCTGCAAGCATATTTCCTTGTTTTGCCAGGCCTTTATTTCAAATTTAAAGTTGAGTTTTTACGCAGAAATAAAACCATTGACATTGTTGTGATCTCTTCCATATACATCGAGTCAAAGTTATAATAAATAAATTCGCCGCCATTTTTATATATGACTGTACGTACCAGAGCCCGTGTAACGAGTATGAGATAATAATACCTTGGTTAGATACAGAAAACTGCTCGGACGAGGTAGAAGTTAAAATAGCATTCTGCATGGACACGCAGATTAAATTCATAGATCTATGCAAGAGGGTAAAGCGGTCCATCCAGGGTATAGAAAACTCTATTTCGAAAGCGGATCCAAGATACATTTTCAAGGAAATATCCATTGATTGAAGATTACAAGCAGTATTTTGGCTACTTCTAAACTAAATATTTACCAGTCTGAAAGGGGACAGATTAGTGGTAATATATGAAACATCTGGAACTATTTGTAATTTAAAGTTGCGTTTATTTATCATCGTGGTTTGAAAGCCGATAAATCTAGACTGTTTGCTTAAAATAACAGTAGTTTCTCTTAAACTTAATCAGGTGCAAAAGACTCTCTTGAGCAGAATTTAATTAACGACCTACTGAAAGGATATAATAAAGACGCCCACCCGATACCTGAACAGAACAAAAGTCAGTACATGGTAACGTTCGGATTGGAATTGGTCCAGCTCGTCAACGTGGTAAGCATACTGATATTGATTTTAAGTTGAAGATATTCAACTGGTGTGTTTATTTCTAAATTTTCTTTGGAAAACTTTTTATATAGTTCTGACCACGGAATAGACTTCTGAAATTGCTGGTATGTAGTATTTGTTCCTTGATGCTCTACAAAACTGAACAAAGAACGATTATAAAAAAGTCGAGATTCCCTTTCCTACCTGACATCAGTTATTCATGTGTCTGACTGTTTCAATGAAAGCTAACAGATCAGCCCAAACTTTTCAAAGTTCAATAGACCAATTTCGATATTTTAATATTCAGCCTAAAACAATAGACACCACAGCGAGGCTCCGGGGAATAAATCCCACAAACTCTGAAATTGCTGGTATGTAGTATTTGTTCCTTGATGCTCTACAAAACTGAACAAAGAACGATTATAAAAAAGTCGAGATTCCCTTTCCTACCTGACATCAGTTATTCATGTGTCTGACTGTTTTAATGAAAGCTAACAGATCAGCCCAAACTTTTCAAAGTTCAATAGACCAATTTCGATATTTTAATATTCAGTCTAAAACAATAGACACCACAGCGAGGCTCCGGGGAATAAATCCCACAAACTCTATTGTTTTAGGCTGAATTTTAAAATATCGAAATTGGTCTATTATGTACAGTAAGACGTTTTAAACTTGGAGACTTCTCCTAGTCAGTATTACCCGCCTATCGTTGTGCGACACGTCCTACTGCTTTCCTTCATATAGCATGCTGCTATCTGTTTTGTTTTATCATATATCAAATACCCTTGTCTGGAAACTACAAGTGGTTTCTTGGACTTGGAACTTTGTCACATATAATCAGCTTTTTTCGTTCTTTTTTTAATTCAGGACGATAAAAACCAAATTATCACAACAAATGTGTGGGTGAGACAGGTAAGAGCGAACTCCATATGGACTGTAAACCTACCTGTTCTTCATTGAGCCAGCCAAAGCCCTCAGAGCTGTTCACGATTAATTTCAGTTATTGTAAGAATTCTGGTGAAGGAGAATTGTTTCTGAAACAAATGCGGGGTTCGGCAAGATAACTTGCCCTTATGCTCGAGCTTGTAGTGTATTCTGATACATTAGTTTGACAAATGCAAGTAAACACCATGTTCTAACATACGGATTAATTGACGATCATGTTTTCAGAAATGGAGGAATCTTCTTTTAACCTGGGACCCAGAAAAATATGGAGGAATCAAACGAGTGCGTGTCAATCCGAGCCTGATTTGGATTCCTGACATTGTTCTTTATAATAGGTCAGTTCGTTGAGTTATTAATATAAATGAATTTTGTGTCCATTAAACGAATACGTTCCCTGTACGCTTTTCAACTGTAATTATATTCATTTATATTGTTTAGCCTCCCTTAGAAAAAAGTGTTTTTTCATAAAACACAATGAAAAAAAAGCATCAACAAAAATGTTTCATTTTGATCCGTTCAAATCACCGAAACCAATTAGAATCCCAAAAAATCCCCTCGAACATTGATGTTGTGTAGCTTCTGTGGATTTTATGCCTTTCCCCTCTTGCTCCCGCAAAAATCCCGCCAGAAATGCGGGTTAATATGTGACATATATGAATTATGGCTGCCCTTAATAAAGAGCTGCCCATACACATGGAACGGGTTGCAGCCAGGGTAACTAAAGCCCACCCACCATAACTCTGAAGGAATCTTGTTTCCCACCAATTAATTTTTAGATGGGTGTAGAGTATTAATTTTTTTTGTAATTCGATTTCTCACAGTGCAGACAGTGAGTTCAGCGGTGGACTTGAAAAGTACAAGACCAGAGTCATTATTGATTACGACGGCATCAATGCTTGGTACAGCCCAGCCTCGTTTCGAAGCACATGCCCAATTGACGTCACGCACTTTCCGTTCGACAAACAGACATGCACAATGAAATTTGGTTCCTGGACGTTTGAAGTAGTTGACCTTGACATTCATGCTGACGTGTCACCCCTTCACTCAACTCAGTACGTAAAAAGCGCAGAGTGGGATTTACTGGCAGCTTCTAAGAAAAGGAACGTCCAATATTACGCATGCTGTGAGTATCCATTCTCGGATGTCACCATTGAGTTCGTGTTCAAACGAAAGCCACTGTTTTACATCTTCAACTTGATAGTACCTTGTATGATAATCATGTCCATGGTGTTGTTAGGCTTCTTCTTGCCTCCTGAGTCTGGTGAGCGTATAACACTGAGCATAACTGTATTGCTAGCTATGGCGGTGTTTTTGCAACTAGCGGCAGAGAATTTGCCACGAAATTCCGAAAATGTTCCAGTAATGGGAATATTCTACATAACAGTTATGATTGAGGTCGCTAGCTCTCTCGTAGCCACCTGTTACATCTTGCATATTCACCATCGGAATTCTGGGACGGCCTTAGTGCCAGTTCCCGGATGGGTTAAGGTGTACATGCTCAACAAGCTGGGAAAATGGCTGGGCGTGAAGAAGCCAGTGACAGAAGATAAGTACGACTTATCAGCGGAGGTGGATTTCAAAAAAATATCTATGATGAAAAGAGACCTTAACAAAGGATGTGGCAATGGCAGCACCCACGTTAGAACCAAGTTATTGCCCGATAAATTACAGATTGGAACAAGGTCAACCTTAAGTACTCCCGAAGAATTCTGCATGAGCTCTTCCACTAACTCTGTTGCAAGCACGTTTCAAAAGATGGACGCACCCCAAGGAAAGAATGACAACAGCAATGGTGACAGCAACGATGCCAAGACCGCGCAAGGCGTTATGGTAATGGTAGACAGTATAAAGCATCGACGGCAAATAGAGAAGAACCAGGAAGAATGGAGGCATCTTGCTATGGTCTTGGACAGATTATTTTTCTGGATTTTTGTCGTGATAATATTGCTTTCTACCATTGCTGTGCTAAGTAGGGGTGTTTACGACTAGAATGCTATTATATTAAATATTATATATTTTAATAATATGAAGGGAGCGCTTTACGACTACCTTCCTGGTGCAAAAAGTAATCTTCAAATTGAAGAATATCTCGTGAAATTACAATTTCATATTAAAACTAGTTAAGGGCTGAAAATTACTAGTGGACAAAAAGGAGGGTTAATTAAGGCTGGGGAAGTCTGAGACGAAATGCGAATGAGAAATTTTAAAGGCGTCAGTAATTTTACGTGGTGTTCCCGATATTTCAGGGACTTAACGAAACCACGACGGCGACGCCAACGACAACGTCCACAAAAAATAAATTTAAATTTTACGTAAGAATCTCGCAACTATCAAAATTTTTTCAGGGTGATTATCAGTATCAGCGCTAATTTCTACTTGGATTTTTAAGCGCTTCTTTAATACAAACTAGGAACATGAAAAACTCGCCGTTGTGGCTCACGTTCTCCACACCACGTAGAATTTAGTAATTTCACGTCGTTGTTTTGCAGAGGACGACTAAGAAATGAACAAAGGTGGATAACGCACGTGCAGGACTATTGCTCTGCTCATTAAATCTTTTGTTTGGCGAAGTCTTCGTTGACGTCGCCGTCGTGGTTTCGTAAAAGGGAGCTTAAGATACCACGACGGCGACTTCGTGGGCAACGTCGATAAAAAAATGAGTTTATATTTTACCTACAAATCTCGCGGTACCCTAAAGTCATTTACTTTGTTTATCGCTGTCAAAGCTATCACGAAACTGAATCTAGAACACAACAATGAATTCGAAATAAAAATTTAAAACATTAGCCGTCGTGGCTCACGTTCTCCACACAACGCAGAATCTGGTCATTTCACGTTGTTGTTTTTGCAGAGGACAGCAAAGAAATGTACAAAGCCATTGTTCTCCTCATTAAACCTTTTGTTTAGTGGCGTTGCCGTTGCCGTTGCCGTTGCCGTCGTGGTTTTCTTAAGCTCCCTAAAGTCCCTTTATGAGAACGTAGTTCTAAACATATTCAGTGAGATCTGTACAATCCGGGGGGTACTCGGAGTATACATGACGGGGGGTGCGACGTATTTTTTTGGATTGAAATTTAGACGCGCGGTATCTTTTTGGGTGAAGAGATCTGTCACGTATTTTTTTAGGTCTTAAAAAATACGCGTATTTTATGGGGTCTTATCTCCGAGCGAACTTTTCGTTTCGGGTTTTCGTTGCGATCAGTGGATCAGAAAAATATTCATTCGAACATGTTTTGTATTTTTTTGGGTTGGAAATTTTGATGCCAGGTATTTTTTTTTGGGGTTTAAAATTTCAGGCTTGTGTATTTTTTTGGGTTTGCAATATGAGGCTCCGTCGGACCCCACCGTCATGTGTACTTCGAGTACCCCCCCCCCCCCCCTGGGCTGTGCAAGCGAACTTTTTTTAGCAAATGTAAATACACCGTACTATACAAATACAAACGCAAATAAGTGTACCAAAAAAGTCTGTATTCAATAAATAAAGCAGATTGATGTGAAAGCTTATGACTTAGAACCTGATTACATGGAGAATTTCAGCCCGGCTAGAAGCGCTGAGATTTCAACTGAGCTTTCATGATCAGAATAAATCTTCTAAAAAGGCGTTTGTGATCACATGACAAGTTTTCAGGTGATATTTCAGCCTGGGTTGAAATTCGCAATGTAATGTAGTTATTAATACTTTGTTCAACAGTGTACCGTAACTGACGCCTAGCTGAAAACCTATCCTGGTCAACCAGAGGTTTTCTTCCTTCTTAATTCAAATGAAGCTGAGCCACGTAAATAAGTTCTAGAAGACTCGCTTTTCACCGTTTTAAATACATTTTGCTCGAATCAGAAGAAGGATGAAAGAAACATCTTGGAAATAAAGGGCTATTGAAAATTGTACATTGACTAAAAAGGAAAACTGACTTGCAATTATTTCCCGCGGAAAATTGGAGAATTTAATACTCAAAAGAAAATCAAAAGTGCCTTATTTGAGACTTTCACTGCCATTTCTGACTGGTGAGTGCCTCTATACGCGCATTGGCCACAACCTCAAAACGAGGCTGTTTATCGTATTTGATGTTCTGGGAGGCAGTAAGTGGCAGTTACTGAAAGTACGTGAACAGTTTGTCTTCAGTCAAGATCGCTTAAATTACAGATCTTTCCGCAATTTCCTACAGTTAAAAAACAAATATCATGTCTGACTGGTGGAACTCTAGTTAGCCGTTCTTCAGTAGATAATTTTCAAGAAACGAAACGACTGAAAACTGTGTAGCGCGCGATCTGCAGCAGTCATGGGATAGTCACGCAGATGTTTATAGCCTGGGTAGGGCTACACGTAGGCTACGTTTAAGGGGTTGCATTCCGTGAATCTTGTAGCCTTCATGCCGGAAAGAACAGATCCATTCTTTCTAGCAAGGTGCTTATTGCAGGTAAGTTTAAGTTAACGAAAATTTCAATTTATTCACATTCTGACCGAGATCTGCACAGACAGGTTTTAGGACTACATGACCCATGCATGGCACCAAATCAACGTTTGTTTTTACTGTAAATTAGGCTATCGGGTCGGGAAGTATCACTAGACAAACAACTTATTAAACGGACAAAATAGCCCAAGCATTTTATAAATTACCTCTTGTCAAACGCACCAGTTCAAACTGAAGCAGTACCTAAAGAAATCCAGAACCTATGATAATATAATATAATTACTTAATTGACCACACCCCAATGGTGCTTTTCAGGGCCAGTGTAAACATACAAATATCATATAACAGAGTTAAGAATCCCAAAGGGCAGGAGGCAAACCAGTTGGCTCTTTACAAGCGTAGAGGGGGTAAGTTTCTAAAGAAACTGTGGTGCTGCGTCGGTGGGAAGTATAACAATATAATTTGGTTTTATCAACTGGGTTGATAATGTCAATTGGCCACCGTAAAGAGATTCAAGAGCTGACGTTTCGAGCGTTAGCCCTTCGTCGGAGCGAATAGAATACAAGCGTAGCCGAGGAGTTGAACTCGGGGCTACCAAGAACCAACAACACCAGTTAGTGGTCAGAACTGGACTTGAACCCGCGACAAGTCCAACGCTCCAACGACTCGGCCACGCTGTCTCCTCACGATATCACAAATCATAGCAAAAGCAAAAACTACTGAATTGTAAGAGAAATTCAAAATAATATTAAAACTGTCGTATTCTAAAAAATGTCAGCGCGCAATGAATTAATTAATTTCATTTTATTCTTTTTAGGAAAAAATAAATCCTATAATCAGAGCCATCAAGAGATTTTTGCACAACTGCGAATCACAACATTTAATTTTCCATCGAGAAATTGAAATCTTTATACCGTATTGTGCTTTTATGTCTTTTATGACAATTTCTCTCGCAACCCCGGAGATACCAGAACATTGTCAGGGTAACCTGACTAAATGCTGGGGAGGGTAGCCTGCAAAAGACTACCCCATCGAGCCGGATGAACATTTTGACTCCTTCGATCAAACTAAACCAAATACACTCTTTTTTTTATATAAGAACGTCTAATTTTGTAGCTGAGGCTGAACATTCTTATATTTTTTTGCGATTTGAGGCTGAAAGCGTTCTTTAAATGTTCTTAGATTTACATGTTATAGTATTTCATGATGCGAACGTGAATAGCAAACCTATCAAAGTTCATTGCTGGCTGAGATGTAGTATGAAGTTTCTTGCACATTCTTAAGCGACTTGCTCTGATACCACGTGCGAGATCTCTCGTCAACCAACAATGGCTAAATTTGGCTTCAGAAAAAGCATTGAACATAGAGATTGACAACGGGACAGTACGCGCAGCAAACCATTCGTTAACCAACATTTAAAATATACAGTGAGCAAAATAAAAGCGTTCTTAATCGAGTCTCAGCCTGGGGAATGTTCTTAATACGTTCTTAAAATGTTGGTTTATTTCAGCCTCAACGTTCTTATAAAGAAGGTTCTTATAAAAAAATAGTGTAAGTCTAAAAAGGTGCAATGACATGCAATATGCTGTTTGCGTGCTAGGGTGGAAATGATGTGTGACGAGAATGACCCACTTCATTTTGAAACACCTGCGGATAACGATTTCGTTACTTTGAAGACTCGAGATTTTGTAGTTGCAAAATTAGGCTTATGTACAAAATGCTCGCAATTTTTTACTTGTGTGCTCGTATGTTTTTACACTCATTGAAGTGCTCTCGCAGCTCGCTTTTTCAGGTGGTGGCAGTGATTCCCGCAGCTACTTCATTTTGTTCCGTCGCACTGATGATCTGTGTCAGTGTTGCTGAAAAGGACATCATGTATTTTGAGAGAGAAAATATTTTATTTGCCTTGAAGTTGTGAAACGGAAACCATCAAATTTGTTATCGTTTTGGTCCCAGCAGATTGCAGCATTTATAGCCATGAATCCAAGATATTATCAGTTAAGTGATGCAGTAATGAGCTCAATTTTATCTGGGTGAAAAATACGTTTTGGATGAGTATTTAGGACCTGTTTCTACTTCAGTGTCCTTAGCAATAATACTGCTCCGCTGTTATCGTATAGTAAAAGTGGGAAGATCTGTTAAAGTTTGCAGCTCTTAAAGTGTTTTTAAAAGTTTTTTACTTACAGGCTCGTCAGCCTCGGCTGGCAACAGCCGGAAATGGGAAAATTTCTTAAACTTAGTTACTTTAAGGGAGACCATCATCCAGCCTTATCCTTTCAGTGGATTTTACTCTGATAGCAATCTGCGTGACATAATAATTAAACCAAACAAAGTTCACCGAACCGGGCCAATGCCACTACTCACCCACCCCATGCAATGTAGATTTTCGACTTGTAAATCTGTGCATGGTTCTTCAGACAGCAAACCGCATTTTAGCTTTCCACAGGTTTGTCTTTATTTCGGTAGTGAACGAAAGATGTTCAATTAACAAATAGTTGTAAACAAGAAAATAATCGTTCAATCGTGGTTAACAGCTTTGGGCTACGCCAGTGGTTCATACGAAGAGAAGGCTCCCTTGGGATATGCGAACACAGCATGCATGAAATGTCTGGCCATACTTGATCACCGAATCCCAATCTCTGATAGGGTTGTCCTTCTGTTCTTTTGCAAATTCATCCAAGTAATTTTGAAATGCATTCTTCCAGAATAGATGGTATCTTAAAACTGAAATCTATGTGAGACAATGGGCATTTTCGCCGTTTTTGACAAAGATTTGCTGAACGGTAAAACACATGATTGTTCAAAATCATACCGGTAACGCGGCTGCAACAAGTTGGAGTCTGTTGACTGATAAAACATCCGAATGTAATGATGCAAATAAGTGAATGTCTGTATTCGATTGGGGTTTGTTGCATTGTTAGCGGTAGAACAGCTTTCTCGTGAATTGAAGGGTTTACGAATATTTCCAAGAAGGAAAGCTTAGTAACGTGACATGGTATGACGTGAACAACGTACATTCCGTACATTGAACAACTTCCTGAGTTGTCCGCCAGAATTCGAGGTCATGTAAATTGGAAAACACACTGAAGCACTGCCTTGATTGGTCGACCGTGTAATTAGGTGTGGTATATTTAAAAGTCTCACAATGATGTTTGGAATGCAATGTTAAAAGCGAGAAGAAAGGTCATTCCACCGTGACAAAACAAAGCTATAAGGTTCATTATTCTTTTGAGGGACAATGCGCTGAGTGAGTAATGCACCAATCACAGAGCGTTGACGTCTTCAAACAGGATACCAGCACGTCAGTCAGTGCTGGGAGTTGGCCGACCGGTTGACATTTTATAATCCGGTGACTCCGTGATTAGTCCGGCTTTGAGTAAGCGGCTCCTGATTGTTGCGGGCGCACTCTGGCAAAGGTTCTGAGAGTGAGCGGTTTACTAGGCAGTGATAGTGCATCTGTGGAGTGCCGCTAGTAGTATTTTAGAGCTGTGTTCTTAACGGATCGAACAGCCAATTAGTAACATGGATGTTGAAGACCCGGTAGCATTTTTGCGAGTTTCTGACAAACTCGCCAGGTTGGAAGAGAGTAAGTCGTTCGAGAGCAAGAAATGGATCTGGATTCAAGACAAGAAGGAATGTTTCAAGGCTGCAGAAGTGAAGAGCTCCAAGGGAGACATATATGTTGTAGAAACAAACGACGGGCAGGTATATTTGTACTTATCTGTTCTTCCATATTAAAGTTAAAGCGAATATGTGTGATCTTTGTGTAGATCACACTAACAGAGTGTTATTACACTGGACTTTTACCGCAACATGTCGTCTGCTCTTTCTGTCTGACCGCTCCTGTTAAATGCTCTTTTCTTCTAGGAATGTGAAGTCAACAAGAATGACACCGAGCAAATGAACCCTCCGAAATTCGAAAAGGCAGAGGATATGGCCAACTTAACATACTTGAATGAAGCGAGCGTTCTACACAACCTCAAACAGCGCTACTTTGCAGGACTCATATACGTAAGTGCTGACTGTTAACTCAAAAGAAAACATTTAATTTAGTTTTGAAACATGGGTTGAGGAAATTAATTTTGCAGCGAATGCTTACGTTGGATTATCTGTTCTGATTGTCACGTAGTTTTAATATGAACATCTGTGTGCAGTTTATGTGAAATCAGAGAAATCATGAATATTTATTTTTCTGCATTCCTTTGTCATCTGTGGAAGGGGTTTTCTCTGGGATACCAGTAGGACTGATATACAGAGTTGATTTCGTGTTTTCGTTTGTACTCTTTCTGCTTGGCGTGAAATACGGATTGTGTACAGTCACTATGTCAACAGATGTTCGAGTTGTGAGAAAACACTACCTCCAAGCCGGCTAATGATTTTCTCGAAGTCTGGGGTCGTGCAAGGTATTTATAGCATGCAAATCCAGCTAACGCGAGACTGTTTTTAGTTTTCGTGCAATCAAATTAATGCACATCGCTTTGAAACCGACAACAGTTGCAATTTACATGAAAAACGTCGCTTGCAATTGATGCATTTCTCCCCAGTTGATTTTTGGGCTTAATAACAAACGATTCGTATTCCAAAGGGCTTTGTTTGGAACAATAATAATGTCATGTTGGGTTGGCGGCCGGGAGAGGTAAAACAAAAAAAATTCTGTTTCTTGCCGGTGTTTTGTTCTTTCGCGAGTTGGGTGTGTTTATGTAGCGCAGTTGTTACTGGTCTGTCGTACAGCTGGCTTTAAATTAATCCTCCACGAGAAACCTTTTGAAACGTGAACTTGAGAAATAATTAAAGAGATTTGCGAATTATTGAAAATAAGTGTCTCTTGATTGAAGCGTAGAGAAAGTTGATTTAAATAGCGGCGAGTGTTCTTGATGCATGGAAGAGCCTTTAAATGGTTGTAAACAGTAAGGGGGTCGCGATGGTGTATTCAAATAATATGGATCAAGCACCGCGTTTTGTGATTGTAAATGGAAGACTGTATGCTCACTGGCTCGCACTGCGTTCCCTGTGGTTAATGAATTATTAGCGCCGGGACGACCCTGAAAACAAAAGTACTTGAAATCCATAATCTGCTTTGAAACATGTCTCTCCAGCAGTGGATGCCGCTTTACAAGTGTTATAAAAGTTGAGCTGTCTCGATTTTGATCGTTTTTCTTGCCGCATTGCTCAAGGTATCGAAAACATAAATTTCCTTCGACTTCAGCAATTAAAATAAAGAACATGAAACTATTCCAATATCTTAATAAATAAATTGACCTGTTCACCCAGTTCTTTCTTCTTTAGGCAAGGGTGTGAATATTTTTACCATATATGGTCACCTGTGGAATGTGACTTCAAAAAAGGCGTAGGCTCTAAACGCAAACCTCCATAGTTTGAGTGGTGAAAATTGCAATGGCTGTTACAACTAGCTGCTGACTAAAACTCTTGGTCAACTTAATTTTCATACCTTTGTGGACATTAATAGTTACAAACATTCTTGAAAACGTCTTGTTCTTTCATTTGCTCAAGGTCCTGGATAAACTTTCAGCAGATCTCTTGCTCAACCTTGAAAGAGTGTCAACAAAGCCTTGTCAATTAGTTGATCAGATAGGAAATGCAAAAAACAATGAAATCAATACTTTAAAAAAAGCTGTTAATAATTTCTTCAAAGCAAAGAGAAATAGAAGGTTAAAATTTGATGAGTGACCTTGTAGGCTCAACAAATTTTATATAAAAATTGAAATGGAACCCTTAAGAATGCAAGTTGTTACTCCAATCAAGGTTTATTGGGGTGCCTCTTTAGTTTTTAGAAGAAAACAATTGTTGTGTAACTTCAGACATTTGTTAAAAGTGTATGTATATAATGTATCATATTTTTATCCAGTAATCATTTTCTTTTATTTTGTATTGGAGTTATTCATCATTAATTGGTTAGCTAAGGATGGGATCATTTTTTAACAATACAGTTGTTAACACCTTCATTTAGTTCAGTGAACTAATGAATATTTAAAAGGCCTCTATTGAAATTAAACTTTCACCTGAAAATTCTTCTTTAAAAAGCTCCAACTTCTTCAAGAATTGAAAAAATGTTTATCTTAAATTCTGTGTTTTATGTTGGTTTAATATAATCTGATCATGCTTAGCTTTGCTGGGATAAAAGTTTACTGATAATCTAGTCTTACAAATGTAATCATGGGATCTGGGATGAAATAATATATTATAGCAAATCTTATGGATTATTGGAGATTAAGAGATTTTTCTTAATACTTATAATTGCTGTGTTGCTCACATTGACTCTCATTTTTATCAAATCTTAAGAAGTCATCTTGCTTTATTGTAGTTTAAAACAAAAACAATTGCAGGAGTTAAAACTCATGAAAACTTGCTTTAGTTTGTGTTACTTTTCCGGGTGCCAATTAAACCCATCTATTAAACAAAATCTCCAAACTAGTACTACAAGAAATTTATAGAGGCAAGTAAGAAGACTTTGTATGTTGACAGTTAGTTTTTTGACACTATTTGCAGACATACTCAGGTCTTTTCTGTGTAGCCATCAATCCTTACAGAAGACTCCCCATATACACAGAAAAGATTGTCTTTGCATACAGGGGAAAACGCCGTCCTGAAATGCCACCACATATCTTCTCTATTTGTGACAATGCCTATCATGATATGTTGCAAGATCGTGAGAATCAGTCTATGCTGATTACGTGAGTATGATGACAGATTTTATATTTTACTAAGCAAATTTGGTGGGATATTTCAATCTTGTCCCCAGAGCCCACTTTTCTTTTGGTCAGCACCAAGAATGTGGACTCTGGCACATCTCAATTTTTGGAGAAAAATTACATGTGCCTAGCTCTTTCGATGCAAGGACCTCTTGATCGAGCTGTCTGGGTTCCAGCATTGGCCAGGATCATTTGGTCATCTTTTGTAAGCAAGGATGTCCAATCATAATATCTCGTTACTTGACCCAAGAGTGGGTGCCAACAAACTACATATGCTGCAATATACTGTAACAGTAATATTGGCATCTCACAATAACAGTTGTGGTTCCGACCACAGAAATCAGGACAAGCCCAGGCTACAATCTTTAGCAAAACTAGGGGAAGTACAGTTCCCCCAGCCTTATTCAAGAATACTAAAACAGATTGTTCGTCATTGCACCCCCTTTCCCCAGTTCAATGTTGTCTAAAAATGTTTCATTCAACATTCAGTCAAAATTCAACATTGTATGGGGGAGAGGGGGCATACAAAATAAATGTCACACAAATTCGAATGTCCCGCACATTATTATAAATGTCTTGACCCTTTTGCAAAAGATTGTTGGTGCCGTGATGTAGCCCACTTTGGGAACTTGTAATAAGGCCCTCTGACAAACTTTGATTTGGTCTCAAGACTATTCTGTTGAGTTTTATATTAAGTGGGTTTTGGCAATGTACACTGTACATAGCTTCATTCGATAACAAAGTTGTTAACAGTCTGTTTTGTTGCAATTGGTAGTGGTGAGTCTGGTGCTGGGAAGACTGAAAACACCAAGAAAGTTATCCAGTACTTGGCCCACGTGTCTGGACAGACAAAGCCAGGAGAACACAAACAAGATTCGGCAAGTTTCAATCATTTTCTAGCTAGACTTGACTAAATTCTGTCTAAAATTGTTTAGCATAATTCAGTACCACAAAGGCAGAAAGCATTCTGCTAGCAGAATCCCAATAAGAAGTCAAAATACATTGTTTTATACAGGATTGCAAAGAATTTTTTCCTGTGAAAGGACATGTGTCCTTTTAAAGACCATTTCCAGTCCGTACTGCGAAGTCTCCACCTGCAATGTTTATCACGCCTCACATGATGAAATGTAAACAAACCAAAATGAAAAGTACGGGGAAAAACTAACCTTTTTCTTCATTATTAACATCCGATATCCTTTCAAAACAATAATCAAGAGTAAACGAACCTCGACAATATTCCAAACCGATGTTTCAGGTCATTGCGAACTCCCAAACAAAACAACCCGTAATGGCAGACTCAAAAACTTCATGTACGCAGTTACCAAAGTATAACGCATCAACGAATTCAAAACAGAAATGTAAACAAATCCCGAGACTGCACAGTATGGACTGGAAATGGCCTTTATTACAGAACTCCTCGATAAAGCATTGTCGATGCACAACATTGGCATTTGTGCTAGGAGGCATACAAAGTAGTCCAGACATTCTGTCCAACAACAGATTGTTTAGCTATTATCCGATGCCCGACTGTTATTTGCAGTCCTGATAATGGTACGTTGCAGCTACAAACTGAATAAAAATTTTTGGGATAATTCGAGACATAACATGGCATACTTTTCATTTCTAACATTAGAAAGGTACCCTTGAAGACCAGGTCGTTCAAGCCAATCCAATTCTTGAGGCTTATGGCAATGCCAAAACCATCAGAAACAACAACTCATCAAGATTTGTGAGTATTCATATTAAAAATTTTTATTTGAATGTGAAATATAAATATATTCTTTGGGAAAAGAAGAAGGCCTGCTCTCTTTTACATGTCTAGACCCTCTTCCTTTGGACATCTGTTGTATACACCCATGTTCTTAATTTTGTTATTAAAGCCAAAGTATATTAGTCACTGGACCAAGACCAAGTGCTTTGGTGTTGGGTGTTGCCATAAATAGCTACGTGTTCTCCTGACAAACAACACGACTGTCTGATATACCAAACGTACCCCCTTAGGCTCCCTTATCGTCGTCTTCGTGTTTTCTTAATCATATTACGATAATTTCAACCTGCTTTACGGAAAAGAGTCTTGTAATTCCACATATTATATGCATCCCTACCCACACACCACTCTGAATCATATTCTAAAAATGTTTTAATAAGTTGTATGGTTTGGCATTTAGTGTAGGTACAAAAATACAATTCTAAAAAGATGTTTTCTTTGTTACATGTAGGGAAAATTCATTCGTTGCCACTTTGGACCCCAAGGGAAACTTGCAGGAGCTGACATTGAGTCTTGTAAGATATTCTTATTTATATGCAACATTTTTGGTATAGTTGGTTTGTTTTAACGATTCAGCTTTTAAATGAAAAACAAACTGTTGAAGATAATTTTGGAAAATGCAGCAGCAGTTCATTTAGTCCCAAATAATGTTTGTGTAGATTGTTAATCTGTGATGGACTGCATCCCATTTAGGAAGTGAAGGGTTACTGACAGTTGTGGCCCTCTCTCTGTCATTACATGCAATGGCATGCTGTCAGGAGAGCTATTCATCTTGCACTACTACAGAAGCTGGACCTGTAAAAAAATTTTGCTGAGATCCCACCATTGACCAACATCTCTCTAATCTCAGTGACTATAGGGAGATCGTTGAGATCTTGATGAAATACTGTCACTCTTGCCCAGAATGAGGAAGTATCACAAGCACTGGCCAAGAATGCCTCAATCTTGGCAAGGAGAAGAAGAAAAAGAAGTACAAGAAGAGACTTTATATCAGTAATCTCGAGAGATTGTCCAGCTTCTGTAGTGTAAGATTACTAACTTCTCTGAAAACTTGTTAAAGCATGTGATGTAATGACAGAGAGGGCCAGAACTGTCAGCAAGATTCATGGCAAGATCTTGATGAGGGGTAGCTATTCTGCTATTCTGCAATCCTGAGCCCTTTTTTGCTTGCTGTAAGCCTCGTTTTGTGAGCCCCAAAAGTTTTCAGCCAAAAACTTCAGAAAAGGGCACAATGCCCTTTTACTGCATGTCTTCCTCAGTGCTCTACAACACAAACCGAGAATGAAGGACGGAAATCTATTTGCCTCCAAGGTTTAATTTTCTTATCTGTCTGTTGATCTAGTACAAACACGCCCATGTGTAAACCAAGTCATGATGATGTAAGGTGTTTGTTTGTACAAAACTCGTTGTATAGAATTGAGTAATAAAAAATCTCTTTTAATGAATTAATGAACAGAGCGGAAGAAAGCTCTGTTTCGATTCATTCAACTTAAAGCACAAAGGACATGCCTTTGTCATGCTATCATGACTATTGTCGCGCTTCCGGTGGAATGTGTACTGAGTGACCAAGCTAAGTATCTTAAGTAAAATTTGGGTGTTATTAACACTTGGCAGATTTATTTTCTTTTAACATTGCAATACAGAATGGTTACATAAGAAACTAAAACAAGAGTTGATTTGTTTCCCACTAATTGTGACACGGTGAAGTTACCAGATAACGTGTCTTGTCACAAGATCTATGCGGTAAATTGTAAGATGCAATTGTTTTCAGCAGATCACTTTCTTTAACTTAACACGATCGTTATCGGTAAATTTGCATTTAAATTTCTGTAAAAAGCTAAAATTATGGCGAAAAAACGGTCGCTTGCAAAAAGAGGCTTGCGGCTCTGGCTTGCAGGCTTGCACAATAGTTGCACTCTCTTGGTGAGATATATACATTGTATATAAAAACTTCCAGAGAATCTTGCTGAGATCTCGCCAATATTGTGGCAAACACTTTGTGTGGGGAATAATTACAGTACTTACATGTATATTCTAATTTGCTACCCCACTCAGGCAAAGGGTCAAGTAACCCATGATAAATACATTTGTGAACCACCTGGCTCTTCCAATGTCTAAAATAATAAGAGACGAACTCTTCCCTTTATCTAATACCCCTAAAATAGCTTATTGTCTCCACATTCATTTCTTTTAACAGACTTGCTTGAAAAATCCCGTGTAGTCAACCAACTGGAGGGTGAAAGAAACTATCACATCTTCTATCAGTTGTTGTATGGTGCCCCAAAAGAAATGCAAGGTTTGTTGCATCATAATTTACTCTTTTAGTTTACCTTCATGTACATGTATCTATGCTCATTTATTGCCTAGTACTGTATATGATTATGTTATTTGCTATTCAGTTATGCAGGTATTCTCTGAGAGCAACTAGGAGTGATATCATAATATGATTATAAATATACAGTGATGTAAATTAAGTTTTGAAAGTAATGACACCCAAAATAAGCTACCCTCAAAAGTCTCGGCAAAACCTGAATCTAAAAACCCTTCAATAGCAACAAGCCTCCGAAAAAAGCTACCTTAAACACAACTTGTTATGAGAACAATGAAAATTACTGGCAACAGACTCAGTGATACTATATTCCATAGGCAATATATGTTACCGGTACTCCCTTTTGATAAACTTGTTTTTCAAATGATTGAATATCTTTTTTTTTAATCTTCTATACAGTAGAATACCAATTTCTTGAACCTCAAGGGAAACAAAAATTGGTTGGAGAAATTGTATAGTTTAAGAAATCAGGGGTGCTTGACCGAGGGAGGTAAAATAATAGGAGTTTCAACAATCACGGGTTAGAGGTTCTACTACTGAAACCATCTTTTCTGGTACATGTACATGTAAGATGGATCAACCCACATATATGGTATATGTTTTTTGAAAATGGAAACCCCCATCACAATGAGCGAAAAAAAAAAGATGAAGGCTGCTAGGGTTATTATTTTCAGAACTTTGCAGTACAATTATTAAGAATTGTTAATCTTGTTGTCTTTCCAGAAAAACTTCTCATGGAGTCAAACAAATCAGGAGATTATGAGTTCCTCAAGAAAGGTTCTGAAAAAGCGGATGGAATCAATGACGTTGAAGAGTTTGGTATTACTGAGGTCTGTAAAGTTAATACTTGCAGTTGAGCCTAATTATATGTACTTGGTAGAGCAACCTTACCAGTTGCGATGTGCTTGTTCTCTATGCAGTAGCAACATGATTCCAGGCGTTATTCATTATATAGTTATAAACTAGCCATGTTATATCGCAATTCCTGAGTTTTGATTGGTTTATGGGCTATGGTACATGTATATTAGCTCAAATACCATGAAGCACAAATTTGGTGGGTGTATGCTAATGTAAATATTGTTGCAGCAACCATCCAGTATTCAAATTTCACTGCTAAGAAAATTAACTATAACATAATCAGTTTGAGTTTATTTAAAATTAATTGGTGTATTTTGTTTTAATTAGCAAGCTGCCAAGACGCTGGGTTTTGCTGACGAAGAAAAGATGGGTATGTACAAAGTGTGTGCTGCTTGTCTACACTGGGGTAATGCCAAGTTCAAACAGAGGCCCAGAGAAGAGCAGGCAGAAGTGGCTGATCCAAAAGGTATTCACATTTTCATCTCTTGCCGCCAATTGTTTCTTTCATAAACTGTGTTTTGTTCTCTGTGCATCAGTTGCAGTGGCCTGAAGCCAATATTTGCAATCAAAACCTCAAGATGTACTAGCAAAAGTACTAGCTCTCAAACCAGTCCATTTTGTTTCAATAACTGATAGTTTGTTTTATAACTCAAAATTAGTAAACCATCACACTTGAATTCAAACAGAGCTTGCTTTACAGACCCAATAATTATCGGGACGACTTCAAGAAATGGGCCCCAGGGCAGTATGATCACTGATGTACAGTGTATCACTGATGTACAGTTAGCATCCAAGATAGTTGGAAGAGAGCGAACTGTGGATACCAGATGTTTTTGAAAAACAAGTTTTACTAGAATTTTATTGAACCTTTCTGAGTACAATGCAAACTGGATCCGTACACTGTATCTGTTCTGGACCATCTTTCTAAAAGAAATTTTTCTTTATAATTTTTCTTTCTTCTTGTTTTCATCAAGATCTGGACAAAGTGTCCTTCTTGTTGGCCATTTCACAAACAGACTTTGGAAAGTCTATTGTAAAACCAAGAATCAAAGTTGGACGTGAGTTTGTGAACCAGGGACGGAACCTTCAACAGGTAAACAGAACGTTTATCACTTCACATAACTTCAATAAAACTTGGTGTGTATCAACACTGTTGGAATCATAGAAGGTGTTGTTCTGGAACATGGGAGGCAGTGACATTTTGAGAACTGAAGAAGTGTCTTACTTCTAAAGGTTTCCTGGTCCCCTGGCCAGTATTGTGTTTATTAACATCGTTTGGTAGAGTAGTAGAAAGGCATTTCACCAGTCTGTAGTCTTGTTTGCTGGTATTTACAATGTATAGCTTAAGGACTAACTTTTCCATTTGAAGCTGCTTGTTAATTATTTATCCTTGAAAAATCTAGGTGCAATACTCCATTGGTGCCCTCAGCAAGGCCATTTATGAGAGGATGTTCCTGTGGCTTGTTGAAAGAATAAACAAAACTTTAGAGACCAAGGTAGGAAAATATAAAATCTTTTCCCACCAGCAATGCAGTTTATTGACATGCCAATCATGGTTTTTACAGCTGTAAAGACGTAGGCTTGTAAAACTTTTTAATCTTGGTTAATTTATTTTGGACAAAGTCAATAAGCTGTATGGTTTGAAGTCTTCGTCTTTATCATCCCATCATATTATTAAAAGTCAAACATGAGCATATGAATTACCTTTAATGCAATTAAATGAACAATAATTAAGCACATATTTTAATAACAAATTGCATTTTGTTTTTATTCTTTCAGGACAGACGTGCATTCTTCATTGGTGTGCTTGACATTGCTGGATTTGAGATCTTTAAGGTGAGTTAAACTCGTCACCAGTTGATGAGCTATTTCAGCTTGGGGGAGGTGCCAAGAAGGTGGAGAAATGCAAGATACGGGCCACACCAAACAAACAGGTGCAGAATTCATAAGCCCTGCAAAGCCCCGTATGAAACCCCCATTATACCAAAAACCACCTGACGTTTTTAAATTCTCATTGATTCGACATATCTTTGGTTGTGTCCATTGAATATTGATTTTTATTCTCCTTGGCATTTTAAAGCATTTATTGGACATGTATTCCCTAATTTCCAATTAATGTTGTTTTGATGGTTTCTATTGTTTGTTCTTTACTCTTTAAGTTCAACACATTTGAGCAATTGTGCATCAATTTGACAAATGAGAAACTTCAACAGTTCTTTAACCACCACATGTTCATTCTGGAACAAGAAGAATACAAACGTGAGGGTATTGAGTGGGACTTCATTAACTTTGGTCTCGACTTGCTTCCAACTATTGAGCTTATTGAGAAGGTAAATGCAATCAACCTTTACATTTCAAATCCCAAGAAAAACTCAGGCAATCATAGATCACATTTTTTCCTGACGTGCAGCCCCAAATGTTCACGAATGAGAAAGAAATGTACAACCTGTACCATATGCTTGTAGTCATAACAAATTAGCACGTTTGGAGGACACAGACACTGTTTTTACTTGTTACAATAGCTTGTCCAGTAGCCTGAATTTCAGACGTCTTTCTCTGGTCACCCAGAATATTTTATTTGGTAAACCACTGCATGTTGAAGTGATGAAAGTCACTAACTGAAAAACCTACCTGCTGTCCATATTGGTTCTGCATCCATAGGTAAATGATAGAGGCAGATATTCAAAGTAATTAAATAACTAAAATGTTCGTATAAATGTGAACTTTAGCTCTTGGGCACTTTCAAACTACACTCAGTGTTAAAATTAGTTCATGATTATGCATAGTTATGCGGATGTTCTTTAAATCAACCAATCAAAATTGCTACCCGGTTTTCGGAGAATTGTCACTGGACAGCATTAGCGG
Organism: Blastomussa wellsi; assembly: GCA_947652115.1. Classification (NCBI taxonomy): domain Eukaryota; kingdom Metazoa; phylum Cnidaria; class Anthozoa; order Scleractinia; family Plerogyridae; genus Blastomussa; species Blastomussa wellsi. The sequence continues at coordinate 23,568,103 of OX393567.1, read as the reverse complement.
CTAATTTTTCAGACTTCTTTTCTCGGTAACGGGCAACCAGGGAAAGACGTTTGAAATTCAGGCTACTTGTCAACATACAGCACAACGTAATCCAATAGTAGTGTACTACCAAGCCAAACATATCGTGGGCATTTCAGGCTATCATGATTTACCTGTATGTTTCCTTCTGAAGCTTGCAGCATTTTGTTAGTCAAACCCTAAGTGCGCAATGGTGATTACCACACTGATAAATCCTGTTGTGTTTAGCCCATGGGAGTGTTTGCCATTCTAGAAGAAGAGTGCATTGTGCCAAAGGCAACAGACATGACTTTCTTACAAAAGATGCACAACAACCATGATGGCAAGCATCCAAAGTATTCCAAACCCAGAATCTCTGGCAAAAGTGCATCAAACCATCACTTTGAGATTGCTCACTATGCTGGCACAGTTGGTTACAATGTTGACGGCTGGCTGGATAAGAACAAGGATCCCATAAATGAAGCTGTTGCTGGACTGTTTGCCAAGTCCTCAGATCCATTTATTGCCCATCTCTTCAAGGATTATGCCAGTGAATGTAAGAGCCAAATCAACTTTGTCAATATTTTACAGCTGTATGTAGTGTTATATTTGTTTTTTAATAGTTTCCATTAGCAATTTTAGGAAAACTGTAGTACGGCTACTTTTTTACTTTCCCCTCCTACTTGAAAAATTAGTGACAGCCCTGATTAGCAAATCCAAAGTGAATGACTTTTGGTTGAGGTTACTGAAAGGTTCAAGAAATCAAGTGTATGAGAAATAGAGATTCCATTGAATTATGAAATGTGACTCAAGATGAAGGCTGTCATTCTATACTGATTCAGTAATCTCATCCTGGCAGCTCACGCAAGGGGCAAAGGAGGCAGTTTCCAGACTGTCAGCAGCAAACACAAGGTATGTAATGGATCAAATCATAATTGCCTAACAAAATTGGAACATTATATTACATGTAACATGGCTTTCCTGCAGCTCAGACAGCTGGTCGTAATCACCATCCACTTATCCTTGACCAGTGCAATGACAGAGAATTGCACATGGCTTCAAGGCAAAAAGTTTCTTTTCAGTTCACTTGATGTGCATTTTACCTGTCCAAACCACAAAACTACTGTCCAAACAAAAACTAACAGCAATACAGGGTAAAATAAAAGAAAGAAAAAGGTAACTTGTTCAAGGAATATCTTCAATAATTGCTAATAAAATTACCCAGAGCTACACAAATTAATTTAGCCTACATTCTCTTGATACATCTGTAAGAGCTACATAGTTTTAGGGGACTAAAATTATCAAAAGAAAGACTAATTATTAAATGTCCAAAGTCAGGTAACTCTAACATATGTTTTACTGTGATACTAAAGTTGAAAGGAATCACAATATGACTCTATCTAGGAACAACTGGGTCGTCTGATGGACACACTGTACAGCACATGTCCTCATTTTGTGCGCTGCATTGTCCCCAATGAACACAAGAAGGCTGGAGTGATTGAGTCTCAACTGGTGTTGCATCAACTGAGGTGCAATGGTGTGCTGGAAGGCATCCGAATCTGCCGAAAGGGATTCCCCAACAGAGTGCCTTTCAATGAATTCCGACAGAGGTGAGTTTGAAAGCATATAGGTTTACATAAAGCTATTAAGGTATCAGTATACCTCAATTTCACTCGAAAAATCTAAAAAATTTTTTTCAGTTACATCTTAGGAAATTTTGTGGAGAGGAAAGCTGTTTTGGTTTCCGAGATAAAGGAAAAAACGATTTTAAATTTTAATTACCGCCAACTGCGTGTTGACAAGTTGGTGTCATCACTTATTTATTTGCCGTCAAATGTCACGTAAGAGTCACGGAAGTCACAACCTTTCAGCCCTCTGTTTGTACGTGTTGCTCCGACCTTTAATTTGATGAATTCACGGAAACGAAAAGTTTCGTGACCGTTTGCTTCGGCAAAGAAGCCGAAAAAACGTCGAAACAATAAGGTTCCATTTTCCCCCTCGAAGGCTACCGATTTGGCAGCAAGCGATCGGGGGTCATATTATTAGTGCAAGTCGCTCGAAGCTATCGCCACAAGTTGCGGACTGACATGGCGCTCAGCTTGCTGGTTTTGCCTCCGTGATCTTCCACCAGTTCGCGATGTTCTTTGCATCTTAGCAGTATGCTGCTCCATTTATTCACAAGCGGATTACGGTGCCGTGAACGTTTCACGGCAAAAATCCGAGAACCAAAAGAGAGAACTTACGGCGTTTGGTCTCCAGTGAACTGAAAATCACACTTTATCTTTGATGTTTCCCACGAATTCATGGCTTTTCAATGTATATTGTCATCAACGCCATAGTTACAGTAAGTCGATCCCTGGACTAATCTGTCAATACATGATTAAATCTAACACTTTACGTGTCATCGATCACCTGGAATGAACAAAACCAGAAAGTATTTTCGTGTCCGTATCTCGAAAACAAAAATTGGCCAAAATTCGCGCACGTTTTGCGTTCGTTTACAAGCCACTTTCGACCGATTTCGCTGAAACTTTGCTGAAATGTTCGTAGGTAGCTGCTCTGCAAAAGTAGTAGTAGTAGTAGTAGTAAACTTTATTTCAACTCGGATTGAAGAGTAGCGCGTAAGCGCTAATATCTCCGAGAAATAAATACAGCAAAAATATATGTACAATAAACAATGTATACATGCTTGTAAAATTATATGTTGAACACAATCAAGTAAGGATTAAGAAATTAATCTAACTAGTTACAAAGGCAAGGCAGTTGTTTCTAAAATAGGTTATATTGGTGGTAGTTCTAAGATCGTCGTTTAACATATTCCACAATTTGGGCGCAAGGATATCACAAGCTTTCGATCATCAAACTTTAGAGTGGTGTAAAAAGAAAATAGAGTGTTGTTTGAGAAATCGGAGACACACTTTTCAAGGGTCATGTGTAACGAATCATTTGCGATATCAAACACGTTTCCGCGATTATTGAGGCGTGTAAACGAACTTCTCAAAGAAGTAACGGGAAATATCGCTTCGCCGCGCAAAATTTCGAAAGCTTTTATTCTTTTTTTAAAAAAGGAAAACATATTAGAATTTGTTATTTATTAAGCTTTCAGAAAATGTATACTTTATAGGGGTTTACTTTTAACGGCGCGTCACGAAAATGAGTTAACGTAATGTCGTCAATACATCTCTACATCTTTTGGTTTTGATCCTGGTTATGCTTGGGTATGTTCGGGAGCTGTAGTGGCCTAGCGATTACATGTGTTGTCTTGAAATTTGGTTTGAGAGATGCAGATTCAGCTCTTGGGCAATTGGTTAAGCTCACAGGCAGGTGACATTTTTTAGGTTTGGTCTTGGTTGTGTTTGGAAGTCAAACTTTAATGTATACTGATCATTTTTAGATACCAGATACTGGCACCAACTGCTGTGTCTGGTGGTTTCATGGATGGCAAGAAAGCTTGTGAGAAGCTTCTGGATGCCATGCAGCTAGAGAAGGCATCTTATAGGGTTGGATCAAGCAAGGTAATGTACATTGATCTGTAGCATTTGGGCCATCCCAATAAAATGTTTCATTTCCCATCGCGCCGTCTCTTGTGATGGTGGGTCGGTCGGTCGGGCAGGAAAAAAAAGAAAAAAGAATGAACACTTGAAGGGGTCTGGGTTCCAGAGAAGGCCGGGCTGCTAAGTAAGAAAGCCTGGTGACTCGAGAACGTTATTCCTTTAAAGAAAACGTAGGATCGATGTTAATTAAAGACAAGGATATCACATCATACAATTTTTGTCAATAAAACAAGATCATGTGCTCGTAAATTAAAGTACTTGCTTCTCTGACTAGTGAATCTGGATTTTTTTTTACTTTTTGAAAAAAATGGGTCGGTCGGGCGATGGGAAACGAAACATTTTATTGGGATGGCTTTATCAAACAAAAAAAAAAAAGAAATGCAATAGTTTAGAGACAATTCAAAAACTCATTCATAATTAATAAAGGGGATTGCAAAAGAAATTTAGTTACTTCTGTGTCGCACTGTGAATTACTGAAACGTCTTGTTTTACATAAGGACGCAAGCACTTTTTTGAAGTTTGTGGATTCTGTTAGACATGTTAAAGCCATAGTGTTGGTTGTGATAAATAGAACAGTGTTTGTACTCTTTATAGTAGGCCTTGAAAGAAATTGAAATTTAAGCTTAGTATTTTTATGATCTATTTCTTGACCTTTCACATGGTTAAAAGTTATGAAAAATTAAGCCTAAATTGTGATTGTTGTCATTTATAAGAGCGAAAATTTTCAAAAGTGTGCCTTTCAGAGGTTGGATTTTGGTTGTTTAAATAAAGTTCTTGAAAGTCCGTGAATTTCTTAGTGAGTAAAAAGGTGCAAAATGTAGTGACATCGCGTATTTATATATAATAGGTGTTCTTCCGGGCTGGTATCTTGGGAGAGCTTGAAGACATGAGGGATGAGAGGTTGGCCAAAATCATCTCCATGTTCCAAGCTTACTGCAAAGGCTATCTTATGCGTAAAGAATATCGCAAGATGTGCGACCAGAGGTATTTAATACCCTTAAAATGATTTCTACAATTATATAGAAGCTTGCCTTTGTGGTGTGAAAATACCTTTACTGTTTTATTGGAGGTGAAATGGCCCAGGCTTCGAAGGGTGAAGATAATAACTGTAAACAATAGTCCATATGTACACACCTGTTTCTTTTTGCACCAGTACAAAGTCCTAGTAATTTATCACTTTCATTGTAGAATTGGAATTGCTGTCATTCAGCGTAACGTTAGGAAGTATCTGTTCCTGCGAAACTGGTCTTGGTGGAGACTCTACACAAAGGCAAGACATTTCACCATTATAATTAATCAATAGTTCATTTCTAAATTGAAGAGTTTACTGACCCCTTCCTACTGTATGCGTTTCCAGGTCAAACCTCTGCTGAATATTGCTCGTGCTGACGAAGAAATGAGAGAAAAAGCCGAAGAGGTAATTATACAGGGGTGATAAACGACAGAAAATTCAGACCAAATAGAACAGGAGAGAAAAATGCAGTGCAAAAAAAAAAAACGCGACGTAAAGTTTAAGTATACAGCGCGGCTGCCAAGCGCGGGAAAAGTTCGCGCCAAACCACAGTTGATCTTGGTCTTGTTTCTGATTGGCTGAGACTGCATAATCTCGTACCCAGGCTCCGGTTGTTCCCACTGGATAAATCACTATCTAGTGGATAGTGCAGTTTGTTTTGCCAACACTCATCCTCTGGATAGTGATTTATCCGGTGGATAGCGTACGTTATCCGCTCTTTGAACAACCGGGCCCAGATGTTTACTCACTTCGTGGGAGGGCTGAGATCTGGATACGAGATTAGAGACTGCAGCGGAGCGGGTGCCAAGTGCCAAACGATGGGAAATATTAAAATTAAAAGCGTTTTAAACCAGAATCAACATCAGTAAAACAAATGTTGGTTGTCTGTAAAGGAAGCTACCACATATAAATAGATATCACTCGTATCTCTGATGAAAAATAAAGTTGTCTGAACAAACTGAAACCTGAACTGAATTCGAACACTCTTTTAAAAATGTTGTGATAAAATAGCAAGCTAATCGTCATGATGTTATCTTCTTGTTATCCAGCTCAAGAAGCTACAAGAACGATTTGCAAAAGAAGAAGAGCTCAGGAAAGAACTGGAAGACAAGCTAACTAAACTGATGGAGGAAAAGAACGAACTGTTCCAGAATCTTCAAAGCGTACGTGCTTATGCCCTGTGTTTAATTTATGAAGTAGTTTGGTGTTTCAGTAGCACGCTTATGCATGAAAACTGGTTGAGAGGGGGTGGGGTAGGTAGTCAGGGGCAGTAATATCACACAACTTTTGAAAGGACGCGCGAGACATGAAAAATTTATTGGGTAAACTATTAATATATTACATCGAAAAAGATTTGGGAATATCACAATGTTTTTTTTTTCAACCAAGAGACGGTGTTTAATTACATTTAAACACCGTAATCATGAAGAGAGTTGAAAATACTACGCACCTCTCGAAACTACAATTACGGAGAAAACGAAGAAATAAAATCGTAAAAATCTATGCTAATTAAGGTTGCATTTCCAAACCACAGTCCAAATAATTGTCTGTTTGTAAAGATAATTTTTATTTGGAACACAGGAACAAGATGCTTGTGCCGATGCAGAAGACAGAGCGGCACAACTCTTCAAAGAAAAAGAAAAGCTTGAAGACCAAGTGAAGGTGAGACTAAACGAAAAGTTACGACAATGCTGTTTACTGTCTGGTGAAGTTTCTCGATGGTTTGTTCGATGGAAACATTCACCAATTCTAACGCGGAAAAGATAACTTGAAACCGGATAGTTAGGCCTACAAGATGAAAACATTGAACTGAATAATTGTTTTGGATTGTATCAAAAGAAAATGTAACCTTTGCCTTTTACTTTTATTTGGCGTTGGTTCTGTTGTTTTCCAAAACTATCTTTATTGTACTCTTTGTTTGTTTTTATTGATTTCATATTTTTGGCAATCACCAAGAGTGGCACCCGTTGGTTTTATATGTAAGCTTGGTAGGTACAGAAGTAGTATCGTGACTCAATCGCTTGACTTTTTTTGGCAGGACCTCTCTGATCAACTCGACGATGAAGAAGAAAGCAGCGCAGAAGTGGCCGAGGCAAAGAAGAAATTGGAAGCAGAAATAAACGATTTCAAACAAGACGTAGAAGACCTGGAAAGCGCTCTTAAAAAGGTAGGTCATGATCAATATTTAGTACGACTGGGAAAACAACGCCAAACGGCCGTCTCTTTGTTTTTATTAGGAAAGATGTTTCCTGTTATTTTTGTAAATGTTATGATACTGGCGGGCATGTCAGTGTTGTGTTGTCAAAAGAGATAATCTAGCTTTCATTCGCTTTCACTTTAAAGGCTGAACTAGACATCGCGAGCAGAGAAAAGAACGCTGAACAGCTCCAAGACGAGATTGCTTCTCAAGATGAATCGATCGCTAAGTTGTCAAAAGAGAAAAAGGCGCTCGAAGAAGCGAAGCAGGTGAGCAGCGCCCGTGCAGTGGCGGATCTAGGAATATTTTAGGGGGGTGGAAACACACAGTAATAAGCAGATTGATAGAAATACTGTGTTACAAAAGAGGAAAATAAATAGTTTTATTAGTTTTATTCGAGTCGAGGAGCAAAAGTGGGGAGTGGCTGGCCACCCTAATCACCCCACTTGATCCGTCCCTGCCGCGATAGATTAAGTCACTTTTCTGAAGTAGACAATTAACTTGAAATAATGGAAGGGAAAAGGTAGGAAAACACCTAAAAAGGTTACAATAACCAGAAAAGGGCAAGTATGGTTTAGGAGCTACGTCACGATATTCTGAGTCAATTCTGTGACTGACCAAATTACTCTTCTAATGTAAGAAGCCTCAAAATAATAGATTACTAAGGAATGAAAACCCAAAGAAGTGATATTGAACCAAATGGAACAAGGTGATTGAGACGGGTTGCACTTTTTCAAGTGCACAAACCATGGCTAGCTCCTTTAAGGTTGAATAACGGATTGCGGACTTCCAGCTTGAAATTTTTTTATATGTTAACCCCCACCCCAACTTAAAATCCTCCCTCCCCACACCCCCCCCCCCCCAAAAAAAAAAGTGTCACAGTATAATGATTTGTTGTTACAGGAACTTGAAGATCAACTACAAGAAGAGGAAGACAAGGTCAACCACCTCAATAAAGTGAAATCGAAACTTGAACAACACATCGACGAGGTAGGGGCTCCCTTTTAAAATTGTCATCAACATTTGTTCAAGGTGAAGGTTTAATCACGTGTGTGTTATTGTATTGCAGACAGTAGAACAATGGGAAAGAGAGAAAAAAGCTCGTGCGGATGTAGAAAAAGTTAAAAGGAAAATCGAAGGGGACCTGAAGGTAAGTCTCCCATACAGTCGACCATCTCTTAACGGACACCTCAAAAGACGGACACCTCTGTTAGACGGACACCTGGTGCCGTTCCCGGCCGTTTCTCAGTCATTTTACTATAACCAAACTCTCTATAAGACGGACAACGGACACTTTGAAATCGTCACCAGACACTTGTGAGGTGCTGATTGTTACCGCAAATTACGATTGAGGAAAGAAAAATCCTTAAATTACCAAATACGTGACTCTTTTTAACACCAGACGTTTTAATTAACAGCTCTTTTCTTGTCGGTGGAATACATACAGTACAAGAGTTGAAAATTAAATCAGTCATTGTCCCATTTTCTCGCTTTCTTAGCTGAAAATTCCTGGGGTCATGTTACGTTGACTCTCTATAACCCGGACACCAAAGACGGACAGCTGAGGCCAGTCCCGATGGTTTGCGTCTTAGAGAGAGTTATCTGTATAATATAAAGGGAAGGTGAAGCTTTGCTCATGGACGCGTTACTCGCGCGGTTTCTAAACATTTCTTGCGTGTAGGTCCCCGCAAGTTGCGCGCTAAGTATAGCGCGCGCTGCGGATGACATAACCCCGGCATAACCCGCGGCTGTCGAAAATTAAAAGTTTTCTTTGGTCCACGACAATGTTACAAAGAACTTTTAAACTAATATATCGGCTATAAGCATATGTGAAGTTGACGTTTTTGTGTACTTCTTTGCACGTACTAGATGACTCAAGACAATTTGGAAGATGTGAAGGGTGAAAAAGCGCGCCTCGAAGACGACTTGCGAAGGTAATTGCCGGGACACATGCTAACTTATCAAATTGCACTTTTGTAATGAAAACAAAAAGTTTAACATTCATTTTTCATTTTTTTGACCAGTTGGATCCGTTTAGAACCTAATTCTTCATAAACTTATTGTTGGTTTTCCGCCTTGTCCTTCTCCAATGTAAGCCAGTAACTAAAGGTAGTTGCAAAGAAGTGAAGTAAAATCAAATCTTGAAGAGTGATACTAAGGCTACGTCCACACTAATCCGGATAAATTTGAAAACGGCGCTTTCGCCTCGAAAGCGGATAAAATGTTTTCTGTCCACATTATACCGTTTTCAAATTCTTTCGCCATCGATTTTGAAACGCTGCCTCGCAAGAAACGCTTAATACATGCAACAACATGCCCACATTGTCCGAGTAACGTTATTCGATTGTTTTGATGTCAGCGTTTTCAAAAAGTTCCGTTTTCGCCGTCCACACTAACACACCAAGCCAGCGTTTTCAAATTTATCCACCTTTTAGTGTAGACGGAAGGCCAATCCGGAGAAAAAAAGTTGCGTTTTCAAATTTATCCGGATTAGTGTGAACGTAGTCTAAGGGTTGAATACGTGAGGAAAGTTTCTTCAGTTGAGTAATTTGTGATCGTGTCTTTTTTTCACAGAAAAGAGCAAGAACTGAACGAAAGTAACGGCAACAACGAAAACCTTTTAGCACAAATCGAGTCACTAAAGAAGAAAATCAGAGAGTTAGAGGTGTGGTGAAAAATTGATAATCTGTATCCGTGAAATAATGCGCCTTAAGAAAAGTTGCCGTTTCGAAAGTTAGCTTGCAAATCGATTGCAAACAAACACAGACTTAGATTCGAGAAGGCCGGGTGCTCTGTCAGGCTAATCATGTACAATGAGCCCTTCGTCGGGTAAAACGGACTGCATAAAACTGAAAAAATTGTTGCATGTCCATTGGAACCCGTTTATTTAAATTTTATAAAACTATTCGACTTGCAGTCTAGTCTTTTGTGAAATGTGTTTGTCTTGCAAGGTTCTTTTCCTTTGTTTCGCTGGTTGAATTTTAATGAACCATTGACTAAAGATTAAGCTCTTTTAACAGCAGTTTATACTGGTAATTATGCATTCCTGTATATCATTGTCACGAGGCGATCGGACGGTTTGAAATCACCTTATCATGGCTGAATAATGTAGAGTTACGAACGTTTGCGGGTAGTTCTGCGAAATCTGAGTTTTGTAAAGCATGTGGGCAGCGGAGTCATACAAGTGCAGCTTCTATGTAAATCCACCAGACAAGAAGTCCGCTGTAGGTGCAAGTTTCTTGTCCCGCGAAGAATCTATTTGCTCGTCATTGCTGACGTGAATTATGGCATTCCAGGCAATTCGCACTGTGCTGAAAATTGTTCCATCTGATAGCTGATTGTTTAGTTTAAGCCATCGCAAAATATTGGTCAGGTTATTTGCAGAGATGGTAATTTAATAAGGCGATCTGTTGCACATTTGCTGAATGTGTCAGTTTTGGCGGCTGGTGTGCACAAAATCCAGCTGGCGTTCAAAGTTAGCTTTTCGATAAGCATGAAGTTGGACCGGTATTCGTGGCCATGTCACAGTACGGTTTCACTACGAAACTACAGCACTTGTGATTCAGAGCAGAGGGTTTTTTCGCTCCATTGAATTTATATTTTCTTTGTTCTGCAGGCCCGCATCGAAGAATTGGAAGAAGAGTTGGAACAGGAGAAGAATGCGCGAGCCAAGGTTGGCGGTGATTAGTTCAACCTTCAATAGGAACCGGAGTAATCCCACACAATCGCTAGTTCTATAAATCATCCTGGAATAGTTTGCCTATAACCCTCTGTCGCAGAAGAACTTCATTTGAATATGGATGAGTTTGTGTTTTAATAGCTTTCTTTTGCAAACACAGCTATGTACCACCAATCTGCATCTTGTAGGATTCTTTCACTGTCAGTATTACTGAACAATTTCCATCACACAGTGTCGGCTCGACAAAGCCGATGAAAAGAATAGGTCTTAGCATGTCTCATTGATCGTTTAGACTCGGTACATGCCAAGACTGTTGCTAAGAGAGACGCCGTGAACCCTTTATATGTTAACTTTGGTATGCGATTAATCAGCCTTCATCCTAATGTCAATATTTTCGGTCAGATTTACCGAAATCAGTCAATAAACTAAAAGGCCATCGTGACTGTTTTATTCTAAGATTTAAATATATGTAGATTGCAAAGTAGGGTTTAATGAAAATTATTCAGTGTCCCAGGGCTGTCCGGAAGTTGAATCGAATTTCCCGTTTTCCATCCAATAGGCGGAACGCGCTCGAATGGAACTCGAGAGGGAACTGGACGATTTGAATGAGCGACTTGAGGAACAAGGCGGTGCTACCCAAGCTCAGGTATGAGCAAGAGTAAACATTGCTGAAAATAGCGGAAATGGAAAAACAGAAATAGCCGGAGATGGGAGTTTGCTTTTCTAAGATTTGCAAATACAGTGAAACACCTCTTTTTCGGCTTTATGGACACCTCCCCTTTACGAGCAGTTCACTTGGTTGGAAAGAGAAAAAGTTCATATGAAATCTACCTCGTATAATACGGACACCTCCCCACAAAGAGGCTGTAAAATGTATATTTTTCATTGTAACTCTGGAAAGAATGTAATCAAGTCATTTCGTTTTGTTTTCTGCTGTAGATCGAACTTAACAAAAAACGTGAGACTGACATCACAAGGCTTCGACGGGAACTCGAAGAACAAGCATCTCAACATGAACAGTCCGTCAACAGCATGCGAACCAAACAGAACCAGGCCTTACAAGAATTACAGGACGAAATGGATACCTTGAAGAAGTCGAAATCTAAGTAAGTTACTGAAGCTCCTTGTACTAACAATTCTTGCTTGCTTTCAACGAGCCATGTTAGTTTACTTCAATTAACTTGTGAGTTTGCTTCAAACGCAAACGCTCTGTCGGCTTGTCACGCAATCTTTCCTCTGTCACGCTCATTGCGTGATGTTCCCGAAGAAAGTTAGCGAAAGAAGGCAACAGCTCGACAATATTTACCAGTAACAAACGTAAACTGAAGATGCAGGTGATGTTACTGTGACTTATTGCGTGTGTTTCAGTGGCTCATCTATAATTTGTTTGCAGGATCGAAAAGGAAAAGAACGCTTTACAAGCCGAAGGCGACGATCTTTCTGTCGGCTTAGAAACACTGCAAAAACAGAAGGTATTGTGCATAGTTGCATGGTGGCTTTTTATTGTTGATTGATAGATTATGCACTTGTTGTTATCTAACGGTTTATTTGCTCTTCAAGAATCAAGTGGACAAACAGAACAGAGCTCTCGAGGAGCAACTTAATGACCACAAGTACCAGGTGAGGAAAGACACACAGTTGAAGAGCTCCATAACAACATTCTGTGTCATTTTTGCGGCGAACCAAATTCCCCCTCAAACGTTATACTAAACCAAAATGGAACAAGGATGGCGAAGGATGGGAAAGTTTGAGGCGGATTGCATAAGTCGTCTGCTTAGAGGACCGTGCAATCCCGACGTTTTGTACATTCAAGGGAAACAACTTGATCGGGACGCTCAAACAGTTCACTTATTTGTATAGCTGGTCTGAGAGTAACGTTGCTTACCTAAATGACAAGGAAGAACCTGCACTTCTCAGGCAAACGGCAAACATCTAACACTGAACTTCGTGTGCGACTCTATTGCTCTGGAAAACGAAAAACAAAAAGGAAACCTGATATCTGCGTGCGGGCTAAATCCTGGCTATAAAGTTGTATAAATTTGGTGCCTTTACAATCCAACAATTCTTTGTCTACTCTTGCTCAAATGTAGAAAACAATAAAGAGCCCACGTTTTTCGCGATCATGATTACTAATCTCAGGGTGTATTTCAATTTAGGCGGAAGAATTGAAAAAGAGTGTTGCCGAACTGGAGATCGCTCGCAGCCGTTTGACCCAGGAAGGCGGTGATCTTGGAAAGCAAGTCGAAGAGTACGAATCGAAAATGGCCGTACTTTCGAAAGGAAAGAAAGCCCTCGAGCAGACTGTGGAAGAGCTAAAGAGGCAAAACGAAGAAGAAACCAGAGTACGCTTTCTGCTATTTAACCTTTTATTTCTCAGAGTGATTAGCGCCTAGTTTCTCTTACAATAACCATACATACACGCAGATAGGTGTGGAGAATAAAGGAAATCGTAAATTTCGTCAAAGTGAACTGCTCTAAATTAAACGTTTCTCTGTTTTAGCTCAAACTGGACGCTCAGAACAAGTTGAAAAATGCAGAAGCCGACTTAGAGAACATGCAAGAGACAATCGAGGAGCTGGAAGATGGCAAGGCAGACCTGCAGAAGCAACTGATGAGGGCTAATGCCGAGGTCGCTCAGCTCAAGTCCAAGTTCGAACAGGAGGTGTCTGGAAGAGTTGAAGAGTTGGAAGATGCCAAGTTAGTAAAGTCTAATTCGTATGAATCCTTTGACAACATCGAGATTGTAACGTAAAAGCTAAAAAGGTGCCGAATTTTATTGTGCAAGATATCGAAAACAAGCACTAACACATGAAAGTAATGCTGTTCTCAAGAACTTCTCTTCAAATGATGACCGGGCAGTGGTTTTATCCCAGACGTAAAACGTTAGCACGCCCTTGAACAGCAAGTCTAACTGTCAATCTGAATTTGAATGGTTGACACTAGACTTAACACTAACGTGAGAGGTAGTGCGTTCTCAATAGCTTTCATTTGAATGGTCACACACAAGGGATAGACCCACAGGGTAAGACCCACAGAGGTTATTTAACTTCTGCGTCATTTCTTGCTGTTTGTTCAGACGCAAGCTGACGCAGAAACTGCAGGAGACCGAAGAAGCGCTTTCTACTGCCGCTCAAAAAGCCAGCAATGCTGAAAAAGCCAAGAACAGGCTTAACTCCGAGTTAGAAGATGCTCTTATCGACTTGGAGAAGGTTAGCGTGTTTTATTTAACAAATAAAGAAGCCTAAGCCATGTATTATACTGTCATAAAACACGACGGGCATTTGAGAACTCGAGGGAAATGTAGAAAACACGAGCTGCGGGCGAGTAAAAACACCAAAACACGCACGATCGATGAACTGAAGCAATTTAATTTCGCTTCTTCTACTTTCATTTCGAACTTAGAAGGTTCTTTTGTCCGGAATTTCTTTATAGAAAATGTTCGCCGCCATCCCTTGCGAATTTCCAATGAAGTAAAGCTGACGAAAAACAATAAAACACGCTTTGTCTATGTTTTATACTCTGATAAAACATGGGTTTTTGACCAATCAGAGCGCGCGCAGAGTCCTATCTTATTATAATCTTGGATAATACTACTCCTGTTTAGCAGGCCAGTATAATGTTAAGAACAAAGTTGAGATTCTGTTTTTGTCCTGACAGGCTCAAACAAACAGCGCCAATCTGGAGAAGAAACAAAAGAAATTTGACCTGCAAATTAATGAGTGGAGGTTGAGGTGTGAAGAATTACAAGCTGAAGTTGACAGTGCACAGAAAGAGGCACGCAATTTCTCCACTGAGGTCAGTCACTCTGAGATCTGTCATGATTTGCCAAGCTTATTTGTTATCAAACTAATTAAGATAATTCAAACCGATTGTTTTATTCCGGTTTAGATGTTTAAGATGAAAGGCTTGAATGATGAACTGAGAGAACAGGTGGAGCTTTTGAAAAGAGAAAAGAAGAGCCTTGAAGGTTTGCGTTTGATTTACTCTTTAAACCCTAACACCCCAAAAAGTGCCATAGTTAAAACTTGAAAAAATACCCCAAACTTATTTTCCAGAGTATTGAATTGCCCTGCAAAAATGCGTAGGAATATCTTCGATTTCAGTGGTCACACACGGGCTTTCATCCACAGATTTCATACTTTATAGGATCACCATGGTTGCTGCTTTTTACGAAAGCTCGCATTGGTTTGAATGTATGATTATTACAAATTAAGGTATTTCGATGCCGATTAGTTGATTTCACTTTTGTTCTACAGCCGAGGTGGCCGAGCTGGCGGAACAGCTTGGAGAGGGAGGCAAGTCCGTTGTGGAAATTGAGAAGGCAAAGAAGAGACTCGAAATTGAGAAAGACGAACTACAGAGCGCCTTAGAGGTACAGTGCATAAGGAACGTGAAAAGAAAACCGCCAATCGTAGAGCAAATTACCGCTGATTGCGAACAAAAATGTCGCAGAGAATGCGCATATCAGCTTCAAAAATTGCAGCGCGTTGGATATCCAAACTCAAAATATAGGAATTCTATTAATTCCACCCTCAATGTTTTAGCAACTTTCTTAAAATCTAATGATCCTTTGTGGCAATTTTCTCCAACAATGGAGGACTCCGTTAACCACTGCTAATACTTTGATACGTCAACTTTCAAGGTTTCGCCGGCAAAAGATAATGAATTTGTGTATTTTATTATACTACCAAAACGTGTAAGGGTTATGAACAGTTCATTTTTCCCAGCAAGGGAAGTCTAGGAAACGACAGCGTGAACCTGTATAAGGAATGGAGATTCGTTTCTAATCAAGGCGTGACGGAAGTAGAAAGTTGTAAAGAATAAACCGCGTATCGAACGCGTCTAAGCCGCGTTTTGTTGCTTTGAAGGAAACAGAGGCTGCTCTTGAAGCCGAAGAATCTAAGGTTACCCGAGCTCAACTGGAACTCACTCAGTTCAAACAGGAGGCCGAGAAAAGAATTGCGGACAAGGACGAGGAGTTAGAGAACTTAAGGTATGAATGCATAAAATACCTCATCAATCGTTTTGGGTTTTGTTTGTTTACACCCGACGATATGGAACGCTTTCGAGTGGTATGCTATAGAATGTCCCACGAGCCAGCTGGGCGACTATGGGCGAGTGTGTACATACCAAGAAAATACAGATAAGCTAAAGCTGTTCATGGTATACCAGGAATAAGAGTTGAAAACTATTATATACCATGTGAAAGATTAATATATACCAATATTATATACCATGCCATAGAAAGTACGCTTACTAAATTTCGGTGGGTATAACATCACAGGGCCCCTATTGAGACCAGTCTTTGAGCTGAATTGGCTACCCTGTGTAAATATAGTTTTACTTTACTTTACTTTCACTCACACGGTGACAAGGTTAGGTGAAATACCGACCAATATACAACGGCTTTCGTATTTTCTGATTGGCTATTGTAAATGTGTACATGTACATTTGTTTCGACAGGAAGAACCACAGCCGTCAGCTGGATAGTCTACAAGCTTCTTTGGAAACCGAGGCCAAGGCCAAGAGCGACTTGGTAAATATATTTACATCCTCGATACTTATATTTTCCCAACTGAGGGGGTTCTCTCCCCTAGAATTTGTCGGAGAATGTCGGGAGGTTCTACGACACCCCTTACCCTGATTTAACTTTTAGTTAAATTTCCGTCTAAACGCACGCTAAACAATCCTAACTCAAGAACTGCTTCGGTTTGGCTAAAGGGCTTCAAATTCCCGATTTCAATTAAGTCACAGAGATGAGTGATGACGATAAAATGAAACCAAATTTCTAACTTCAGTGCACAAACCTTTACCAAAATTTTCACCTATTCTTACCCCAAACAGTGTAAAGTTCTCTTGGTATTTTACCCTTCAGATTCATACTTTGTCATTACTTAGTCAGCTAACGATGCCATTTCTCGTTTGCAGATGCGCGCGAAGAAGAACTTGGAGGCAGCCAATAATGAACTCGAGATCAACCTGGACAATGCCCTGAAGGTGAGATGGCTTATCGGTATTTTCTTGGCCTCTCTGGAAGTGACATGCCTGACGAACCTTTGCTTTGTTGGAATGAGTCTAAGTTTCGTTTTGGTGGGTTTTTTATTTAGGCCAACGGAGAATTCCAGAAGAACTTGAAGAAGCTGCAACAGCAAGTGAAGGTTAGTTTAAACTTCAAACAGTAGGAAAAATCAGAAATAAAATAACAGTGCTGGGATGCCGCAACTACAAACTTGTATAGTCTTCAAACACTTTAGTTACCACCTGACCATTTGTGGTAAGAGAGTACAGTGCCAACCTTTAGGCTAAATCACAGCTGTTTAGAAACCTGGAATTTCTTGGCAAAACCCAACCCTGTTACATTGTACAAAATTGTTTGAATTCTTGTCATACGAAAATACAAGTTAACTATGATGAAAAACACCATTGAAGCTAATAATGAACTAAAATAAAGTAAATGGCTTAGATTATGAAAGAGACAGTTTTTTTGGGCTAACATGATCCACCTGACTCTCTACGATGAGAGAGACTAAAACAAACAACAGGAACGGTGCTGCAAGTCTAAAACCTGGCAAAGAAAAACAGCTTCACTAGAAGGCCAGTAGAGCTGCTATATACTGAAAAGGTTACGAACTCCAAATATGAGTGAAAATTTGGTTTAGAACATCGCTAGCGAATAGAAACAAGGATGTGTTATTGATAAATTCACCATAAGAGTTACCTGAAGGTTGATAGCAAATCAATTATCTTGTCTCCTTGTTTGCATAGGATCTGCAGTTAATGGTTGAAGAGGAGCAACGTGGTCGAGATGACGCCCTTGAGGCAGCCTCCAAAGCTGAACGCCGTGTCGGTGAAATCAACGCAGAGCTGGATGAACTTCGCAGTCAACTCGAACAAGTATGTGTTTAGCTGGCGTCATCACTGAACTTTTACATCTGCAAAGCCATGTTTATCAGTGTAGGCTCACATATTTTGTGGGGTAGGGTAGGGATTTTGACATCTGGAACTGTCCCCTGGAGGGCTGGATTCTTTGTTGAAAGAAACAAATCGGGTGGTTGCCCCACAGAGAAAACAAATGGTAATGGGAATTTGACTCTTTAAGGAGACCCAAGTTGGGGAAATTGACATTTAAAAAACTGAAAATGTCAAATACCCCTGGGGACCCCCCCCCCAAATGGGCCAAACCATTTTTTTCTGTATACCAAATACTTGGCATTGCAATTGCTATTATTAATCTCCACTAGGCCGAGCGTCTTCGCAGGCAAGCTGAGCAAGAGAAAGGTGAGGCCGTGGACAACTTAGCCGTAGTCACCGCCCAGAACAACACGCTCACTCAAGCCAAGCGCAAACTGGAAGGATCAGTCGCCACCTTGCAAGAAGAGGCAGAAGATCTGGAGAATGAAGCCAAGAATGCCGATGACCGGGCCAAGAAGGCTATTCTAGATGTAATGTCGGTTTGGTCTAACTTGTTAGCTACTATACAAGAGCTTTAGCCACCCAGTGAAAACATTGATTGAGATGATAAGGCAAAGGTCTCCTGCTTGCGCCTCTGCAACACTTCCGTCCAGGAATCTTGTAGGGACCTTCTAGAATAAATCCGCAACAGAAATGCCACGCTGATAAAAAGAATGAAGACGCCGCGCTAAAGAACACTAAACGCCAAAAAAGCTTGCCATCACAGCCAACACTGCGTTACTGCCAAGAACACAAGATTCTTGTACTATGGAGCGATTTTCACTTGAAAGAAATTCGCGTTTCCTTTTGTTTTGTATTGCTACGCGCAGTGATCGCGCCACTTGTTCAACCAATCAGAAGTCAAACCAACCTCAATCGAGACTCACGCGCGTTCGTTTTCCCGCGCTTTGCGTCAGCTACATGTATTTGCTTCGAGTTTTAATTGGTTCATTGGATTGTCCGCGTCCATTTTGATTGGCTAGGGTAATTAGTTTGGTTTCGGTTTAAAGACACTCGATTGAAAATCACCTTAAATGTAACATACTTGTCTTAACAGTTGGCCCGTGTAACACAAGAGTTGCAGCAGGCCCAAGACCGCTGTGCTAATGCTGAAAGAGGCCGCTTGTCAGCCGAGCGCCAAGTCAAGGATCTGGAAGTAAAACTCGAGGAACTTGAAGCTCAGGGTGGTAAAGTACTCAAGAACCAGATCAAGAAATTAGAACAGAGGGTAAGTATTGGTTTGTACTTTTAGACGTTGCATCAGTTACCCTTGGCTCTTTGTTAGGAAGTGTGTGGTTTTGTCTAAAGTAAGGTTCGTTGTCGATCGCAGGTTCGAGAATTAGAAGTTGACCTGGACAATGAGACCAGGCGTGCTTCAGAGAACCAGAAGATCAGTAAGAAGCACGAGAGGCGTCTGAAAGATGTGCTGCAGCAACAAGAAGAAGACCAGAAGAACATGCAGCACTCCAAGGACCAAGTCGACCGCCTAAACAAGAAGATCAAGGCCACCAAGACCAACCAGGAAGACGCGGTATGACTTCGTCTCCTCTCCTCACTCCTTCGTCTCCCCTCTCTCTCTCGCCTCGCCTCTCCGCTTGGTTCTTGTTGAGACCTTTTGCATCTCCGATTCTAACTCGTGTTGTTTTCTTGTCTTTCCAGGAGAACCTTGCCGCTCAGTACCTCGCCAAAGTGCGTAAGCTGCAGAAGGACCTGGAGGACGCCGAAGACCGTGCAGAGACCGCTGAGAGCGCACTGAACAAAGCCCGTAGCCGTGCCCGTGCGAGCGCTGGAGGCGGTGGAATTGGACGGCAGACGTCAAGAGAGGTCTCTAGGCCTTTATCTCCTTTGCACCACAGATATCACTCTTGTACTTTATTGTCCCCAAACTCCAGCATTTATTCGAACAATAGCTCAAGGCACTCGAGTTATTATTAATTTTATCCACAGCATGCTTGTGAAGCTTCTTGTCTGTCGCTTTGTCTGTGGAATCTACACTTCACTGGACTGCTTCTTTCTCCTCATGTCACTAATAAATTATGCCTGTGGGTACTCCTGTCAGTTTCCCCATCGGTACTCTCGTCAGTACTCTATTCGTTAACAAGGCAGTTCTGCAGAAATGAGAACCCAATCGTGCTTTAGATTTCTCGAAATAAAGCTTTTATATTGCAGTACGTTGTAATGGAGGCTTATTATTCCATGGCAAACCCAGAACCGGTGGAAATTAAACTCGCTTCCCGAGAAGCGCTTTAAAGAAAAGATATAGATTTCATTAGGCCATATAGGGAAGCTTTGGCAGCGGTTAAATTGTTTACATTACATAAATAAAGCCATAGCGAGGTGGAAATTGTTACTGGTTTAGAATGTAAATATCGATTGTACACATATTGCCTCTTAATTGTTTGTCTTCGTCAGTAAAGAAATTCACTTAAATTTGCATCAGAAAGAAGATAAAAATACCGATAACAGCGAACACATGCATGATTAGCCAAACAAATGTATCTTCCATTATTAGCAACATTGCTCGGTCGTGTCGCGTGGAGTGTAGTTTATGCTGCAAATTAAGTCCCGTTAATAAAAAAAACCTTCAAGTTAGGTAAACATGACCTGCGAAATCTCCCGGAAAGTCGACCTGACAATTGTCATGGTTCCTTTGACAAACCCTCGTCTCGGTTAATTGATAAACCTCCTTTTACAAAGTACAGCGGTTTAATGAAAGTTGATGGTATGCTAACAAATTCATTATTTACGTTTTAGTGACATGACGAGCTCTCTGACTTCTTTGCGATTGACTATCCTTTTCTTTGTTGATTCTATGCTCCTTTGTATTCGTGCTTTTTTGTTCAAGCCTAGCTGAGCATGATATCAATATCGATATCAATGCACTATTGGTATACTCATTTTCTTATTTTTTTTTTCAGCCGTGTTCGTTTGTTTAATTAAGCTAAGGGGTGCCACACTTGTTTGATGGTTTATTCTAACGGCTATAAGTATTTAACATGCAAACGTCTTTATTAATTGAGTGACAGGCACCATAAAGTTAAGTTGATTTAGTCAACGCCTCTGAAAACCGGCGCAAACATCACGTGATAAGCACTCGACCAAAGTTGTCACCATTTCATCTTTTTGCACTTAAACACTCGTCATGCATCCGTGGTATTTTGTTGCTTTATCCTTTCAATTTAGAGTGTCTGCATTTCTTCATTCCTCCAATCTTTCAAACATCAACCTAATTATTTGCTGTCTTTGAGTGTCCCCGCATACATTTACTATTTATTGATATAATGCTGCACTGGGCGAAGCAGTGATGAGCTGTGACAGCAGCAGCACCGTGCACCAAGGGATTCACTATTAACTGTTATCTCTCGGCATTTTTATGCCACAGAGACTCCGCAGTCCGACTCCTAGCGCTGGCGAGGACTGAAGATTGCACTTAGGTAACTGATCCGCTCAGGCGTCCAGCCCTTGCGGTCCACCTCATTTTGTCGTACGTTTGTCACAAGTGCCGCTCATCTCACAGTTCGCCCAGTGAAAGTCATTTACTTCACTAAGCTCGTAACTTTGCCATTTTTGCATGAATCATTTCACTCTCCACTCCGCAGCACTCTCAATCATTGTTCCATTTGTCATTGCTGACGTCTTGAACGGCTTTTGCTGCAATAAAAAGCAAACGATGTCTTATAAATCACTTTGCACACTTTTTTCCGTGGCTTGAACACTTGCACTGCAAATGGTACTTCCCTCGGGAGCTGGCAAACTCCGCTGATATTAAACACAAAATACTGAAAATATAAGTTGCGGCTCGCAAAATCGGGACGAATTTTCACGTTGGCAGTGCCAAATAGACGGTTCCTAAGTCACGAACGGAAGTGTGCAAAGATCCACCGGAAGTGAGATTCTAACCCCGCACTGTTTGTGGGATAGGTGTCGTTTAGCCGCCCTCCTCAACCGATAGGCTCGAGCACACCCTTGAAAAGGGTAAGCACTCTTTCTCCCTTTTGACGTGTTCATGATATATTTAACAGCTATGGCGTTTGACTCGTGGCCAACTTCTGGCGATATTTATTCCTGAAACTGCCACAAGTGGTTCTTGACAGGCACCTCTTTGGGGGACGCTTCTCTTTGTGGAAGCGAAGCCCTCTCTGAATGTACTAGAATTTACTATTCAAATAGGTTCGTTCCTTTGGAAAAAGAAACTGCACATTCAAGTTTGGAACTGGCTATTTCATAACCGCGATCAACTCCCTTCCCCTCTCATTTTGTAGCAGCTAAAAAACACCCCTCTGCCCACCCCACCTTACCCGAAACCCTTTTTTTCAAGTTCGGCTTCTCTCACTGATTTTCAATCTGATTTTGCTTTTCTTTTTCTCTTTGCAGTCTTCCTTCAGCCGAGGTCTTTCCGCTTCTGGCCGCAGTCACTCTTCGACTTCGATGGACGACAGCATGGATTCTTGAATTAATTATCTGAAATTTTATGATTAGGATAGTCATTGAATTTGAACTTCAAAATGATTAAAGGACACTTGTAGTCCACTAGGTTCCAATTAATCGTGTCAAATGCTAGTTTTTTTTTTTTTTTTCAAGTCTTTTATCTTGGGGTAATAGATTTTTGGAGGATAGTTAGACCTCGGAAATATTTTTCTACAAAATTTGGAATATGTAACTTTTCATGGAGACATCACTCAGTTTGCAACGCTATTTTTAACTTCCAGAGTTTTTCTGTGAACTTGTAGTAGTTATTTCTATTTTGCCTACAAAAACTTATTGCAGCTCATTAAACACCTGCTTATTCAACTAACGTGTGTGTTTCTCAGTGTTTGTATAAAGGGCTCTACCTTTGGTGTTGCCTGAATTGACTTCATCGAGTATAAACTTCAGCCTGAATCGGATTGTTTTGTCTTCTGGTATGTCGTTTTTTGGCTAATTATTCACGGCTAAAACCAGTGTCTGAAAGTAAAATACGGCTCTTTTTTGATTTAATTTTCTGATTGAATACAAGAGGAAAAGCTAGGAGCAACTGCGAATTGGCTTCTGGCTGCGTGAAGTGGGCGGCAAAGTCGAGCTCGGGGTTCTTTCCAAAGCTGGTTACTCGGATACTGTTGGGGAAGGCCGGGCACTAAAGAAGCCGCCAACCTCGTTCCAGGTTCTCGCACCGACCAGGAGGGCGGGAAGATAAGAGAGCCTGACATTTTGGGTCGGCGATCAATAACATCCATCGAGTGGGGCTTAGGAAAACGCACTGAGAGCTGAACTCAGCTTATCCTTGATAATGCGTGGCATCGCGCATTGCAAAACCACGCTGACGATGAGAGTGCCATTCGACAGATGTGATCGAGTGCCGACTATTTGCCCTCTGATGCACTGTCAGCCCAAGCTCCTTTGGAAGCCGTCAATTACGCAACAGCGTAAATATGAGAGTTTGTATGAGAATGCGACGATCGTACAAAACAGTTCAAAATGAGGGCAAGACATTTGCACTCTTTTTTTTTATATAAGAACGTCTAATTTTGTAGCTGAGGCTGAACATTCTTATATTTTTTGCGATTTGAGGCTGAAAGCGTTCTTTAAATGTTCTTAGATTTACATGTTATAGTATTTCATGATGCGAACGTGAATAGGAAACCTATCACAGTTCATTGCTGGCTGAGATGTAGTATGAAGTTTCTTGCACATTCTTAAGCGACTTGCTCTGATACCACGTGCGAGATCTCTCGTCAACCAACAATGGCTAAATTTGGCTTCAGAAAAAGCATTGAACATAGAGATTGACAACGGGACAGTAAGCGCAGCAAACCATTCGTTAACCAACATTTAAAATATACAGTGAGCAAAATAAAAGCGTTCTTAATCGAGTCTCAGCCTGGGGAATGTTCTTAATACGTTCTTAAAATGTTGGTTTATTTCAGCCTCAACGTTCTTATAAAGAAGGTTCTTATAAAAAAAAATAGTGTAATAACAAGGAAACGTGAAAAGGGCAGTTTCAAAGCGATTCCAGGTTGTTTTGGGTGCAATGTATATCGCTAACTAGCTTTGAAACGGCACCACAGAAACTCAAGTAATACACAATAGAGGAGAAGAAAGTCGTTTTTTAATGTAAAGTCTTTTCCCATTTGGAACTGTTTAACGATGGTATGCGATGTTACTAACACCCCTCTGTAAACAGACCCGCTGAAATCCTACCCAGTGGATTATTTTTCCCCACCCAGCGAAAATTTAGTCTCTCCAGTACCCAGTGAATATTTTGATTTTACCCAGTGACTGTGCGGTGTGATCCAGCGTATTTTGTTTGCAAAAAAAAATAATAAATAAAAAGGAAAATAAAACAGAAAACGAGTGGACCCGGTGGAAAATTAGCCAACCCGGTGACTTTTTTCCCAAAAACCCAATGAGGATAAAGATTCCACTGGGTCTGTTACAGAGGGGTGTCTTCTAGTTTACGTCGTTACGCAATGTAGAGCTTGGGCTATCTGTGCCTGATGGAAGGAGCTCCGGTGACCGGGGAGGATTCCAGTATGAAACAGACGAATATGCCCGTCCAACCTTTTTAAATCCCTAAAAGATGCTATAAAACAGAAAGTACAATTTAAATTTCTAAATAACTTCGCGTGCAACCCAAAACAAGACCTTGCGGCTAAAAATACTCATTTGGCTTTTTGCCTGAAACACCCAAAGAGAGGTCAAGCATCCACAATTTACACATCTCACAGCGAAACGGCTTGCATCCTCATCTCTTTCATATGGGAGTCCCCCGCCTCGGGCACTGGTGGGGAACTGTGGCAGCCTGGTTTCTCCGTCGAACACTGCAATTTCTCGAGTTTTCGCACTCCCGATGGAAACAATTTTCCTTTAGAATATACCCCACCGCGTACCGGAACACGGTGATGTAGCCGGTCCTACCCCCTAGCTAAGCTACTGCACCTTTCATCATATACAAACCGTACAAACTGTAGACTGCGAGCAGTCTCTGTCTTGCTCCAAAATCCGTAACGTAGTCAAACTGGGAATAATACGCAGTTTATTTGGCTCACCTTGCCGAAACCTTCTGAAAGAAACATTGTGTGTGTTTTTTTCTTGGGGTTGCCTGTGCCAAGGTTATCCGGTCATTGTCCGGAAACGTCAAACTGATACACTTCACTGCACTTCGCAAGTCCACGTCATTATTGGTCGGTTTTGTTCACGTGACTGACAAATCAAAACTTGTGCGCAGGGGTTTAATTTCTGCAAGATAACATGGTACCTCCCTCGTTTGGCTTTGTTGGATTACTCCTTCTTTATCTTTCTCTTCCTGCTTTCCTTGTCCAATTCACAACATTGAATTACTAAAAATCTATAACTAAAGACTTAATCAAGCCCTGTGCTTGCCGAATGCCCAGTTGTTTGATCTCGATTGCATAATATTGCTCCGTGCTGTTTTATCTTCTTCGTTGGTCAACCATCACGATGCATTTCAAAGCTCTCATGATGGTCGTTCAAAGCTTGGCCAACGATTCGAAAGAAAAGAAACTGGCGAAAGCTTTGAGTCGTGCCTACGCAAGGATACCAACATACCAGGTAAATTTTAAATCTTATTGTACCTAGTATGTCGCATTCTGATCCCTCTCAGCGAACGACGCACCAGCAACCATCAGCTATATAAACACCCGAGTTTATAAATTTGAATATGAAAACAATCCAAGTCGTTTCTTATGTTCGGTTTGAATAAAAACCTTCATAATCCGTTTTCTGTGGCGCGTGGGTTTTAAATTTGACGCTTTCCCTTGCCTCCAGCTGTTCTGTGCAGGATGTAAGTCTTGGCCTGATCAAATTCCCTGTTTTGCTTCGTTTTGAATTTAATATTTATGCTCTTATGATAATTTCATGGAAAAATTTATCCGGCCTAATAGCAATGTAAACATCTATTATCGCCTTACAATATGAACACGTTTTGGGATAGACAATGAAGAAAATCATCAACTAACGAAAATTCTCTTGGTGTACGTTCCGAACGATGGCTCCTTCTAGCTCGCCTTTTTTCGCCTGCCGAATATTTTGCGCGTTATTATTTTCTCATCGCGGCGTGTTGCCCCAGGCTAGTACCGGCATGTTCCAGTGCATGCATGCATGTCATTTCAAAGAGTTAATCCGTGATGATTGAATCAAAATTATTTTCCAAAGTCCCCTTGTCCAGCTCTTTCGTTTCCTTGTTGCGCGAGCGAGGGTGGAGGGAGAGCCGTGCGTAGGCTCGATTACCAGCCGCTGTTCGGGAACCGTGAGAGTGGGGGTGGGGAAAATCGAGCCTACGAGAGATGCAAAAATGAGCAAGCCCATTGCGGCTCAGTTTCTTGTTTTATAACGCCTTTCGCCGCTCGCTCTCCAGCTAAGCCACCAGCTACACAGGCAACTAGCACCAAGTTATTGCTTGCACGGTTTTTGTTAACTCATTCATCTTTACTTTTATAGCAGGGGTGTGAAGCTGACATCGAGATGACAGACCAAAGTTACCATCAGAAGTCACAGCCGGGAGATGGCTTACATGCAACGGAGTCAAATACTCAGGTTTGGGGCGTTTCTTTACAACGAGATGCAGAATTGCGCAAAGAAAAGATTATGGATAAAAGTTTGTCATTTCTTGTTTCAACAGGCCTTCCAAATGTGGCAGATATTTCGACTTGGTCTTCTGAGCGGCATGTTTTTTGTGCTGTTTGCTGTGTTAGTTATCGCAGGTATAAAGTCTTTCATCATTCCTAAAACCATAATCAGGCTCACGTTAAGTCTTGATCTGAAATCTGATTAGTGCCAGCCTTGGTACCATGACGCCGCTAAGAGTTTTCGTAACACTCCTGCATAGGATGCTAAGCCAATCTAACGTTAGTTTTTGAGCACTCCCTCTTTGAGAATGAACACGAAAACAGAGGGCGTGTGGACTCGTGTTAGTGCCCTGATGCAGAACAGGTGCGGGCAACACCGAGGCGAAACGCAGAGTATGCTTTAAGTTAAGGCTTCTGGTGACGTTTTTGTTTCCGGTGACGCAACGAAACGTTACGAAAGAGTAGCAATTGTTCACCCGCGAAGTTTAAAAACAAAAGATAATTGTTTACGAAGAAAGTTAGAAAGACATTCTCCAGCACTTGCTCTCATGATCAGCATCTTTTGTGTGCACCAAACGAGAAAAACATGTTTGAAGTTCGCGTTACGTGCTCATTGATTTTTTTTTTTCGTGTGGTTGTGTGAAAAGTCCCAAAAGTGATGCAAGAAGGGCGGCTCGTGTATCGCGCATGTTTACTACTTTCGCATTCGACCCCACTTACTTTTGAGCAAAACAGAGACTGCTTGCAGTGTAATCTCATATCAACAGTTTGCTAATAGCCATTCGATTCAGCGAAGTACCTTATTATCACTCATTTTCGCGCGACTTTAATTTCGCGAACTTAAATTTCGCGACTTTGAGGAATCACCGGTTTTCAAATTTCTAGAATCAAGAAACTGGTGCTCGTTTTTTAAACTTCCATTTCCGTATTTTGCGGAGATCGACGCTTATGAAAAGAATGAAGACATCGTGAAGAGGCTCAAGCAGCTGACCACAGAGAACTACAGGGAGCCAGATGCCGATGGCAGATCTCATTCAGCAAGATGAGTCAGTTGATGAGGAATAAGAACATGCGTTGAACTGAAATTTGAGCCCTCCTACTCGTATGTACACTCCTAGCAGACGGAAACTTAACTAAATTTCGCGTCTTTAATTTTCGCTGCACCTTTTTTTCGCGGACTTAAATTTTGCGAAATTTTTTAAATCGCGAAAATAAGTGACAATAAGGTACTTTGGTTAAAGTACTCCAGCCAGTTCCAGTTAGTAATAGTATTCTAGTTTTAACGCGCTCAAAATCAAAATCAAGAGCTGATAGCAAGATAACCGCCTTATAGCTTTCTGTGCATCTGTTATTTTATATTTACAGCGATCAAGGCCGACAATGACATCCAGTGGGAGCCGGCATTCCGAATGTACAGAGGACTGTTTCTATTCATACTGGAATTGTTCCTGTTTGGACTTAACCTGTATGGATGGACATATGTAGGCATCAACCACGCACATATCTGTGATTTGAAAAAACATCTCTGCCATTTTCGAGTGCTGGAGGTAAGATACGATAGAAGCCTGGAAAGACAGCTAGCGGATCAAAATTTGGCAATTTTCCTGGATTCCTAATTGTTTAGAAAAATAGTCAATTTGAAGTTGTCTCTTCGTTGAAGTCCAGGAGGTAAAGAGAGGAGGGAGCCTTTGAGTAACTGACAAAACACGCGCAAGCCGGACCTTTACTGGCAAGAGCCGGAACTCTGTGCACTTCACGTCTAGATTTTATCTGAAACTTAGAAACAAAATATTAGTTGGGAAAGTAGTTGAAGGAGATTGTTTTTTTTTTTGAAGAATTACCTTAAGGAAAATGATAAAAACAAAATTTTCAGAGCTTTTAGATTTCAAAATGTTTTTTTTTCGGTTCACGGATCAACGAATTGGGCCTTAAAAAGCGCACGAATGCGGATTTTTGTGAGAAATTGAGTGAACTCAATTGTCGCAAAACCAAGCAATAAAATGAAATCTCTTGAAAAATTTCCATTGAAAATGACATCTACTGTCCGTTGCAGTGAAACTATACCGCAGAAAGTTGTCAAGGAATGCGGATCCGAATTTGGACTGACGTATTTGGCCAAGAAATAACACGGATTCGCGCACCCCTATTCACCCCCCTCATTATTAGACAAATGCTTGTTTTTACGTCCTTTATGTCTCTCTCTAGTTGGCCATGTTCTTTGCTGTTGTGTGGGGCGCAAGTGCTGTAGTTTTCCTCTTCTCAGACCAGTTTGGAATTCCTCCCTACACCCATCCAATAGCATTGTCGTGTTTCTTTTTGGTATTCAGTATCAACACGCTGAATTTCTGCTTCAGGCACGCACGGTTCTGGCTTCTAAGGGCGCTGGTAAGTGACAGAAAACACTACACGTCTATCTTGCGCTTTAACGCACCGTTCTTAATAAAGGATTTCGTAGCGTCTGCGACTTTGTACGCTCAATGCTGACCCGAAGTATCTCAGAAACGCTAGTCGTGTCGTGTAATAATGGCTATTGGTTTTGTATTTTGTTTCCAGTGGAGAGTTTTGACTGCGCCGTTCCACCATGTAGGGTTTGCAGATTTCTGGCTCGCCGATCAGTTGAACAGCCTTGTTGTCGCCATACTAGACATGGAGTACCTGTCGTGTTTTTATGCTCTTGATTATTACTCTGTTCAAGGTGAGCTCGATACCCTCTGCTGAACATCGTTTTCGTTCGGCACGCATTCGGCTATCTTTGTCATCCGCAGAATTCCCTATGTTTCTAACTTTCTGACAATGTGACAGGCATGATTGAAATCTTCAAGAAGCTCACGCGCTCTATTCTGCATCCGTTAGAGAAAAGGTTGAGCTTTGACCCAAAATTTCATACTGATATCTACGACAATAGCAATTTCTCGATATCCTTTATTGATTGGCAAGACACTGATCCATGTCTCTGTGATGATTTTCTATCTTTTCTAGATCGCAATAAATGTGGTAGCAAACTATACGGGCTGAGACCGCTGCTCGCTTGCCTTCCTGCATGGTGGCGCTTCGCACAGAGTCTGCGCAGATACAATGACACCAAACAGAAATTTCCACACATTGCCAATGCCGGAAAATACGCCACGACGTTCTTTGTTGTCTTCTTTTCAACAGTGGCAACAACTCACAAAGGTATCGTCGAAACGTTTACACAAATATAATTGCGATTTCTGGGAGGAAAAATAACTGAACTACAGCGAACTCTCTGTATGACGCACGCCATTGGAACGTATAGAGTTTAAATACAGTAAAATGACTGAGAAACGGCGTGCATGGACCAACACCAGTTGTCCGTCTTATAGAGGTGTCCGGCATATAGAGTTTAAACACAGTAGAATGGTTGAAAAAAGCCTCACATGGACCAACACCAGTTTTCCGTCTTATGGAGGTGTCGGACGTAGAGAGAGTTTAGATGCAGTAAACTGACGACTGAAAAAGCGCGCAAGGACCAACACCATTTGCCGGTCTCAGTTGTGGAGGTTTCTGTTATGAGAGAGTTTACTGTAGCAGATTGTATCCGAGAAATTCTTTGCTGATGAAGCAGTTTGTCAAGTGTCTCTGATTGGTTTTTCCTCGGTTTGGATTTTTTAATCAGAAGATAACGTCATCAGTAAGGCATCCTAAATGTATCGTTATCTTAAGCTGGGGAAGATAAACGGCTTTTCGATAACTTGATCATATTTTATGTGTTTTAGAGCAAGTTTCAATTGACTGTCGCAAAACCAAATACCTTGGCCAATCACAAAGGACGGAGACAATCTAGTGATCCAATCAAAACTCGACGTAATTACATTGAGCCGACACAAAGCGTGGGAAAACGTGCGCGCGAGTCGCTATTGGTTTTGGGTACACTTCTGATGGTTGAAACAGTGCCGCGAGATTTTTAAACCAATCACTGAGCACAGTAATGCAAAGCCTAAGCAATAGGCCATTTCCGAGTTCCCTTTTACCTCAATTTCAAAACGAGTCTAAGTGCGAAACCATTCATATGAAAATGTGTTTTGCCTGCATCTTCATTCTCATGCAAAACAAGCTTATTTTCATATAAATAGTTTCGCACTTAGACTCGTTTTGAAACTGAGAGAAAAGGGAACTCGGAAATGGCGTATTCGCTAATTACATTCGATACTAGACTGCGAGCAGTCTCTATTTTGTTCCAAAATCCGTAACGAAAGCGAAAATTTGCGAGTGCTATTTTCGAGGGGCGAGCGGCAAATCCGCGAGCCGCGAGTTTCGTGGGCGCCAGCTGGAGTTAACTCCAAATTTTCGCTTTACGGATTTTGGAGCAAAATAGAGGCTGCTCGCAGTCTATTTCGATACTCGATTGAAAACCGCTCTATCTGTTATAATTCTGTTTGTTTACGTACAGAGAACACTGGTAAACAGCAAATGGATTTCTACTTCTTGTTCTGGATCTTCTCTGCACTGGTGAGCACATGTTACACGTACGTTTGGGATGTGAGAATGGACTGGGGACTAATGGATCCTAATCATGGATTCCTGAGAGCAAAACTTCTCTACAAGCACTTGGTAAGTCGCCACGTGAGTGAAACCATACGAAACTTGTTTTGTAGTTCTCAGTGCGAATGTTGAGATAGTTCGCAGCTATCTAAAACCTCTAATTTCATTGGATCACAATAGCACGTAGACTTGCCTAGCGAGAGCTACTACCAAACCGGAAATGAGAAGTGAAGGACTTTGAGAAAGTCTACATAGCACGCAGCTCTGTTGTTTTAAGGCTAGGGTCCATTGTCACCGTTGTTTGTTTATAATTTTTTTCAGCCAATTCTGTGGGACCTTGTAAAGAGTTGCATACCGCCCTGAATGTTTACAGTCATGTAAAACTTCGCGATTTAGCTTTGTTTTCATGTTTGCAAACAAGTGCTTGCAAACAAGCGACGGTTGTTTTCCTACTTATTGGTGCTTTTGATCAAACCTTATTTTTGATTTCTACTTTGGGCAGTTACGT
Source organism: Blastomussa wellsi (assembly GCA_947652115.1). NCBI lineage: Eukaryota > Metazoa > Cnidaria > Anthozoa > Scleractinia > Plerogyridae > Blastomussa > Blastomussa wellsi. The sequence goes on along the minus strand of OX393567.1, from coordinate 23,537,138 downwards.
AGTAAAACCTTCACGACAATAGTCGCGTATTTTAACAACTTTTTAAGTTTTTTCACATTGCTTAGAAAATGGTTAACCGTGGAATGAAAAAAAGAAACTAACTAACTTCAATAGCCGACTACCTCATTCCCTGATGTCTTAAAGGTAGTCGGTTATCAGAGTTAGTTACTTTCTTTTTGGGGACATTCCAAGGTTAACCTTTTTCTTTTTCTTTTTCTGACACTCTTGATATATAACATATTTTTCCTTTGTCATTGTTTTGTGTCTTGCAGAGTTTCTATTACTTCGCAGTGGTCAGCGACCTTTTCCTCCGATTGTCCTGGGTTCTAACTATATCGGTTGGTGAAGCGGGGCTTTTCCATTCCGAAGTGTTAACAGCTTTACTGGCGGTGTTGGAAGTGTTCAGGTAAGTAGCCTGATGACTAAGCTTTGGTTATGAAATTGTTTTATTGTGAATCGACTTGAACCTTGTTTGATGCCGGTTCAGAAAGTAGAAAGTAGCATTATTCCTAATAAAAGACGACCTAATTCGACCCGGCATTAGAAAGCTTTCCTGTTCGAGGCACACGGTCCATTCGCGCGTACGGCATTGGAGGAGGGCAATTTTTGTCTTCGCCTCAATTTTCGCGCGGTCACGGATCGTACGCGAGCGTTTCGTGCGCGTTCTACGGAAACTCTTGCTGTCCAAGCTACCCACTTTTTACGACCTGAGTATCGCAAGCTATATTCAGATTTTAAGTAATTCAAGTGTTTTCTTTGTAGACGATTCATATGGAATTTTCTACGCCTGGAAAATGAACATTTAAGCAGATTGAAAGGAACAGTGGATCACAGCGAAGAGGAGCTAAGGGAATATGACGAAGATGTAGAATCCGAGCAAATGGAGTCAGAAGCGTGATCACCTGATGACTTAACATTGTTTCAGAAGATACTAAGAGAGAAAGAACTGACAGTCGTCACAGCAGACGCTTTAAGCCCGGAGTACAATTTACCTAATGAGCTCTAATGGGTCTCGCAATCTTTTTTCTGTGACAAGATTACTCAAACAACAGTAGTTCATTATTTCCCGAGATATCAGTTTCATAATTTATATTATTATATAAACAGCAGTGAAATACCAGGTGAGCTTTCGCGCGATAACATGTTATCTTCACATGTGAAGATATTACCGTTGCTATGGTTATGCAATAAATCGCGCCGTTCGCAGCAAGTGAAAAGGTTTGGAAGTTCATTGGTGTTTATATAATAAATAGAATATTACATGGCCGCTTGGAGACACGAAATTTCTCTTCTCGTGTTGAAACAAATTTCACTCGTTCGCTGCGCTCACTCGTGAAATATTTTCCAACTCCGTTCGGCCATGTAATGTCCTCTATTTATATAATATTTAAAGATAATTTTGAAGAAAACGTATTGTAATTTGTTAATATAGATTATTAATATAGTGAAACATATCGACGGATAATTGTTAGAAATATTAACGATCAGAGCTGGATCGCATAGGGTGAGTTACATGACTCTTACATGTGGTTTTCAGAGTGGGGAGGGGGGGGGGGGGCTGTTATTGAAGTTTTTTTGGTAGAGCCAGCGTTAGGAAGGGACGAAAATAGAAGATTTTAATCACGATGTTACGTTTGCTTATTTGAATGAAACCTCCTCTGTTGTAATGATTGGCAAATTTGGCACAAAAGGAAATCGTTCAAATGCATAAGCGTACGGGCAATTTTTTGCCAGGGGGTGGGGCGGTGAACCATTTGGGGAGGGAGGGGGTGGGAGGTGCTGCCCTCGCCCGTACGCCTTTATACAAGTGCATAAGAACAGTAACCATGACTACTGAAAGAATTAGCAACTAATGTCTGCATGATTTGCGAAGAAGAATTGTCTGTCCGTCATGAACTTTTCTTTGTCTACCTTAAATTGCGCCTTACCGGCCAGATTTAGAAATAACAGAAATTATCAGTCATATTCTAATGTCAATGATAAAACGGTTAAAACAACAAACTAGCTAAAATTGAAGAAAGAAGTGCGTTCGTTTTACATGGTGGAGTAGTCGGCTAGAAAGACTACAGAAAAAAATCATAACGAGTTGGTGTTGGGCCAGAGAAATACGACATTTCAACTACTGTTGAAATGAAATGCTTTTCATACTAAGTATGAGTTAATAAATCAATTCTTACAAATATAACATGGCTGCCTTTTTTATATGAAGTATCAATAATATTTTGCATTGTTGTGACATGTAATCAAGTGTTTCCGACCTACTTTAATTTGCTGGTTGTACACTACACATATCTGCATCTAAATATCAAACTTTCCTTCGTCTGGGTCGGGTAGCCTGCGTCGCAGACATGTTTGTCAAGGGTAGCAGTTTTCGGAAGGTTTCACATGAATGCCTCTGCTCTTTGAGAGAACAATAGCACAAACAACAGGAACAATACCCCTAGCCCCCAAACCAATAACCTCATATTGCTGTACCAGGGGCGGATCCAGGATCCACAAAGGAGTGATGTAATTGATGGGTGACGTAACCAGAATACTAGTTTATTAGAAAGTCATTACAGCAGGGCGGTTGCACACCCCCTGCACCCTCCCCCTAGAGGGGGCTGCACACCTCCTGCACCCTTCCCTTAGATCCGCCCCTGGCTGTATGCGTTGTCACAACCTCGTTCCCAGGGCTTCGTCACAAAGAAGGAACGAGGTTGGCGTTGTCAGTGGATTGGTGTATTATCAGTAAATTCGAGGCAGCTGGCGAGCCCACGAAACTCGCGGCTCGCGGATTTGCCGCTCGCCCCTCGAAAATGGCACTCGCAAATTTTCGCTTTCGCTACGGATTTTGGAGCAAAACTGCTCGCAGTCAATTCCCAACAGTTCCATGTAAACAAAAGTCGTGCTGGTCCGGTTAGCTGAGAAAAAAGAACGGTTCAGCAGAAACGGAGAAAAAAGAATGCACGCGTGGCAGTAAGAAGAAATATATGCAAGGAAACGGTAAGAAGATTCTAGTATATTGAAGCTGGCGAAAAAATATACATACCGGTATTGCTAAAAATCAGGAGCCATATTAAACCCCCATTATGGCTCCAGTAAAAATTTAATATTGTCCGTTCAGGCCAGCCAGTCGAGCCGCCTGTTTCAATAGATCTGTCAGCGGTCATTTCAAAGCATGCTCAATGCCGCACTAACCGGCGTGGAAATTGCACCATTTCTCGTGGGTCGCAAGAAAAAAAAACATATAAAAGTTTACCGTCCCAAACTGTCAAAATATCTTGAAACGGCCACGATCAAGAGATGGATCCATCTAATTCGGACGCAAACGCACCAGATTCGTGGGATTCCTTGGATGACCCTGGCCCAGGTGAAACAAGTACAGATTCAAGAGATCTGAATGCGCGACTTCATTCACTGAATATTAACGCAAAACCTTTCATTCCAAATGTGAATGCTCCCGCATTTGTTCCTTCATATCTCAAATCTGCGGAACCTAATGGTAAGGATTTTCTTGCTGAATTCTTGCCTTATCATCTTTATTTTGGTGTTAAAAGTTATGAAGATCTGAAGTTGCAGTGTTATCGTGGTTTCAGATTGATCGCCACGATATTAGAATGGCTAGAATATGAGACGTTAATTATAATAAGACTTACCACTGATCATTCCTATACTTTCATGTCTCTAAGCTCAATCTGTGACGCATTTGAAGTTCTTCCAGTATAGAGTTAGAGGATTTAGAACAAATGCGTTAATACCTCCTTACTTTATACAATAGGACAGAGTCATGTTTTATGATAGTGATTGCTGTTTGGAATTATTTATGACAGCTACACCATCTACAAATGGCAATGTTGAGTCAGAAAGTGTTGACAAAGAGGAAGATCAAAAGATCACAGAGGGTGGGTAGACAAATTTTCACTGTAAACTGGTTTTTAAATTCTTTTACTGAAAAACTCCATCTCATCTCCAGAGCCTGCATGTTTTTGGTCAGCACCAAGAATACGGCCTCTGGCCAGGACCAATTTTGGAGCATTCACATAGTGCATTGTTTTGATTCTCAGCCAATCAGATGAAGCGGAAAGCGTTTGTGTTTTTGGTGCTGACCAAAAGAAAAGTGCGTTCTGAAATATTTTGGGAATGTTGATTGCTTAGTGACCAATCACAATTAAGTTCAGGGCATGAATTTAATAACCATTGCTGTTTGATTTTCTACTGACTGGCTTTTTTTCTTGAAACACAATAACGTAGGTTGAGGGGGAGGAAGATTGAGTCGGGGTAGAGGGATGAGAGGTAGTAGGGGAGGGATGGGTGACTTGTTTTAGAAAAAAATAAAATATAACTTAGGTTAAAAAAACACCAGGTTAAAAAATATTTAGTTTGAAATAAATAACCTGCAGACAATTTTGACCTGTGACACATACACCATGACAATCATATTAAAAGAATTGTTTTTGTAATTTTCAAAGCAGTCAGTCCAGGTGAAGATAGAGAACCTGTGAAATCAGAAACAAATCTGGATGAAGAAGGTAGAAAAGGTGGTAAATTATGCAGTAAATAGGACTGTGTCCCAGTGTAATAAATGATATTCTTCTTCCTATTGCAGTGGCGAGAGCTCTCTCCCACCAATGTGGCACAGTGTCATATTTAAGTTGTGTTTGTTGTTGGTTCTGGCTTCACTTTTCTTGGGTTCTCCAGTTTTATTCCCTCATAAAAAAACCAACATTCATAATAGGCCCTTTGCACGACCCAGTCACATGGTATAAAATAACACGTCGCTGGTGAGCAAGTTACACTCTGGGACATGAAGTCGCTTTGTTTTGGATGTCCCAGCGCGTAGCTTGCTCACCAGCAGGGTGCTATTTTGTACCATGTGACTGGGTCGAGCAAAGGGCCTATTTCAATTCAACCTAGATAGAGGACTTGTGGCTTACTCTCTAAATATTGTTATTTATAAGACCCACTACACCACTTTTATAGCTATTATTTGCATGTCCGGACTCATATGTTTGATCAACTGTGTGTGGTTCCTGTAGGTAACAAGGAGTCAGATGAAGCTGCAGTGGAGGAAGAGGAGGAAGAGGAAGAAGTGAAGCCAGCAAAAAAAACTGGAAAGAAAGAAGTTGAAGAAGAAGCTGAAGACAAGCGAGAGCATGTTAATATCATATTTATTGGTCATGTTGGTAAGAGCTTCACTATGATTCATATTGCAGTGGAATCCTAACTTCTCAAACCTCTATAGGAAGTGAAAATTGGCTTGAAAAATTGGGATTTCAAGATAGAAATCAACAGTAAAATAATATGGCAGGCTTTGACTGCCGTATTAGCGAAGAGTAATGACTTGATTTGTCGAGTTATTGGAGGGTGCAAAAAAATCAGAATTCCAGTGCAGAACAGCATGTTGCAGGACTGCAAATAAATTGGACGTTGGACAAAAGCTTAACAAAATTTGTGAAATCCCAATTTTTGGTTTTCTTTCCAGGGCAAATAAATGTGTTAGATTAGCAGGTTTGCATATTGAGCAGTTCTGTAATATCTGACTTCTGACATCTGACTTCACTTCAATCTGTTTGGTCGGAACAAAATGGAATATTTTTTGGCAGCTGTGTTGGTTTCCTCTATATTCACAGCTTCTCATGACCAAGGACAACATTACTGAATTTTTTGTTATTTGCTATTGTTTAGTGCAAATATTACACTAGAGATTTCTGAAATTATCGAAGGACCTACTGGTACATGTACAGAGATTTCGAGGTTGACACAGATTTTTCAAGATGAGCCAAGTTCCCTGGAGATTACCATAGAAGACTTGAAGACTTTGAAAGAGTAAAACTCTCTTATTGCACAAAACACATTAATTCATTAATTTAACTTGTATTATGAAATGAAATTTAAAATGATTTTCTCCTTGCAGATGCTGGAAAATCAACAATAGGTGGCCACGTGATGTAAGTTCCAGCACCTATTTTTTGTCATTGTTCACCTGAGAATGGTATTTCAATTTGTTACTGCATTGCCAATCATAAACAATTATCAGCATAAAACATGTTTTCCTTCAGGTATCTAACTGGGCAGGTTGACAAAAGGACACTTGAAAAATATGAAAGAGAAGCAAAAGAGAAAAACAGAGAAACATGGTGAGTTCATCAGATTATTACATAAATAACATGTAAACACATACTTATATTGTTAGTATTTTACGTTTTACATTGTGAGCTGGCTTTTGAGTCGATTTTGACTGTATTCATTTTGATACAAAATATATTGTTATTGCTTTTTGTCGTAAAGATGTTACATATATTGATGGAACTGTTTGTTTGTTCTACGTTTCTGCATGACAGTGGGGTGAGTGCCCTACTAGACCTGAAGTTATAGGCAAATAGTTTTGGAAGACCAGTTACAGATCATGTTCATTCTAATCTTAGATTTCTTGTGTTGATCAATGGTACATGCACCAGTTTTTACATCAGTTTGTATTTCTTTAGGTATTTATCATGGGCCTTGGACACAAACCAGGAAGAAAGAGATAAGGTACATTTGTATAATTGTTTTGATGAGTAGCATGTACATAATTACAGTGGTTTCAAAATGTTTTGAATTAGGCCAAGTAATTAGGCTGACTGAGTAAAGTTTCATTGGTTGCAAGTGGCTTGAATTATTATTGACATGGTCACAAAGTAATTTTCTTGCATCTCCGTCACCTTTCAGGGTAAAACAGTCGAGGTGGGAAGAGCAGCATTTGATACACCCAAGAAGCATTTCACCTTACTGGATGCACCAGGACACAAGAGCTTTGTTCCAAACATGATCAGTGGTGCAGCACAGGCTGACCTTGGAGTTCTTGTGAGTAATCAGTGAAATCTTATAATGTGTAGTTCCATAACCTGCCCCCTGTTCCCCCACTAAGGTACAGTTGTACATGTATTCCTCTGAAATAGAACCCACACTGAGATTTTTTTGTCAAAGTTTACCTATTGGTTGTTCATTGTGTAGGAGCTTTAATTTTGAAATCATCATCATGTCAGATAATTTCCAGTGGATGCACAAATTCATCACCTCTGGTGAAGTGGTTTACAACATTAAGGCTAAAGAGGCCAGAATGCTAAAAGATTTTTTATTTGACTGTATTTTTCTCCGGCAGGTGATCTCTGCCAGGAAAGGAGAATTTGAAACTGGTTTTGAAAGAGGAGGACAGACAAGGTACGTGTAGAAAAAATAATTTTGTTGTTCTACATGTTGACAGGTTTATTACAGAATTAAATTCCTTTTGTGGGATAGGTATGAATAAATTATTGAACTACACAATAAGTTTTTTGGAAGTTGCAGCATTGATGTGTTTTCAGATCTATCTTATTTCTACATGATGTGCAAATTGGAAGGGATGTCTGTGCTCAGACAACCAGTTATGTATACGTCTTTACCACTGGCACTCTATTTGGTTTTCAGAGAGCATGCTATGTTGGCAAAAACAGCTGGAGTGAAACATTTGGTCATTCTTGTTAACAAAATGGATGATCCTACCGTGGAATGGGACGAGGGAAGGTTGGTATCTTCAGGAACCAGTTTATACCTGTCTGGCAGCTCTCATACCTATAGATTATTGAAAAAATCGAGCTACATGTGTATGATGGCCTTAACTGATTTTTTAAAAAGGTTTACCATGAAGCAATGAATGAAACAAAAAGTACATGTAAATGATGTTACTTCCCCAAATGCCCTGATTTTAGAATGTGTTTGACAAAAAACATTCTGCAAATACTGCAATTGGCACCTTTATGGCAGATATACCAGTACTGTTTTACCATATAACTGTTAAGAAATAGAAAGCATTTTCAGTGTTTCAGTCAAGTTATATATCATTTACAAGTAAGGAACAAGATAAACTATGTTTTTGAGATTATTCCCAACATTCACCCTCATTTTTTTACAACTTGTAAAAACCCAGAATTTTTTTCTATTTCTGCAAATCATATGTTAAGTTAGAATTTTGTCCAGATATTCTCAAATTAAACTGTTTCTTGTTTACCTTACAGGTATGAAGAAATCCGAACAAAACTGACTCCATTCTTGAAGAAAAGTGGTTTTAACCCCAGAACAGGTAATGTGTCTTTCCTTGCTGACCATGCAATTGAATTAAGTAATTAACAGTCTATCCGAGCTCACAATTATTAATGATACCCTACTTTAGTAAAATGTACTATTTTCAATAAATTGGTTAATTTCTGTAACTTTTATTTTCATCGTCGTCATCATTTTATTTAGTAATGCAGGTTACAAGATTGGCATCCTCAGAGACTCAGAGGCGGTTAGTTGGGGAGACACGAAGTAAACTGAGCAGTGAAATTGGTGTGAACAAAAGTTCACAAGAATTTGCAAGAGTGAATGTTTGCCTCTGATTGGCCACAATTTTTTCTTGTTCTTCAACAGATGTCCACTACATGCCTTGTTCAGGACTGACAGGTGCCAATCTTCGTGAAAGATTAGATCCTACTGTATGCTCATGGTATAGGTAGGTAAAGTCTGCATATGAGCCTAGTGGCCCATCAGTCCGTAGCCTATCCCAGTTTCTGTAGCATGAAGTGGCCCGGAGTATTCCCCCCCCCCCCCCCCCCCCCACTGGATGAGATGCTAGTCCATCATAGGGTTAAAGCCAGGGTTATTTTGCTGGTACTCATTTTATACACCTGGATGAAGAGAGGCACTGTGAGAGTTGAATGTCTTGCCCGAGAACACAACACAGTGTCCCAACCAGGGCTCAAACCCTGTCCGATCCGGAGTTTAGTGCACTAACCATTAGGCCACTGCGCTCACGGTATAGGTGAGAATTATAGTGATCGGTTTTTTTGTGTTTACTGGGAGAGCATGAGAAAGATACATTTTACAAGTGCATGCCCAGTTACATGATTATTGTCAACAAAAATGCTTGAAAGTACTGGAAACCACTACCAGCCACATATAATTATTCAACTGTATGCTTTAGTCTTTGTACAGTATTACTTAAAAAAGAAGTTGTCAATCCTTCCCTCCCATTAAAAATGGACACCCGGGTAATGATTATGTACACTTGGGTTCCACTGTATTAATAGACAACTGTGGGATATTTTGTTGCAGTGGCAAGTCATTCTTAGAATATATAGATGAACTACCATCACTGTCACGGTCTATAGATGGGCCGCTTAGGATACCAATTTCAGAAAGATACAAGGTGTGAGCAGTTTTCTTTAGCTACAGTGCATGTGTATGGGAAACAGCTTTCTCTTAGCACTAATAAACAGGTGTTTGGCACTCAGTTAATTCGTTACTGAGGCACAACTTCCATGGAGCTGTGCCAATAATCATGTTGTAATTTTTCAGAGTAAGGTCATTCCTATTAAATAGAACCTATGCTGATATTTTTGTCCAAATTTGCTTACCGCTATTAATCTTTTGAAAGTTTTTAATGTTGTTTTTGTACTTGACTCACAGGACATGGGGACAGTTGTTCTTGGTAAAGTGGAATCTGGAAAACTATCCAAAGGAGATTCGCTGCTCTTGATGCCCAATAAGGTGATGAATTTATTGGTAACAAATATGTATCTTGTGATCTCGTACCATATATTTAGAAATTTATTTCTTCCATTAATTTTGATCTTTTCTATATGGTTTTGTACATGTAACTCCTCAAGTTCTGTTGTTAACGGTTACAAGTTTCTGCAAACAGAACATTAATAATGGCGAGCGTTGAGAGCAAGCATTATTTAGGCATGTGTTGTACTGCTGTGAAAGGAGATTTCACAATAATTATAAATTAATTATTAGATTTTAAACGCAGTAAAATGCATATTTAACTAAGTTAACAACAAAGAGCGGTTAGCGGTCAACGAGTTTATGTCCTTATATCCTGCTCACATGGTTCATTCAGTCACATGGCAGAGTGCATTGTGCAGCTTTGGTCATCTTGTGCTGGGCGTTTCAGCTGTTTTCTTGCCTCCCTCCCCTCCCTATTTCCACTGCTTGGCAGTGACTGGTGCCTCGCTGCCTGTCGTGGGGGCTCATGGCTGGGTTGCGGGGATTGCCAGCCGTGGGAGTGGTACTCGGTCTAGGGGCTGGCTGGCTGACCTACAGTGAAAGCCCCTGGACACCCCATGCACCCAACCTCCATTTAGCGATGCAGTTGTTAATAGACATTGTACTGATGTGAAGTTAATTATGCACAGGCCCCAGTAGAGGTGTTAGGGATCATATTTGATGAAGAAGAGAGATCAGGAGCAGTTGCTGGTGATAATGTTAAACTTAAATTGAGAGGAATTGAAGAGGAGGTTTGTACAATCCATCAAGTTTGAGATAAAATTTGTTAAATATCACAAAGATTTTTTTGATTTAAAAATTAACATCTTGTGGGAGTTGTGGGTGAATTTTTTTATAAATTTGGGTCAATATTAGGGAAGAATTAAATCAGGAATTAAAGAAGCACCACTATTTGCACACAGCAAGCAAGCAAGCAAGCAAGCAAGCAAGCACAAGAGTGTCTGCTTAACAGGAATAGAGACTAATCTATATTTATATTTAAATCCTGATGGCCAATCAGACGGGCAGGCGTGCGAGTGGATACAAGGGGGACCTAAAGTGCCTTAGCCCCTCCCCCCTCATTTTCTTTTCGCCTGCCTACTTTTCCATTTGCCCCCAGCTACTGAGTAGCTTAAACAGACTATGGGTTGAAAATCTAATGAGAATATTGTGTGACTAATGCTATACAATACAAATTGAAATAAATAATACTTATTTTTCTCTTGCAGGATGTTTCTCCTGGGTTTGTTCTCTGCTCTCCAGACAATTTATGCCATACGGTCAAAACATTTGAAGCTCAGGTACAGCGGGACCTTTGAAGAAATTGCGTACATCTACAGTGTAACTGTGTTAGTCATTTTTTAGCAAATCCAACCTGGTACCAACATGGTTACATAGGCGTACAGGCACCTTCGGACTTTGGGGGATGTCACCTCCATGCCCGAAAACATACACAATTTTTGAATACATTAGCATTAAACCGGTATACAACCGCTCAAAAATTGATACTGCTTTTTGCCCGAATCCTGAGAGTTTTGCCTGAAAAATGCATGAAAAAGGCTCTACCTCAGCCAAGCATAAAATGAAAAAAGCGTTCTTAGCGCAATTCAAACTACCAGTATGATAAGAACTTGAAAGCTTTCAAGCATGTAAATCTTTATAAATTACACTGTATTTAGTCAACTTTCATCCGAACTCTAAAAGTCATAACAAATTATGTAATGCAAAATCTACTAATGTAGATGTGTATAATTGGGCTAACTATGGTTAATGTGTAACTGGGCTAACTACGTAAGTTAAGTTAACTTGTAAGTTAAAAAGATTGTTGATCACCTGATTAAAAGGTGCTTGTTCTATATGTAGGTTGTTATTCTTGAACACAAGTCGATCATCTGTGCAGGATATAGCGCTGTTTTACATATTCACAATGTTATAGAGGAATGTACATTTATGGTAAGTGATGCCGTGATCACATTGTTTTTTGTTGTTTCGCCCAAAAAATTATTATCCGTTTGATTCTTAAACGTTACTAAAATGGTCCATTTGAAAAAATAAATCATCTTACGGTAAGGGATACCGTGATCACATTAATTGTTTCTTGGTGTTGCGCCCAAAAAGTTGTTATCCATTTGATGCTTAAGCGTTAACTAAAAATTAATTGTGTATTTCGGTCCCAAAAGGCTCCACAAAAACGGTCTGCCTCAACAATAAACCGCCTTGTGGTAAACTAAAGACAGCTAACTGGTCCGCGTTCTTCGAGTTGGGATTTTTAGTTTGTAAAAAATTTGTTTCATATACATGGCACCACTAGCTCCAAGCTTTAAACACAAAGCATGTGTAAATACCAAGCCTCTGATTTGTAGTCTTACCTCAAAACCAGTTCCTTTGTTACTCAAATAGGTTGCTAATTTGCAGTCATTTCAGTAATTCTCGATTTTGTTTGCATCTTTATAGACTTTAATAGCGTTAGTTGACAAGAAAACGGGAAGAAGACAGAAGGAGAGACCAAGATTTATTAAACAAGATAACATAGCGGTAGCTATTCTCCAAACATCAGGAGTTGTGTGTATAGAGAAGTTTGCCGATTTCCAACAGATGGGACGATTTACACTCAGAGACGAAGGTAAAGTTGTGATTTGATGTAAAACAAAACCTGATTAAGCAAGCACTTGTTTAACTCAGATGTAGAGGTTATTGTGAGACCTTCAGTCGGGGCACTGTTTATAAAGAAAGTTCGATATTCACAAGTGCTGAGGGGTGGAGTTTCCCTAAACATGTCCCGGAATGGGCGTTATAGGAGTTATAGCTCACGTTTGGCACTTCTGTTCTAGACCCCTCCTGGCTGGATCATTTCGTTCGCAGACTCGCGTTCATCGCTGCTGGCGTCACTCGTATTATTTTTCGACTCAAAGCTGAGCCTGCATGTAGGCTACAGCTGCTATCAGGAGGTCTTCCAGCATTAGCGGAGAGATAAAATAAAGCAAACAACAGCCCCCCCCCCCCTCCCCCTGCCCCGAAAAAAAGAAAAAGAAAAGAAAGAAATTGAATAGATATGTGGTTTAACTAATAATAAGCTTAAGAAAACTGCTAATAGTACTTCCATTTTCATTGACATCTCGTGACTGGCAACGTTTTGTAAGAAGCCACATTGGACCTGGCGGCATAGTTGACGGTTGCTATGATATCACCTGACGCGTGCAAAACCTCTATTTCACCAGGCGCTTTGCTGCACCATAGCAAGTCTGTGGTTGCACATAATTGTTACTGGAACAACTCAGGTAGATCAGATAAATAACCTGCTCTGAAACATTTACTGGAAGTATATTCTATCAAACCAAGGCTAAATTATTTGGTTAGCTGGTGCTTTCGGGCCTGGTGTCCGCATGCAATTCTACTTTCTACGCATTTTAATTGTAGCAATTATAGCCCAACAGCTGAACACTAAGCGAATGCTAAACACTTCCTTTTCTTTTTGTTCTTTCCAGGTAAAACCATCGCGATCGGCAAAGTTTTAGAACTAATATCCTAAATTAAGTGAATGGTCAACCTAAAGACTCCTAAACCCTAAGGAAACAAGTGAAGATCTCAAGAGAATGTGTCAACTAATTGAGTGCCTTCAGCACTCGGTCTGTCCTGGATTGGAGATAGAAATACGAACAATGAACGCTTGTCTAGTCAGATGAATGGCCATAACACGATTTCATCTCATATCAAATATGGTTTTTGTATAGCTGAGCTCAATTTAGGCTGATCGTGTCAGATACGTTAATATTTGATTTATAAACAGTAAGTGAATTTATTCGGAGAGAAGTGCGGTAGTTTGAAGCACATCTGCTTGTGGGGGTTGAGGCTATGTTTCTCGCGGTTCAAAAAGTTTTAACTTATCTGTTATACAAAATAGTCTACAAGTCGAAAACATCGAGTAACGAAACAACAGATTGTTAGAACTGCATATCCTTTGTAATAACGCGGGAAGGAAGACTCTATTCCAAAATACGTGAAGTTCAATTTCGCCTGAATACAGTATGCGATGAGCTGAAATCCTAACTTACATCGATGGGAACTTAATTTGTTTACTGAAATCAAGCTTATTCAAGCTTCCATACTGTGAAAAATTTAATAATTTCGAAAACGCCTAAATGTAGATCTATTTTTAGCACCCTTTCAAAGTTTGTTAACTTGGAGAGGTTTTGCTTTAGAGTTGGCATGTTTCGTACACCAATTGATTTATATACAATTATCGTAACAACCTCAAAGATATTCGTAATGAAAAAATGCAAAGGCCAGTTTAAGTTACTTAACTAATTAAGAGCTCTGCGTTGGCAGACAAGGCAATTTTAATGGATAAAATACTAACTATAAATACGCATTATAAGTATCGGCTAAGTGATTGTGTTTCTGGCTTTTTGGTTTTTGTAAAAAGGTCATAAAAAATTCAGCGCTTGGTTTTGTTGTATATTTCTATCATGTTTTATTTTTCCCGCAAGTAAAAAATAATAAAGATTATTTGAACACTTTGTTTGTGGAAGAGTGAGAAACGTATTTTTCCGTTTGTTCTACGTAAAAAAAACTAAACGAATTTAGTTCGTAATTTCTTCGAAAACATGGCTCATCCTCGGTGTAAGAACCTGTGAAACTCGCCACGAAAGGGGGTTGAGGTTTGGGGGTGACGTGCTACGCCCTGAGGGGTTGAGGTTTGGGGGTGACGTGCTACGCCCTGAGGGATTGAGGTTTGGGGGTGACGTGCTACGACCTGAGGGGTTGAGGTTTGGGGGTTCAAGTGCTTACGCCCAGAGGGGTTGAGGTTCGAGGGTCAAGTGCTACGCCCTGAGGGTTTGAGGTTCGGGGGTACAAATGCTTACGCCCAGAGGGGCTGAGGTTCGGGGGTATAAATGCTTACGCCCGAGGGGTTGAGGTTCGGGGATATAAGTGCTTACGCCCAGAGGGGTTGAGGTTCGAGGGTCAAGAGCTACGCCCAGAGGGGTTGAGGTTTCGGGGTCAAGTGCTACGCCTTGAGGGTTGAGGTTTGGGGGTCAAGTACTACGCCGTGAACTAAAAATTCCGGATGGGGTGCAAATGGAACAGATTTTTTCCGGAATTTCATTCCGAAATTTGGGGTGTACCTCGCGAGGTTACGCTAAATCGTTTATTTTGACTTCGGAGTCGTCTAACAACTTGAAAATAAGTAACAGAGGCAACGATTCCACCATTTGTTTTGCTTTGATTTAGACTGTATTTTGACGTGGAATTTGGAACGCGATGGCCCGGAATTTTTGGTCGAATGGAAAGCGCCCACATTTCTCCTTCGTTTCTCCTATCAAGCGACATGTCTAACCCCGATATTCGATGTTTTATTCTCCAATTCTTTCCAGAACTACAATTCTCAAACACTTCAGCACTTCGCTGAAGTAGAGCTTCATTTATATCACATATTCAAAATCCGCAATCACAGCGAAACCTCTTGAAGATTATCCTGACGACTATGCCGGGAAACTGAGCTAACAAAATGTATAGCCTTGCATACCCAGGCCATCTTTCACCAGGCTTGTCAAACGAACTGAAGGCTTGTTGCTCGCTTTTACGCGCACATTGAGAAATTCTAATGCTGTGAACACTATAACCAAAAGAAGGTCCGTAAAGGAAAAACAAAAAGCAGATTTAAGCAAGTCAGTCCATGTTAAAGTCCGTTATTAACTTAGATCCTCAACTATGCTTAGATCCAGTAAAATAAGTACGAAAGGCTATAAACGGGGAAAATTTAAAAAGTACAGCGTCTTTGCCTGCAAGCTTAGTCAGCTTAGTGTCATCGGGAAGAGACCACTATGGATACAGAGTTGCAGTTTTGTTTAATTTTTGTTTTCCCTTTGAGTTGCAGACATTTGAAGTAGGCTACTGAATGGTCTTTGAGCGCACTGGTATTGCATAAAAGTCAGCACTGCCGGTATTAAACCAGCACTTTAAAACTACCTCCACAGCTTCACCGAAACTCGAGCTTGCAAGCACTTTTTTTTAGCGTTTCGAATGAATCAATGAATGAATGAAAGACTTTATTTAAGTGTGTGGGAGTATTTAGCAAGACTAATTGTTGACAGCCCCACTCTTTACATGTTAAAATATATCCAAGTCATGACCCCTTCAAATTTCATCAGAGCAGCCGGAAAAGGGCCTGATTACATGGACCGGGCTGGCCCGGTTAGTCGGGCTTGTTTCAGTTTACCGAGATCTCGGTACGTCTGTTAAACGCAACAAAAATCAACTTCGCGATTACACGACAACCGGGACAGCCCGGTTAGCCGACAAAGAAACCCATCCCAGCAAACCGGGCCAGCCCGGCTCATGTAATCAGGCCCTAAGTTTTAATTTGTTGACATTCCACCGTAACAGGTGTAGGCTTTTGTTTTATCTCTCGTTTAGCGTGGATTCTAGCTGCATACAATCTTGCGCAAAACTGTTGAGACACTCGTACGACTGAGTAGGGAACTTTCAGTTCCTCAGTTCCCCCGCCTTATTCAAAACAGATCGTTCGTCATTACACCCCCCTTCCTCCGGTTCAATGTTGTCTAAAAATGTTTCATTCAACATTGTATGGGGGGAGGGGGCATACAAAATGAATGTCTCGCACATTGTCATGAATGTCTCAACCCTTTTTGCAAAAGATTGTAGACTGTGACGTAGGGAAGAACTCAACTTAAGTGCATTGTGGGTAGAGTAGAATCCGCTGAATCAGCCATGCGCATGTCATTAGTGCGTTTTGTTATTGTTGATAATTTTATAAACTCCACTGGCATTTCGAAAAGGAAAATCAAGAAAACTGGCTTGAAATTCTCCAGTGTTACTAATGAATCTTGCTGCTTATGGCGGGGATCCAACGGGAAACTTACTCTGCGTCAATTTCAATCAAGACTGCAGGTAAGTTATAAGCTGCGAGCTTTCTGCCAACAGCGAAGAAAGACCGAACTCTTTGTCCACGATTCTTCATAATTTTTACTGTCTTCTCACATCTCTTTAGTTCGCTGGCAGTTGGCTCAAAAGCCGGCTATAAGTTGTTCTCTTTAAATTCTGTGGAAAAGTTAGAGGAGATTTATGAATATGGTACGTACTATTTAGCTTGTTATTTGTGCTTGGAGAAATGTCAAGTGAGAGCTATGCATTCGTTAGTACGTACATGTCGTCATTTACGTTTCGTTTATAAATAATTGGTTTTTAGTCATATCGTGGCTGCAGTGATTAATCATTTGAACAGAGTTTCAGGGAAGGGCGGCTATTTTAAATGGATTTTATTGCTTGAGCTTCAAATAAATAACCTCTAGGTGTAATCCTCCCACAACCGCCCCAATCAGCTGATTCCAGAGATATCCCTTTTGTTCACCAACACTGCATTCTGTTTTCATTGTTACTTCTCTGTTATGTTAGCGTTACAAACTGTTATTTTGCCCTATTTTTCTACTGCAGATTCACTGAGTCTCAGAATTAGTATTTTAAAATTATTTTCATCATATCATCACATGATGGTCCCATGAATATACACTGTGAATTGAGGTTCCTAAAATCAAAATCTTAAGTTTTAGATTATTTTGACATATTTTTAAAAAATTATCACACGTGCTAACTCTCACGATTCTGCTGTGAGCATCACAACTTTTTACCTTTTCTCCCACTTACGCTTGTCGGTCTTGTTGGATACTTAAAAGCCCAGCTTGGGACCGGTAAAGTAAATTCTGCACAATTAGCATATAACAGTTGTCTTTATCCAATAAACAATGATACAAAACACGATGTCCTTTGCTTAGCGCTCTGTGTGTAACTTAGCAGTTCAAATTGAAATTCATGTAGACCTGAGTGTTGAAGATACTCTCTGGCACAAGTTTGGACTAAAGAACTGGCATTTCCTGCAAAATGAGGCCATAAATCTGCTCAGAGAAAAACACCTTTCTCGCTTTGAACATCTCTGCTTAGTAACCTAGCATGGTGTAAGCTTGTGCTGTTATTAGTTACCAATACTCAACCGATTTTGTAGCTTGGTTAGAAATTAGAAATTAGAAGTTTCAGAAATTATGGACAAAATGCCCACATGTACATGTGGTGTTAAAATGATTGTATACCTGCAAGAATATTAAAACTTCACATTGAAACTTGCTGTGAATTGTTCCTGAACAATAATTCTACGAAATACAAATTACAATAAAAAAACTTACCTAGAAATGAAGAAAACTTACGAGTTTTTGGCCCCAAAATTAGGGGGTCGACTTATACATAAAGTTGTCTAATACACGGGTAATGTATATGAGATAGGTATAACCACTTCACCTTGTTTGACTATCGTATATAATTTAATATCACCTCATATCCAACATGTACTCATGAAATAATTGTTAATTGTACCCTGCTGTGTTTAATATGTACATGCTATGTTTGGAAGTGATGGAAAACCAGAAAGTATGCACGCAGGCCAAACCACATCACCAGAGTTAATCTCTGTTCCCATCGCATGTCAAACCCCAGAGGGCATTTTTGCTGGTCCCCAGTTAAACTGTCTCCTGGGTAAGAAGAGAGGTGAACTGCAGGTAGTGCCATGACCAAGAACACCTTGCAGTCACCCTGGCAACAAGCATTTGAATCTGGATCAATCAAATCCATATGCACTAAGCATTGGGCCACTTTTAGAAATTCTGGTTCAAGTTGTATATTTGAACCCTCTTTTCCCTTAAATATGAAGTAAGAAAAGTGTAGGTTATTTACCAATTTATTTTGTAGGAGAAACAGAAGACATTTGTATAGTAGAGAGATTATTTTCCAGCAGCCTTGTAGCCATTGTCAGCTTATCTGCACCTAGAAAACTCAAAGTTTGTCACTTCAAGGTAAAGATGAAAGTTCAATTATTGTTAATAATGACTGTCACCCTAGGCTGAAATCCTTGAAAACAAGGTAGAGTATTTCTATCCCATCCAAGGGGCGGGGGGTCTGCAGAAACCATGGTACAGGTAATGTAGCTGGCAGTTGTCGGTCACTAGGCATTTCACAACTTTGCCATTCTCTAAAGAAGTAGTATGAACATTTTATTAAGTTAGCGTTTCCTTGCTAACAATTGTAATATCCTGTTTGACAGCTATTAGTCATCATTACGTTTTTCTTGGATCTAATTCTTACTTTAACCTAATGAATATCATATATTTTTTTGCAGAAAGGAACAGAAATATGCAACTACAGTTATCCAAATACAATTTTAGCTGTCAGACTAAACAGAGTGGTGAGTAAAATTCAGCCCTGTTAGTGTACAAGCATTATTTTTAATTGGTGAATTGCAGGACCGAATTGAGACGTACATGAGATACTTGAGGGGTACACTTATGAAGGATAATATTTTAAAGCTGGTTGCTACTTGATAATTTTAAACCCACTGGTGACTTAAAGATACTTTTCCCCATACTGTTTACAGAGGCTGCTTGTCGTGTTAGAAGAAAGTTTATACATTCATAATATTAGAGATATGAAGGTAAGGAAATCTTTTTTTTTAATTAACAATTAGACTACTCGCTCTCATTTTATGTGAGCGACAGTCGACTCAGCTGTGCCTCTTTGATTCTTTGCTCATAGAAAACTCGGCTCATAGTTTAATTGTTAATTAGCATGACATAGACTTTATTCTTCTTAAACTGGGATACATTAAGCTCCAGCTCTATCAGTTGCTTTGACATAAGTGCAAAGGATTTGTATGATTATGTTCACATGCTACTATTTGTAATGCATCAGTCAATTTCAGTAATAAATATTTTATCCCATAATTTATTTCCTATTTTGACATATTAAATAAGAATCTCAATTTGTTGATGAATTGGTCATTAAAGGGATGCTGTAAGCTAAAGGTAAAAAGGCGAGATGGTCAAATGCTGGACAGGTAATTGAGTGGAAAGCTAATGCTTGACCCCGGGATGGACATTATGGGAAAATGCCCAACTATTGCTTGGGAGGGGCATTGCTGGTGGAATTGACTGATGCATAACCCTTGCTAAAGATTTTGAATGAAATCTGAATACAGTTTATGAGGGAAGACTTTCATGGGTCAAATTCTGAACTCAAAAGTTTTGCATTTTCTACAGGTTCTACACACAATTAGAGATACACCTCCAAATCCATCAGGTTTGTTAACATAATGTTTGAGATACTTACTAATAAGTTATTACTGTTAACATAATGTATTTGAAAATGTCCCTCTACATGATTGCATTGTGGAAATTTGTAATATTTTTTGCGAGAATCATGTATCACTGTTACACAGCACATTCGTTTTGTATTTTTTTAGAGAATCGTGCATCAGTGTTACACACGTCAGCACATTATTCGTTTTGTGTTTTTTTAGGTCTGTGTGCTCTGTCTGTCAACTCTGATAACTGCTATCTTGCGTATCCTGGAAGCAATCAGGTACTTTTAATCTATTAGATTGTTGACCTTGTTTTAGTTGTAGTGCTCCATATTAAGTAATATTTAAAACATTAGCAGCAGTGTTTTATCGGGTTTAAAACACAAGGTGTAGCTGAGTGTTTAAATCCGATAAAAAATGTGCTGCGAGTTTTTGAAGAGCTTCAAAAACATTATTTTGTGATAGATCCATTCATTTGTAGAATAATCCTCGGGTTATTATTATTTTTCCAGAGAAAATGGGCTGTAAAATTTTGCTGTGTCTTTATCAGATATAAAGACACTCATTAAACATTAATTTGTTAATGAGTTTTTAAAGAATATGTTAAATGTTTAATAATTTGATTAATTGAAAAATTAGAATAACATTGCAGGCATAATGTAATTTATTTTGTTTTGTTTGCAGATTGGTGAAGTCCAGATTTTTGACTGTGTAAATTTGGTAAGTCACTGTAACGTGATAATGATCATAATGTAGTTACTAAAAATTACTTATTAATAAGATAATTATTTACCACTCATTCAAAGTGTGGAGAAAAGAAGAAAGAAAAAATGTGCATAATAAAGCCATCCACAATCTTATGGATATTTTTAATGCAACCTAAGGCCATCTTGTAACTGTTAGTTACCTATTTTTTTCCTTTTCAGAGAGCAGTGACAATGATCCCTGCCCATGACTCACCTGTAGCTGCTATGGCATTTAATAGTACTGGCACAAAATTATCAACAGCATCAGAAAAGGTAATGCCCATTTTGTATTATGTAGCAAAATGCCAGTGAATAAACAGGGTATTGGACATTGAACATATTTCCAACTTGTGTGATTTCACGAACTGATAGTGTTAACTGAATAAAATATAGAAATCAACCAACCAATAAATTGATTGATCGATCAGTCAATCAATCAATCAACCAACCAACCAATCAATCAATCAATCAATCAACCAACCAACCAACCAACCAACCAACCAGCCAATCAATCAATCAATCAATCAATCAATCAATCAACCAACCAACCAATCAATCAATCAATCAATCAATCAATCAGTCAGTCATTCAGTCAGTCAATCATTACAGTCAATCAATCAATCCTAACAGTTAAACAACCAAGGAACTTGTGGCCCTGTTTATCCTTTTATCTCTCCAGGGAACAGTGATTAGAGTGTTTTCAATTCCGGATGGGACAAAGCTTTATGAATTTCGACGAGGAGTGAAAAGGTACAACATACTTTTTACTTAAAACGATAAAATGCAGTTGACACTGTTTAAAAGGATTAAAAGTAAAGTGTTTCAGTCTCTTCAGTGGCTTTTGTGAATCTGTTTATATTGACATACCATGCCTGATTGCCAACATTGCATTTAGACTTTTTGCCTGTTAAATTTATGACAGTGCTAATGCTGGAATTATAATCTAACTGTCAGATTGAATTTTGGTTTTAGATGTGTAACCATTAACTCGCTGGCTTTCAGCCATGACTCGCTGTTCTTATGTGCTTCAAGTAACACGGAAACCGTGCACATTTTCAAGCTTGAAGCTCCCAAGAAAGAGTAAGTAACTCCGTTTGCCTCTCTGTTTTTGGGTTACTTAGCACAACATGGCACATATTTGTTTTCTTCAATTTCAGGCCTACAGATGAGGCAGGTGGTTTGATGGGTTATTTTGGCAAAGCCCTTTCTCCGAGTAGTTATCTTCCAGTCCATGTAAGTATGCCTTGACTTCTGTACAATTCTGAATAAGTCAGAACAGACAATATTTACTATAAAATGGAATGAAATTGGATCCCAAACTAGTACATCTACTCAACAGTACTGATGAATCTTCATGTTGAACCCATCTTGTAGGTTGCGGAGGTTTTCAACCAAGAGAGAGCTTTTGCTAGCGTCAGATTGCCACAAGCAGGTATGTAAGAGGGCTGAAATATATCTGAGATTTCCCACAAGCCTCAGTCGTGCTTTCTTGATTTCCAATATCGATATGCTTACTTGTGTAGCATTTTACCTGTTGCACATATTAAAGGTTTTGTTTTCTTTGCTGAACCATAAGTTAGAGATAAACTGAATTGGCTGCAAGCAACTCACACGGTTTTGGATTTTTTGCGACCAATTAAGAATCAATTGATCTTTCATATTAACCACGTTATCGGTATGAAATAGAATTTAGTGTCCAATTTAAAAGACGTATTAACCGGAGGAAACTCGCGTATGAAGGGGGCGGGGACGCTCGTCGGAAATTTTTAATTAAACCTCCTAAAGGAGACCGATCAAGCTTTTTTGACCCCAAAAAGAGGCCATGATTCTATGAGTCGAGTAAATAAAACGAATTAGAAATATACATATAAAATTGCCCAGAACACCCTTAGTAAGACCAAAATCCGAAATTTACACCCCTAAGCGAGACGACGAGCATCCCCGCTCTTTTCATATGCGAGTCCCCCGGGGCGTATTAAACTCGAGGGTTTGTTTTTAGTTCAGCCTTGTAGAACAATTCTAAGACGTTGATGGATTTGTCTCGTTTTACACTAGGTCTAAGAAACGTTTGTGCCATAGCAATGTAAGTATATTAAATTAATGTACAGTTTTAAATTTGAAACATTGGAAAATTGGTTAACTTGCTGTCTTCCCTGTATTATAATTGATGACCTCCCCCCCCTCCCCCACAGGATTGGCAAGCTCCCTCGTCTGTTAGTTTCAAGCGCCGACGGCTATCTGTACATCTACAACATCGACCCCGAGGAGGGAGGGGACTGTACACTTCTCAAACAACATAGGTACAGTTTCTTCTTCTTTAAGCTGTAATATAGAGAATATATATAAATGCGCGCTTTTCTAATCAACTACCGTTAGTTTCTAAAGTCTGAAAAGAGTTTTATTTTCAACTTATTGCATGGCATGCGAGCAGACTCGCACGTTTATTGCCCTGAACGGCGGACTTCTCCCGGCTGGATCGCTTCGCTGTGCCATTTGCCGCTCTCGTGTTTGACCCAAAGATGATCCTGCTCATCATTGAACTTGAACTTGAGCTTGCTGGCTTCACAGCCAACAGTGAAATAGCAAAGTCATTTCTGTATTTTACCTTCGGTTTAGGTTAATTGGTCAAGTTGAAGGGCTTGATAAACCTTTGGTAAGTAGACACCTTATTCTGTTATACGAAGAAAAAACTGAGCTTATTGTGAACGACTTTCAAAGTCAAGTATCGTTTAGACCATCCTTTTAGTTTCTACGACCTTCTAGAATTGCAATCATTCCAGACCGCGCTCGGTTCGCGGACTCGAACGCTTTTCATCAGCCAGTCATAAAATTGTGTTTACTGGTTTTCATGAACTACCACTCTCTGATTGGCTTATAACTTTCAGATCTGCAACCTGTTGTTTTAAAGGAGCCTTAAAATGTAGGCAAGCTTGGACGCGCAACCAAAAAATAATAGTTTGACAAGGACGAAAAACACCAAAGGAGTGATGCTAAACCAAAAAGGAACACGGTTGGCTGAGGATAGAGGATGAGGATGGAGAAGATTGTGCTTCAGAGCTTTATGCGTGCTCATTTTCAAACCATGCAAGGAAGATGTGTTAATGATTGTGTATTTTACAGGAAGAAGAGAGCTCTCCCTCAGACCCCAGTTCCTCTCCGTCGAATAAGGAAGAAGATTCCCAGGACACTCGAGCCCGGGCATCCTCACAAACCAGTCAAGACTCTCCGCCCTCAGGGGTAGGCACGGGCGATTATTCCCAAGCCGAAGCGGCCTTTAGTGACCCTCAGGGACCTGGAAACTTGAGACTAGACGACGAGTCAGAGTATCCACCGCTGACCGTGCATAACGACTAACTTTGCATATATAAAACTTGGTAATTTTATGAGCCCTTCGCAGTCGACGGTCTTGCTTTTTATTGCAGTTGACGCAAACCCGTACGTCTTTCTATCGTTTAATAACTGCCATTTAGTGACAATTTGGTCTCTAAAGATTCTACCACATTGCATTTGGCCAAGTTCAGTCCCTTGTTTGCTCAGGATTCAATGCCACACCTCGTTTTTAGTGTGTTCGTATTTTTCCGTGTGTTGGTTTTCTCAAACAAAGTCAAACAATATCATTGAACTTGTTCAAAACACAGGAGACCACAGAATGTATTTGTTTCTAAGTGTAGTGCCAGGTTTTGCAGCTTATTATATATGCATCTCAGAAAACAATTTTATTCGTTCTTGTGTGAGCGAGCGTTTTGGGCGGGAAATGACAAATGTAATTTTTAAGTTATATGAAGTTGATATGACGAGAGAACATGTATCTAGGTATCTAATTATTCAAAATCATTAATTAAAATTATATATATGTTGTATTCAACCGCAGAATTTATTTGGAGGAATGTGAGACATCCCTCTACCTTATCCTTTGATACTTATTTTCGCGGGACTTAATTTTCGCGACTTCAAAAAAAATATCCCGGGACAAAACTTACGCGAAATTTAATGACCCGAAATTGAAAACCTTTTTCCCTTGCCAGTTTTCGTGTTCACGCTCTGCTCCTCGGAATCATACGGACACAGATCGACAGAAACATCTCGTAAATGCTGAACTGTGTACCAATGTGTACTAATATTGTTTTGCTTAAAAACTACAGCGCCTATTGTGAGATTATCCGTCTATTAAATTTTCGCGAAAATTAGTTCATTTCACCGCAATTTTTCTATTAGAAATTAAACCTCGCGAAATTTGCCTATTTCATTTTTACGAAATTACACATATAGTTCCCGCGAAAATAAATAATGATAATAGTGATAATTAGGTGTTGGCAATATTTAGTGATGTTTTTGCTGGTGGTTTGAGGCCGACCGATGTTTGTCAGTAAAAGTTATCCCTCTAATTGTTGTTTTCAACGTGGAGTAGCCAAACCGTGCATGTGGTTCATTGTTGATAAAAACAGCAGTTGATGGACTCAGTGGGAAATAATCAGGTGATGAAGACTTGGCAACAGTCAATGTGATATCGCCACCGTCATTAACAGGTGCCAGATGGCTGCCAGCCAATCGGGTCACTTTTATCAACACCACCCATGCTGCCGCAATAAAGTAAACAAGCTTGGGCGAAGCTTTTATCTCTTTGTCCAGAAACGTGGCGCGGAGTCTAAACTATCAATCCCCTTAATTTGAATTTGTTTAATCCCGGCAATCGAGATATACTTGAGCTTGAGAAATTTTGTGTGAAGGACACGACGTCTTTAAGAGCAATTTCTTGCTATAAAGCAGATACTGCTAGGTTCCAGTATGCAGAAGCAGATTTTGGTGACGAAAGAGTACATTGTTAACTACCCAAAGCAAGCACAGAACACCGTTGCTAAAGCAAAGAAGCGGACCCTGCTGCCTTCAGATCTGGTAACCAAAGTTGTGATTGTGGAAGGTGATTCCCAGTGTTTCCTAACAGCAAGTGAGTTGGCCGAGATACTGGATATGCAGGTTGGAAATCACACCAACAGGACAAGAACCGCTCAGTTACACTGATGGGGAAACAGTAGATGAAAACCTTAACTGCAGGCTGCTTTTTTGTAAATATTTCACCGAGAAAGCAATAATAAGCTAACCGTCCGACACAGTTTTGAAATTGACGTACTGTGAAAATGAAGTCCTCCTTAAGCTTCGGATGAACACCAATGATAGCTATAATACGCATGTAATAATTGCGTAATTTTCAAAATTTTCCCCACTACAAAGAAAATCACATAGGTAAACACTTCTCGAACATTAAGAAGATTACCTTTAATTTGTTTCTCAGATAATTGTTTTCATTCCCTTACTTTCGATATTGCTTGTACTACAGACAAACCTGAACGTGATGCAAGGAGGGACATATGCAAAAATCTTAGTTTTTTCTTATCAACTAGTGCCAAAAATAACAAGCGAAAACTTTAGCAAGACCTGTAGTTTGACAGTAAGCGCAGTTTAGACGCTAGATAAATGTTAATTGCCAGTATTTCATAGTGAGCAATTCGGAGCGCCACGCCTTGACGGATATTATTCACCTTGGGCATATTCGACTGGAACACTGGGGTGACGTTCTCGCTGGATATGAACTGAAGGACTAAATTTTATGAAGATGACGATGATTTTTTTTGTTGCAATAATTAGATACAAAAATAAATAAATAAATAATGAAGAATTGTATTGTCAGAGTGGCTTGGTTGCGATATGGGACGATCACGACACTATCCTGACGAAAAGAAACGTGTATATAGAGTTGACATGGAATTTAAGACGGGGGTAATCTTGAATAGGCATGAAATTTTACATGCAAGAGTTTTAGAAAAGCCTTAAAGAAAATTCTTTATTAAACACCAACAGACTGTTGGCCCCACGCAAGAGCACCCCAGGTTGGACTGTTTTGTAGACCATTTGCTAATTTTTAACTTCAAATGTTAATTTTAAAACAACATTAAATCTTCAATATTTCTTATTTCTCTTAATTTTAATAACCCGCCAAGAAAAACTGTTTGCTCTCAAAGTGTCAAAAAATTTACAAAACGCCCCAAACCATTTACTCCGCGATGACACATGAGCGTGGAGTTTGGATTCGCGGCCTCCGACTCGACATTCCACAAAGGAAGTAGAGTGTTACGAGACCCCCCCCCCCCCCCCCCCGGGATACGTGATGTGGTCAACTAAGTTTAAGTAAAATTGCTCACAGCTAGCAGTAGACTGTTCGGCCCCTATTTTTCTGTTCAGTTTGTGAGCTGACGTCCAAAAATAGAGAACTATGAACAGCCTAAACGAACGAGTGCAAAGTCTGGAAATCTACAGGAAATCTTCATTTCGAATTCAGACATTGCGACAGAATACGGCGGTAAAAAATGGTTTGTCGGCAGAATCTGTGATGTAGACGTAGACCCTATCTCGATGATTTTATTTGTCAATTTTTTACAAAATAAATAAACGAATAATTTTATTTAGTAGAAACTCAGCCGTGGTCTATTGGAAATCCGCGAATCTGATTGGTTCTCCCACTGTTTTCTATTTAACAATTAGACTACGAGCCCGAGTTTTCTATGAGCAAATAGTCAACGAGACGCAGCCGAATTAACTATCGGTCGAAGAAAACGAGGGCGAGCAGTCTAATTTTTTTCAGTAAAAAATCTGGTCAACTCTAAAGGATTCATTACGAAAGCTACTTTTTTATGTACTTTTAAGCCAAAACCAAAGAAAAATGGTGCCTTGAAAGAGGAACGCGTGCGCGATTGTTTTTTGTCGATTAATGTATAAAACAATTATACTAAAACAATTAGACTACTCGCCCTCGTTTTCGCTCATAGAAAACTCAGGCTCGCAGTCTA
Organism: Blastomussa wellsi; assembly: GCA_947652115.1. NCBI lineage: Eukaryota > Metazoa > Cnidaria > Anthozoa > Scleractinia > Plerogyridae > Blastomussa > Blastomussa wellsi. Next base: position 23,509,884 of record OX393567.1, on the reverse strand, counting down.
ATTGTTAAATATATATATAAGAAAACAGTGGTAGAGCCAATCAGGTTCACGGATTTCCAATAGAACACAGCTGAGTTCTACTACCGCCGATAGAAAACAGTCAAAACAAGCGCGCGCGTAGCTCTTTTAGTGGTAGTTTTTCTTGATTTATAATTGGTAGCCTCCCACGAAGACGTCCTTTGGGCTTCGTCACGCGTTCCTTCCCCACGGACGTCTGCTGAATCGACAGTCCACTTACGTTCACAAGTCGTTTAATCCAATTAAAGAAAATTGCATGACAGCTATCCTATCACATGCTGCGAATCGCTTTCCCAAAACTGGAAAGTTACCTCTGATTGGTTCGTAGCCGTGAACGGAAGTGTACGTTCGATTCTCTTTATTCAGTAGACGTCCGTGGGGAGTGACGAAGCCAAAGGGCGTGGGAGGCTATATTATAATCTTAGCCCTAAAGGCATTATGGGAAATATTGGAGTTACCTTTCCGCCAGCAGGAAACAAAGATAAACACTCGGGGTAAATGATATTCGTTCTGTGTGGTTTTCGACGAAATACGGTTCGTGAAACTGTAGACGGTCATTTACGTAAACAGGATATTTACATCGCGGTCTCATATTACCTAAATGCGCGGGAAAATGCCTTGAAATCTTCGATCGCCGCAGTGATGGGTGATTTATATCATAAAGCGGCGCGCGATGATGTCCTAGAACTTCTCAAAACAGCAACGAAGCGGGATGCAAATCGACGAGACGAAGACGGAATGTCTCCAGTGCATTACGCTGCCAGTTGTGGAAATGTCGAGGCCCTACGATTGCTTGTAGGAAAGGGGTAGGTCTTCATGGATTAAGGCGTTCTTGATAATATTGGCGAAAGGTGAAATCACTTGCATAAGCGACAACACAAAGGAAGGTTTCTTAACCGTGTCAATTTTAGCTTTTTTGTTTGGGAATTTAGGATTAAGAGAAAATTAAAAGCTTAAAGTTGACACCTGTCTACTAAAGCTGTAATTCGATGTATACAGCTCGAGTGCGTATAAATTGATTTTAAACAGACGAAGATCCTGATTTAATAGCTAGGGAAAACCATTTTTCAAGCCTATTGAGATACCATATAAATTATTTTATTGCAAAGTGTTTTTACTGTGTGTGTGTTTGAACGTTGAAAGTGCAAAGTCAATAACTAAATAGATCAGTAAAGGATTACCACGAAATTTTAGTTTGGCGACTGGAGCTATAAAGACTTTGTAGATAAACTTGTCAACGCTTTGATGATTCGTCAGTTATATGGTTACGAAAATAGCTTCTACTCATAGTAGCGGCGGAGCGATTTCTGAGTTATCGTTACCAAGTCTAATCAGTTTTACGCTAGAAAGCGGAGCTTAGTGATGCGAGGCTTTGGAATAAACAGAAAAAAAGAAACATCAAGTTTACTTCATACTAAAACAAAGGAGAACTAACTTGCTGCTTCAATCCGAGCGAGAGATTCAATTCAAAGTAGTCGCAGAAGTTGGAAATTTTTTTACATTAAAAAATACACAATAAGGTGTGTCTGTGTGTTTCAAATTCCTGTTGTTTCTAATGCTATCAATCGTGGAGTTTATTAAACTCTCTAATAATGCAATTTTTTCGAACATTGATTTCATGGAAAAAGGGTAGGTCACCAACATTTAGTTGACCTTTTTGTGTATTAAAAGTAAAAAAGCAAGTAATTGGGGTATAGCTTTCCCATATATAATGTCATTGTAGGTATGCCCCATTTGCCCTTGGCTACAGCCTGCAGGTACCCATTTACACCCCTGGATAAAATCCAATCTTGTCCCCAGAGCCTGCATTTCTTTTTATCAGCACCAAGAATGCGGTTTCTGGCCAGGCCCGATATTCGGAGCATACAAATAGTGCTTTGTTTTGATTTCAACCAATCAGATTGAGCGAAAAACGTCTGCGCAGAGCGACCAGAAGTCCATGATACATGGACTTCCAGAATTGGGACTGGCCTGAGAGTATGCAGGAAGGCTCTGGCAACGAGATTCGAAAGGCTCTGGCAACGAGATTCGAAAGGCTCTCACTACGAGATTCAAAAGGCTCTGGCAACAGGATTCGAAAAACCCCTTAAAAAATTATATTCAAGATATTATGCAAGGCTCTAAATGCTAGTTTTCCCTATCATTTTCTACATCCCAAATTGTGGCATTCCTTCCCTTTATATATACCTCCAGCCTGGAAAGGTGCTCTTTCTGGCTGTGAGCCTCCCCACATAGTCCACTATAAGGAGTAGTCCCTTCCCCCTCCTGGGTCATAAACAGACCTCAACACCTCAAAAGAACAATTTCTGGTCCTTGGGGTGTCTGCTTTCCTTAAATGAAACCTATTACACCACTTGCACAAAAATATTAACAAAATATTTTTATTTTAACATTTGTTTTTCAGAGGGGAACCGAACAGACCAAACCATGATGGTGCAACAGCTGTTCACTTGGCTGCGAGCTGCGGACAGCTCAACTGCTTAAGCTTCCTTACAAACTTTGGAGCCAACATCTGGTCTCTTGACAATGATGGACGGACTCCATTGGAGGAAGCCGCACTCCATGGGCGTATGGAATGTGTACGGCATTTAGATGGCCTCATTGCCATTCACATGATACGCAATAAGAAAGAAGTAGACAGGCACAGAAAACAGGCTAAGAAAGATATGATGAAAAGACTAAAAAAGCAAGACAAAAGTATTCAGTCAAGAGAACATGCTTATGAGAAGAGAGTTGCAAAGGAGAGAAGGTCAAGGAGTAAATCAGAGAATGATTATAATAAGAAAGATACTTGGGCTGGAAATCGGATGTCTCATCGAAATGCTGAAAAACCATTCTCAGAATTAACTGGTCATTCTCCACAACTCTCTGACAAGAAAAGGGCAGAATCCTTCTCTCCAGAAACCTTTCAGTTTGGTTCTAAAAATAAAAGAATAATGGGTGCTTTAAGATCAAAATTCAGTTCATTGCATAGCTCTGATAATGAGCCCAGAATGATTAAAAGGAAGTCACTAGAGGAAGCTGGACTAGTCCACAGCAGGTCACAAAGTTCACCTTCTCTTTTAGACCAGCTTGAGTCAAAAGTTGTTGAAAATCAACATCAAAGTTTAGCCTGGGACTCTGTTAATCCTTACGAAGTTGAAGACTCAGACCTGGCCTTTGGACATGTTGTCAAAAAATTTGATGATAAAGGCAATGTCACAACACAAGTTCATTATGTCCCAAAGAATTCAGCTAAGATGAGAAATGGCAGCGTGGCAAGCCGAGCTAGCCTCAGTAGTCAACACAGCTCAAGCAGTCACTTGAGCTCATCATTCAATGACATCTGCAGCTTGAAATCTGTTGAACTGGAGGATGATTTGTACTCTCAGTCAGACATGGCAACTGAAAACACGGACAGTAAAACCCTTGTTACTTTTATGGCTTCTCTCAATTTGGAACAGTTTTCAACATCTTTGATCAATGAAAGCATTGATTTGAATACTTTGGCACTGTGTACTGATGAGGATCTGAAAGACATAGGCCTTCCTCTTGGCCCAAGAAGAAAAATTCTGGATGCTGTAAAGAAAAGAAATGTGGCTTTAAATCATCCAGGACCATTGACAGACTCAAAGATATAGATTCAAATTGATGTTCCTTTTAGAGCAGTTTTTTTTCAAAAGTAATTCACTTTACTTTGGGATTTGCATTTACTATGCTCAGTGATTGGTTTGAGTCACTCGCGCTTCTTGCTCAGCCAATCAGAAGTAAAACCAAAACCATGCATGCTTCATGCTGGCTGCTGTAGCGATCAATTGAAAACTACTTTATTAATTAGCACCATTTGCATTGCAGACATACAGTGCTAGATAAAATTCTTAAATGGTTTCAAACTAGGACGTACCATCTCATGTCTGTATGCATTGCTTGCCCATGACAAGTGCTAATGCGCATGATAGCTCATTTGTAATGACGATTTTACTTGAGGTTCCTCTGAACATGCACAGTGGCCTAATGGTTAGTGCGCTTGACTCTGGACTGAACGGTCTAGGTTTGAGCTTTTGTCATTGCGTTGTATTCTTGGGCAAGACACTTCTCTCACAGTGCCTTTCTCAACCCAGGAGGGGGCTAAGCGCTACGCCCGCAGGGGCTGAGCGCTGCGGGGGCTAAGCGCTACGCCCGCAGGGGCTGAGCGCTGCGGGGGCTAAGCGCTATGCCCTCAGGGGCTGAGCACTGCGGGGGCTAAGCGCTACGCCCGCAGGGGCTGAGCGCTGCGGGGGCTGAGCGCTACGCCCGCAGGGGCTGAGCACTGCGGGGGCTATCTGTCTATGCTTCATAGGGTGGGGGTTTCGAAGCGACGGAAGCTTCATTTGAACAGTACAAATTAGCGTACGGTAATCTAGTAGATGGGGCTGAGCGCTGTTGTGTAAATTTGTCTTTCAATAGGTGTGTTCTTGTATTTGGCTTATCCCACCTCGATAAGCTTTTTCTAGCTATTTGCGGGGTAGGCCATCCACTAACTATTATATTTGGTTTTAATAAAGTTGTTGTTGTTGTATAAATGTGTACTGGCGAATTGTTGGGGCAACCTGACAGAATACTGGGTCAGTACTCCTGGCCACTTTATGCTTCAGAAACTGAAGCTTAAGTTAGTGTCGGCAGCTAGAACCCAGGCTTTACTCTGAACTGATATGGTATAAACGTTCTCAGAACCAATGCCTTATTTGCAATGTCTGTAGCCACTATAATTTGTAGTCTTGTACATAATACATGTACCTTGACAAAATTGTTAATCTTGGATGACAGAATTTGTTCATAATGCAGGCTATTTTGGAGAGGCCATTAAATACATATTTCTGAAGGTTTTTTTAATTATTAGAAGTATCCTAAGAATTGGTGTTTTGACAATCAGGTTATGAATGCCTATGGCCAGTAAGGAATGAATATTACTAGAAGCTTATATTTATTTTTAGTTGCACCATTCAGGATAAAAAACTAAACAAACCTAAATCTGTCAATTATGGATCACTATTGTTCACTTTGCCATAGAGAGGATTTCAATGTACACTATACCGAAGCAGAAAATATAATTATATTACACATCGTATAACTGTTTGACATTAACCAAATATTTTTAGTCAGATTTACTTCCATCTAAAAAAATTTGTTCCTTTCATGGTTTGGAATTCACTGACAACTAATCAATAATTAGTGTTCTACACATTCAAATTGTTAGCTACTGAAGAAATATGACCTCACAAAAAATAAAAGTATCAAATTTAATGTGGCAACTTTTTAAGACGTTTTATTGTGCTCCTTTAACTAAAGATGAATCATCTGAAATTTAAAATTATAGTTTAAACTCATCAGCTGAAATAACTTTACTTGAAGGCCAGAAAGCATTTGAATGTGAATACAAACCACAAGGTTCCTCGAGCAGAGGGCTCACCAGTCAATGATGTCTTCATGTTAACCTTGGATAAATTAATTTTATCCATTGTACATAATCTAGTCTGAAGTGTCAGACATCTTCCCACCCTAATCCCCTGAGGTGCGGGCGTTCTTGCCACCTGCACCTCAGGGGATTAGGATGCGAGAACGTCTGATGCTTCAGACTATACATAGTCCAATTCTAATCCTCTCTCTGTTCCCTGGATGGTGTGCTAGCCCATTGCAGGATTTTCCACAGCACTCTGTCAGGTTGCTCCAAGAAATAGCCAGTTAAACCATCCATACTGCTGAGTGGAGAGAGGCACTGTGAGAGTGAAGTGTCTTACCCAAGAGCACAACGCAACAACGGTCGATGCTTGAACCTGGACCATTCAATCTGGAGTAGAGTGCACTAACCATTTTAGGCAATTGTGCTTCCCAGAGAAGTGTAGTCAATGTAACTAAATATTTTTGGATGACTAATCAATAATCAAATGAATATAATACACCCAAACATAGGTATAAACTCTTTGTATTATGTTGATTTCCATCTGATTACATTTGCTGTGTGGCTACACGTTATTCTGTATGTTGTGATACTTCATCTTGTAGTCTATACCCTAATAAAAAAAACTCACCGATATACAAGGCCTGGCTCACGCTATTTACGTTACAAGGGCCTAACAGCATAAAGAAGATCAGTTTTTCCTAGTTACGTCATTATGTTAATGAAGCCTTATGCCATCATGTGATGATGATGATGATGATGATGAAGATGATGACGACAACAATCATGAAGACTTTATGCATGTCCCTACTATGCAGTTATGTTGTGTTGTTCACACTGCTGACAGAAAACAGTGTTTTTTTTTTCATTTGCATGACCTTGTCATCATGTTGCTAGTGTGAACCAAACCAAATATGACTAGATTGTTTAAAACCTTAAGGTAACTGGTTACTGTAGACCTTCAGGGGTGTCTTACAGAATAATCATTTGTATACGTGTCGCTTTATAAATGAATAAATGAAACCTTTGAAAAGTATGTATCACTGTAAAGCTGATAAAATGTAGACTCCAAAAAAATAATTATTTTAAAGCATTGGTGTAATGGTGAGTTCACGCAAACCTTCCAATGCAAAACTAAAGATATTTACTAAATAAACCAATTCCGATATATTAAAATTCAAACATGGTACTGAGGCTTGGGGAAATAAAACAAAAGATTTTGCATTGAGGCTTAGGGATGAATAAATATTTTCATTTGTTTTGTGTGCCATGTTGAAATTTTAACATATCAGAACTGGTCTATTGCATTACCAGCCTTCATCTTTCGATGTACGTCAAAAAAACTGCACACTATCAATCAGCTGGTGTTGGACTACAAAAGAATGTGCGAGGCTTTTTAATATTGCTATTGGTTACTGAGAAAATCTATTTTAAACTTGGTGAATGCATTACTTGCTGATCATTGTCACATAACAAAACATAAAAGGAGAAGTATATTAAATACCAAAAAATCTGCCAGATCTACAAACCCTATTAATTCGCGTGAGGCAAGGGAACTCTTGCAAAAGGAAAGCCTGAGCATTTTGCTCCTAAAGTTTTGAAGGCTCATCACACCTCATCAATGCGGTCATGCTGCCTGACCAATGAAACACAAGTTTAGGACCCTCAAAGCCTCCTGACCAAAATAGCCCATTCAAATCTGCACTAAAAGTTATTTTGCACTCAAATCACAGTCAAATAGATTTTGTGTAGTAGAGAAAGTTTGGTTCAACAGAAATGATTCTGATAACAAAAAAGAAGAAAGAAAAACGAAGTGCCAAGAGTGAAGAAGAGAGAAGGTCAAAAATCAATCGGCAAGATTGGCTGACCGGCAATCCCAAAGAAAACATAGCTATTTATTGACTCTTCTCATAAATTTTTTTCTCAAATGTCTCGCGATTCTTTAAAACAATAAAAATAATTATTTTTTTTTTCTTTTAAAGTGCCTATGAAATGAAAAAACGAGCTATTGTAAAACAAGCTTATTTGAAAGGCCTTTAAAAATGAAGAAGAATGGCGTTTTCCTTTTTGTGATATCTCTTCTCGTTCCAGAGATATTCAAGATTTTTGAATTATGCAAATTTGGTACTGATGACGTCATAAGGTGTGATCGTATGGGTGTAAGAACACAAAATACCGGTATAGCATATCTCTGCAAGTAATGATGCAATGAAATTGAAACTTGATGAGCATGTTATAGTCTGAGAAATACATCAGATGGTGCATATTTTGGTGTTGCTATGGCAACACATCCGGTCCGAGATCTCTAATTGGGAGAGCTAGTGCAATATGGGCATTGTGCACGATTTAAATCAGATCAGTCATTTGCCCTATACAGTCACAAACAAGTAATATTTGATTTAAAGAAGAAAGAGACTGGAAACAAGATTGTTGCCATAGCAACATCAAAATATGTATCAAGAAGTGTATTTCGTAGGGTGCAACGTGCTTGCAAAGTTCCAATTACATTGCATCATTACTTGCAGAGATATGCCCTATTTTGTGTTTTAACACCCATACTATCACACCTTATGACGTCACCAGTACCTAATTTGCATAATACAAAAATCTTGAATATCTCTGGAACGAGAGGAGATATCACAAAACGGAAAACACCATTTTTCATCATTTTTTAAGCTAGCCTTTCAAATAAGCTTATTTTTCAATATAATTTGGTTTTATCAACTGGGTTGATAATGTTAATTGGCCACTGTAAAGAGATTCAATTGCTAATGTTTCGAGCGTTAGCCCTTCGTCGGAGCGAATCGGAGCGAATCAGAGCGAATTTTTCAATAGCTCGTTTTTTCATTTCATAGGTAGTTTAACTCTAATTTTTTCACCAAACTATGAATAACTATAATTTCAATTTTTTGCAAATTTGGCCTTTAAAAGTCTACAGTAACCTTAAACTGTTTTCTTTGAATAATTTAATGACACTTAACATTGGTTTTTTATGTCCTTATATGCTGCTCATTTTATAGCACTTTTAATATTTCAATGTTAGGAGGCACTGGGAGGGGGGGGCAAGGGGATCTAAAACTCCAGCTTCTATACTCCTGTCTCCTACACCTTCCTCAGTGGCTCTGCCTACCCTCTGTTTTATTTCTATTGCAAATGTTGCAACATTTGTCAAACTTTTTCCTTGGGGATCCCACTTCCCATGTGCTGGGGGGGATTGCAGCCCTCCCCCCCCCAAAAAAAATGGGCAAGGCAACTTGGAAGAAATTTTAGGCAAATGGTTGACCCCCCTCTCCCCGAAAACAACTGCCAGTACACCTATACCTGTATCCCTCCTGCCCTGTACTCTCCTGGGCTCCTGCATGTCCACATGGGCTCTTGCATGTGGGCTCCTGTCCACATGCATTTAGTATAGATGAAATAAAGTTTAAATTGTCAAATAATTCAACATGAACCGTGAAAACAATCATGCACACATACAGAAAGTCGGTATCCACTAGTCTCATACCAGCCCAATCGCTGAGTTAGTTATTGTTGAGACGGGTAACAGCCTCTGCCCTGTATTTTCCAAAGAAATCATCTCCACTGATGTAACAGCCATGTATGGTCCTCTTTCCTGTAAAAGATGACCTGCCGTGAAGCACTCTCCAGTTGCCCATGATGAGCAATAAGCCAGGAACTAACTTGAACCACAGTTGATTCTCAGGGGCACATATCAGGCCAGTGAATGCTCTTAAAGCTTTGTAATATCGAGGAATATCATCGTACTTGATGCAATCCAATATCGGCATATCATAATTGTTGAACCTTATCTGAGAAATACCACCATTGAAGGGATCAAGCTCGATAATTGGCCCATGCGCTTTCAAGTGAAGGTCGTCAGATTTGTAGTGAAAAGGAAGGGTGGTTGATGCCAGGAAATCAAAGGATTCCTTGTCATTTTTCTGCAACTTTTCAGCAGCAGAAAAGCCATCCACTAGTAAATTCATTCCCCCACTCCCATCATGCCCAACACAATGCAACATCTGAAGGCCCGCTGGGTGCATAAAATATGTGCAGTCCGTGTGTCCACGGAGGTACTCTGCCGTGTAAGCAGTGTCGGCAAATTGCAGAATCTCATTTGAAAATGCCCATAATTTACCATAATGCGTTTCCTTAACAAAGCCACCCAACTTGATGGCCATTTTTTCAATGGCCCCAACTTCAGTGGGTGTGTTTTTTACGAAAGCAAAACCATACCTTATAATCCGCTGACAGAGTGTAAAAAGCTCATCATTATCAGAAAGGACCTTGGCAAAGTCAAAAGGGGAAGGCATGTTTGATTCAATGGTTTCCTTGTCCCACAAGAGGAGGTTTTGTTTGTGGTCTGGTGTCTTCGTCACCAAGGTATCTTCCTCTCCATGATAAGAGTGCTGTTTGAGCCATTTCGCTTCAAATATTGTTTCATGGCTATCTGGCCACTTGATTGAAAGACAATTATGATCATTTACGAAAACATTTGCTGGTTCAATGTCAAGGGGCACATCTAAGATGTTGAACTCTTTCTGGTATGTGGCGGAGTTGTAACACTGTTTGCACTGGCAATGATCACGCAACCAGATATTATGGAATTTTGCGCTGCTTCCATCTGTCCAGCTGATGTTCACAGCGTCGTTTTCAGTGGACACTGCCGCAATCGTAAGGGGAGAGGTTTTAGAAGACTTCTCTCTGTATTGCTGAATGTCCCATCCAACCTTGACATCATTTAGTGACAAGCAAACGGAAATAGGACTGTATAAAGTTTGTCCCCTGGAAGCAGACCATTGCATACCTCTACGCACGGAATACAATGCACGTTTGGAAAGGTTAGGAATCAAATACTTCAAAGCCAGCATTTCGTATTCGCAGAAGCTACGGAATCTGACACTTCAGACTACATTCACTGTTCACGAAGACAAAACGCCTCCGTTGACGCCTCCTTTCAAAGCCCTTCCGATTATTCTCGTCCCCAGAGGCCGCGATCGTTTTGGTCAGACCAAGACCGGACTCATTGTTGTCAAATCTGACAAATCTGATTGGCTCTGGATTGGCTGAATTCTTCACACCCCGCGATGTGTCTGCCGGTCTTGAGTACGTCGGTTTCGGGTTGGCTCGGGCCTTGCTCGGGTCTGTTTCGGATGCATCACATGCTAATGTATCCTGCTTTGTAACCGCTCATTCTGGGGTTCGTCATTTGTGGAAAAGATGGCGGTGCCAGAACGGGCGCAAAGGTTGGAAGGCTGATGTGGTAACGTTTTTTTTTCCTGCGTGCTAGTTGATTTGCGGGGGAGTAAAAGTATCGTCATTACTAATGATGGAAGGAAGAGACAGAGATGACTTTGATGGGGGAAATGAAGCTTTGAGCTTCACAAACTGGGAAAAACAATGCATTGAACAGCTCGAATCGCAACCCGATGTCGACGACAGATCCGCTCTTGAAAAAGAGCAAGCATTGCAGCGGTTAAGGAATTTGTTTCAGAATGCAGCAACGGCTTGTGCCCAGCTTTATAAAGGTAATATATTTATTTACCCTACAATTGATTTTATAAGCTATCGTTTTTTGTCAAGTTTGTTATATCCAATGTGTCTTCGACAATAACGACATAAAACATTGCTTGTATTGTTTCTTTCACAGAACGCCACAATCGCCACCAAACATGTGATCGGCTCTGGAGCCCTTTCCAAGACACTGCAAACACGATAACTCTTCTTTATAAGGGTAATTTAGTCCCTTTACTATACAGTTTTTTCAAGTGCACACTGTAAAAGCCCGTCCTGGTTTTCAAGCGTGTTGGCTCGGCTTCTTCACTAATAATAAACGGAATTTCCTTTGAAACGGCATTTTCCCATAATAAATTTGGCACGAACGTCATGGAATTAGAATTATGTTCTATAGATTTGCTTTGTCGTTCTTCTTGCACATGTACATTGACAAAAAAGGTATACAAAGATGATGGTGAGATTGAGTTTAACGAACAAGAAGGAATTTCGACAAATCAAACTAAGCGCCTCATTAATGCAAACCTCCTGTTTAGGTGTGCATGAAGATGATGTCGAAATTTTCTTTCCCAAGTATTCTCAAACTTATCTGGGTTATGATAATTAGCGCTTAAGATGTGAATTTTTCTCTAAGTTGACTATTTGGGAACGTTTTGATTTCACACTTTCTATTTGGCCCTGTAACTTCCATACGTTTCATAATCATCTACAGTAAATTATACGCGATTGTATAATCAATTTGCAGCGATCTAAAGTGGAGAAATTATAGGCTTGATGTTTCATTTTTCTGTGTTGTTGCTATTGCCCTGGGAGTGTTGTGGTTGAAATTTGCATCGCAGCTTTTGAAGATGTTACAAATAAGTAATTATGGTAAATGTGGATGTGTTATTTATTTTTCTAGCCAACAAAACAATCTTCTCTAAATGCTTCTCTTTTACTTTTTGAATTTGCGTCAGTTTAATTTACATACAAATCATTTTCTTTAAACATTCAAACTGCAATAGATCCTTTGATGGTTTATGGAGCTGTCGTGGTTGGGGGCAAACACGGAAAAAATTATAGTAAATATATACATGCAGGAAAAGTTGGAAGTTTGATGCCCAATAATTTGATGGTGTTTAACGTTCTGAAGTTTCTATGAGGAAGGTAAAGAAACCCAGTAGTAGATTTTAACGATCGAATTACAATGTAAAACACAGATGTGCTGCGAGGTAAGAAATCGCATTTTTAATTTTTCATTCAATGTGTCAACATGGTTTTACAGGCAAATGTACATTGTGTTTGTATGGAAATACATAAATCTAAATCGCAGCTAATTCTTTTAGCTATACAGATTATCCTCTTTTCCCATACATTTACTGTAATTTTTGCTGTGTTTGCCCTTAACCATGATGGCACCAGAAACTATGGAAGGTTTGACTGCACTGTCATTTTAGCAAGGGACCTAACTTTAAGACTACTAGGGGAAACTGCAGAGTACAATTTTCATTTGTCCGGCCAGAAATGAGATATGACCGAGCTAAAACTTACTTGGCTGGTCATTGTGACCGGAGACTCTACGGAAATTATTTTTAACCCTGGTATGCTATATTGATTGTGCAACATTTCTTTCAGATGGTGCTGATGCTTACAAGCGTGGTTTGGACTTGGGGTACCAGTCTGGATATCAAAAGCGTAATAAAGATGTTCTTTCTTGGGCCAAGAAGAAAAAGAAAATTATTCTTCGTGAGGAACTGTTGTCATATTTGGCAGGCCGTTCACCACCCAGACGGACTCATGAAGTGAGAAACACTTCTACTACAACTTTAGGATCAAATTCAATGATTTTACCATCTGGAATGGACTCTGGTATTGTTGATGCTGGTGTGCAGTGCTGTGGTTCACCATTGGATGGCTTTGCTGTTCATCCAGAGCTCAACACGACTGCCTTGTTTGCAGCTGCAGGTGGCCTAGGTTCTTATCACAGTCCCCGTCGTAGAAGTCACTCTGACGCAAACTTTACAGATACGGAAGTCAGAGAGGGAAGAAAGCGCTCTGCTTGTTCAACAGATATTGTTATGGAGTCACCTTCACACAAACGAAATCGTTATTTCTAAACATAGTGCTATAAACAATGTTGTTAATTTTGTCAAATGAAAATATGCAAGATAATAATATGAAATGCTGTGATATGGTGCTTAGAGAACAAAGTTTCTCAGTTTTGTTTTGTTAAGCTTTTAGTGCAGTTAGTTTAATTAACTTAATTGTACAGTCTATTGAAAATGATTGGTGAGAGTAAATACAGTGTGGAAACTTTAATGAAAATCAGGCAGTATTGTTGTTTATTATTTAAAAGTAACGTAAGGTAAGTCTGCAGTTGGGCCTAGTGGCCCATCAGGCCGGAGCTTATCCCGGTTTCTGTAGCATGAAGCGACAGAGAGTATTTCTACTCCCCCCTGGATGGGATGCAAGGGCTGGAACAAATTCTGAACTGTATGACTGGCTGCCCATTCTTTAACATGCTCTATTTAACAATCAGACTACGAGCCTGAGTTTTCTATGAGCGAATAGTCAACAAGGTGCAGCCGAGTTGACTATCGCTCATAGAAAACGAGGACGAGTAGTCTAATTGTTTTAGTAGAAACTCCATAAAGGATTGCATTCCAAAAGCTACCATTTTATGTATTTTTAAGCAAAAAATCAAAAAAAATCTTGCCTTCAAAGAGCAACGCACGCCCGATCGTTTTCTATTGGCAAATAGAAAACAGTCGGAGAGCCAGTCAGATTCAAGGATTTCCAATAGAACACAGCTGAGTTTCTACTAAAGAGTTATAGTGCATGCATTAAGTGTGGAGAGCGATTTGTCCAAGCCATCAGGGACTACATGTACATGTATGTGCCCTATTGGATTTTGTGCACACTTACATGTAGTAGTGCTGAATCCAAGTCCAAGTGTTTAGCAGTCGGAAATTGATTTCGTGAGCCCCAAATGCACTTTTATCCAGAAAATGTGCAGAGTTTGGTTAGCTTGATTAGCACTCTGGTTTGCCTGTTTGTTAGCTCGCAATAATGTTAACTTCACATTGGGATCTATAGTCAGCTGTCCAGAATTTCTTTACCATTCTTCATACATTAATGAAGGCAGTTTGGATCAGGGGTTTCAAAATGTTTTGAAGTAGGCATCAGCGACTGTAAGAGTAGGCGGCTGTTATAAGTGAGCTTTTTTGTCACAAGCTGATTGCTATGACCAGAGTAGCCAGCAGCATAACAGTCAAGTACCTGGTGTAACTCCGGCAGTCACCGGCTTGTCTTGAAACCCCTGTTGGATGGGGTAAGTCTGAGTTCCTTAGCCAACCACTGAAGCAAGTAATATACTAGATAAATAAATAAGCTCTTGACATGTTGCTGTTCACTACCCAGTCCCTGTTTTAGGATTGATAACCTCGCTCATGGATTAATGGCTGATTCCCGCTGAGTTGTGTGCGTAGGAATCATGGTAGTTGTATTCAACTTCACATTCAGGCTCAAAATAGATGTGCGCATGATGCATACATGTACAACTTCTTTGCTCCACAATTCCCTGTGTGCAAGTCGCATAGAGGGAATCAGGAATTAACATTTGAAGATGATTTCCAGTAGACACTGTTCAATCATTGCCAGCAATGCCTATGTGAGTCTCGCATGAAGGAATGTTCACTACCCAACATGGCAGTTACAGGAAATACTTCTTTCCTTTTTCTTAATTATTGACACCATATATCCTTGCAAAGCAGTAATAAAAAGTAAAGAAACCTCAATGTTATTCCTAACTGAAGTTTCCGTTCATTGAGCACTCCTAAATGAAACGACTCATCATGGCAGGCTAAAATTTCATGCTGTCACGTAAGTTTACCGCCTCGAAGAATTCAAACAAATCCTGAGACTGCAGTTTGGACTGAAATAAAATTTCATAATTATGCACAATTGCACAGAATGTTGTTTGACACTTCGCCAACGAGGCCCTTGGTCGAGTTGGCTAAATTCAGACGATAGTCTGCAAGATTATTTAGGTTAATTGTTTTATCAGCATGTGCACTGATGCGTGACCTGGTTCTCCTAAGATCTTGAATTGTAAAATTGTGGTTGATTTGTTTGTTGTGTCAAAGCTCATGAAAATGGAGGAATGTATCTTGAAAACAACAGAAAATTGTCTAAGTGGAGTATATTAATATATGATAGCAGGTCCCCTTGAACTGTAAATGCTCAACCAATGGGCTGAAAGGGTGGCCTTGAAAAAACTGTTCTCATTTAAGTTCAATGGCACATTGATTTTACCTTGAAATAGTCCTTTCACATTATTTTGAGAAATAAGTTTACAAAATGAGAATGGTAAGTACAGATATTTAATTCTATTCAATAGTTTTCAGTGTTGATCATCACACATAAGAACAGTGACCTCGGAAATATTTTCTGTTTTGAATACATTCTGGTCCAAATCCTAAAGCAACTATCCGCTACTATGTAAAACAAAATATTGGGCATTAACACATTTTATTTGGCTACATAAGTAGTAGCCCATCAGATCGGAGCTCACTAGGAGAATGTCTACTCCACTCTGGTTGGGATGCTAGTCCATTGCAGGGTTACTTCCAGGCATTAAATTCATCAGTACCCTTTTAAACATCTGGGCCACATCATTCAAAGCTGGGTCAAGATAGCCCAGGGTTAGTGTGAAATTAGAATTCAGATATGTTAATGAAAGCTTAAAAGCAAATTCAGTTTAATTCTTTTTTTCTGCAAATTATTTGATGGTTGGACGCTCTAAATAGAATATAGAAAATTATTGGAAAAACTACAAAAGAAAAAGAAACCCTGGATTAAAATGAACCACTGGGCCCTGGGTGTAAAGAAATAAAGTGTCGGCCATTCTCGTCCACATAACCCTTTTCATTTCTCTTAACCGGCTGGGCCTTGGCACGAAAAATGAAGGGCTCTGGGGACATAGGATTTTCAAAAACAATTGATTTTTTTTATTCTCTGTTTGAGAACAAAGAAATCTTAGAAATCAAAAATTAAATGTTATCCGGTCGCCATACAATGTATTGCAGCACACAACATGTAGAAACATCAATACTATATAGTCCAGAAGTCCTAGAATCTAGGACTGGAAATCCTATGTCCCCAGAACCTTTGTTTCTTGTGTCAAGGACCCGCTGGCTAAGAGAAACGAAAAGGGTTACGGGGACAAGAATGAGTGCCAGATTGCCTTAAGAACACAATGCAGTGGCCTGGCCAAGGCCACTCGGTCCAGAGTCCAGTGAACTAACCATTAGGCCACTGCACTAACATCTATTTCATTTTCACTAACAATAAAAGAATTAAAAACATTTGCAATTAGTGAATTTTTATTAATAACAACTGTACAATGTATCAAACTTCCATCTCCACCGTTCCTCCAACTGCCTCCAACGCCTTTTTCACTTCCTCAGCTTCTTCTTTGCTTACTTTCTCCTTCACACTCTGGGGAAGACTTTCAACAAATTTTTTGGCCTTCAACAAAAAATTAGAAAGATAAATGTATTAAAAATGACAAGATGGGAAAATAATTAAGCTCTTTTTCATTTTATCTTGTTCTGCAGACATTTTCTTTGTCATGAGGGAGGCATGTGTAGGGAGCAAGCACAATTCCTGTATAAGAAGCTACCTCTGCTTGAACTTTCATGTGCAGTTTGAGTAATGTGATGCCTGAAAAATTCACCACTTTATGGATGATCAAAGTTTTCATCCAACATCAAATTCAAGGTTGAAACAGTATATTTGGCTGTAGTTACCAAATAGAACATTTTCAACAATCATTTAAACCAAAGCCAATTCCTAACAGAACAGCCAACCACCTGTTTCAATGGAAGGTTGAAAGATCCCAACAGAGCATGACAATCACAGGAAAACAACAGGCAGTAAGTTGATTGTAAGATATATATTTGACTTTGAAGGGAATGTGACTTGCCCACTTACCTGCACCAAATTAAGCCCTGGTACAAGATTCTTGATTTCCTTTATAAGCTTTACTTTGCTTGCAGCATCAAACTGAGTTAATTTAACTGTGAACTCCGTTGGTGCTGGTCTCTCAGCTTCAGCTTCGGCCTCCTAGGATATAAAATTCTTGAGCATCAACTCAACTCAACTATTATTGGAAATTAAAATATTGCTTGCCTCCACAAATAGTCACAAAGCTAATCAAGGTGGGGGCCCCAGGTGGGGTACTAACAGTATACATGGCAGGGGTGCCTATACTTTGGGATTGAAATATTTTGGGTTTGCAATATGAAGCTCCGTCAGCCCCCTCCCCACCAACAATCATATATGATGCAAGTACTCCCCTGGGCAAGAATCGCATAAGAATTAAATACTATTGACAATAATGCAATAAAAGAACATACACAAACAAACAAACAAAAATAACAGCAAAGAAAACTACGAAAAATATCTTGTTAACACTTGGGAGACTTCAATGTACTCATGTTCAGATTTTAATAAATCAAGGTGTAGTTTCTTTATTTAATGAAATTTAGATTTATTTAGTGACTTAACTGAAAGTGGGATTGAGTTCCAGATTGATACACCAATTCTTGTGACTAATTTTTTCATTTTTTCAGTTCTAGAAAATTTCAAAGAAAAGCACTTGTTCGAGGACGAGCGAGGAAATATTAACACAAAATGTGAAATGACTACTGAACAGGGGGCTGGTATGGTCCTAGAAGTGGTTGTGGTGGTTGTAAAACTGTTGTTAACAGAGCAGCAAAATCAATGGAAACCTTTCAACAGCATAATAAGTAAGAAATTAAGTCAGCAATGTATTGTGACCAGCTTACCTCAGCAGGCGCTGCAGCCATCGGCATTGCACCCATCATTGGCATCATTGGAGCACCCTCAATTTTCAGTGTTTTCTGGAATTGAACACAAGTATTTAAAGAAACAGATACAGGAAGATGCAAATAAAGCCATTATTTGGCACTCCAAAACAACAAAGTCTGTGTGTAGTCCATTGCACGTTACCACCCACCACCCCCTAAATTTTCAGTACCCATTTACCATAAGTCGTGACTTATTTTTTTGCGATTCTTTCAAGGGGTGGCTTAAAAGAGATGAGTGACTTATTAACTTAGCAACGTGAAACCCAACGTACACTTCCATGATACAACATGATGTACTTAAGCTATGATCAGGCGTTCTTATTGATGACTCGCCAGTAACTGCAGTCAAGAATCTGACTTTTTTTTCTGATTGGTCGTCATTGGTTACCTGAGTGAAAGTGCAACATCCTGGAGTCTAAAAATATTGCACCCAGACAATTTTTAAATTATTTCTGTTGAGCTGGTAGAGAACAAAATTTTTGCTAGTTTTAAATGTTTATTTTGAAAGTGTTCTCAAATAACTCAGGGATGAATAAATAACTAGTTTGTTAAAGTACTACATTTACAGATTCTCGAGTTTTTGTACTGCCATTTATTGTGGAACCGTTGACTTTCCTTCGATTGAAAACAGACGTGACGCAACTTTAGACATCAAAGGATATGAAGACATAGGTAAACAAAACCTGATTTGGGGGGGGGGGGGGCGGTGGAGAGGTGGATATAAAATAAAATGGCCCTCAGTGGGATTGTAGCACTTGTGACAGGACATTAAGTCCATTTAGATATCATTATTCGGTATTCTGCAAATCGTGTTCCCTTGTCTCCAAAATTTATATTTCTTAAATACTGAATAAAAGAAGTGGTTTACCTTGAGTAACTCATTCAAATCGGCAACCTCTATAAGTGTTAGTTTTGATATTTCATTAACAATATTTGAGATCTTTTCCGAGTATTCTTTCACCGAATCATCTGGCTGCGGAGCTGACAATGTGGAATTGTACGCTGCAGAATTGAAGCGCGTGTGAATCCGCCATCTTTGAAGAGCTACACACCAACTACAACTAGAAATACACATGCCATTCACTTAAATAACCTGCATTACATTAATTTAAATGCTCTAGAAGTAAATCATACCTGACACTGCTGTAAGATCTGTAGGAATTCGCTTTAAAAAATACCAAAAGTCTTAGAGACTTTGTCGCTCTAGCCGCCATGTTGAATGTTTCCTTGAGTGCATCATGGGAAGTATCATGCAAAGAGGAGTACTGGGTCCAAAGAAAAGTGCAAGTCAAATCGAATGCATTAATTATCTGTGCAAAAAGAGGTTATCAAGGGCTTGAAAAATATTGCAGTCTCCATGCAGCGTTCACGTCTTATGAGAAGTTTGAGCAATATGACCTCCGAAAGTTCACCACTTCTAAATCCTGGAGATGTAAGTTGTATTGTTGTAACAAATGATGACTCAAATTTCGCTCTATTTTAAAATTTGTACTTCAATAATGTGGTAGTTTACTTTTTCGTTCTATATTTACGCCTGCAGTCGGGAAATATCCAACCTTACGTAAGTCGTCGTAGAAATGTCGCAGACAGTTTTGATGCTTCGCAATTAGAGAATAGTAAAGAGGTAAGTCAGGGAATTCTAATCAAAGCATTGTTTGGGTACGTACGTAGCTTCCTCGATCGGGCTTAACCAAAAGTATAAACATTTTATTTCTCTTTCAGAATGTCTCCATAATGAGCACAGGGACAGTACCCGGGAGTCTTCAAAAAATATCCTCAAAATATGAGGTATTAAATAAATTAAGTTTATCATTTTTTTCAGTCCCTCTGATCTAAACACTCAAACGAATGATCTGTCACACATGCATGCATATGGTTGTCACATGCTTGTACATGTTGAGTAATTTGGTATGTGCGTTACCATCTGAAATTCCTGCTTCCTATATTATTGTCTCTTGCCAGCAAATTACTGAACATGTACAAGCATGTGACAACCATATGCATGTGTAACTTAAAACGTCTGTCATTAACATCCATGAAGGACTGTGACTGTATTTTTTGTAACTGAATTTTATACTGTTTCCAAGTTATATAATTGTTTATAGTATTTTACTCTTATATTTTTATTTATACAATAATCCCAATAATGGACACATTTTGATTGGTTCCTACCTACACGCACTGCGTCTGTTCAGTAATAGATCACAGAAGATGTCAAATTGTGGTAAGAACATCAGTGGCACACTCCGCTATCACCTAGTGTGCCACCTTTTTGTTCTTACCACATTTTGACGTCATCAGTGATCTATTACTGAACAGACACATGGCAACATGGAATCAATTTGTACGTTAATTTGAAAATACCTTATTTCTATTACAAAATATTATACAATATTGCAATATTTTTGTGATTTTTTCTGGTTATTGCCAGCTTGGGAACCCTACATCCTACCTTTTGTCTCCCACCTCTGATCCTTCTGGGCCCCTGATCCCTGTCCCCCTGCTACCTATCCCCCTGCTACCTGTCTCCCTACTACCTGTCCCCCTGCTCCCTTTTCCACTGCTCCCTACCCCCCCTGCTCCCTGTTCCCCTGCTACCTATCCCCCTGCTCCCTGTCTCCTGTTCCCTGTCCCCACGCTACCTGTCCCCCTGCTCCCCGTCCCCCTGCTCCCTGCCCCCCTGCTACCTGTCCTCCTGCTCCCTATCCCCCTGCTTCCTGTTCCCCTACTACTTTTCCCCTGCTACCTGTCCCCTACTCCCTGCCCCCCTGCTACCTGTTCCCCTGTTACCTGTCCACATTGTCTGAAGTGGCACATATATGCTATGTACCCTGTCAATAGCTGTGGTCCTCGCCTCATTCCACATTCTTCATCCACCAGCTAGTTTCTCTTTCTTGGATCACCACTAAATACAAGTTGATAATTAATGCATTCAGATTTCAAAAGTTGTGCAGATGTGCACAGTATAATTAATTGTTAAATTAATTATTAAAAGGTTTTTCTTCTAATCCTTTCTTCTAATCAGCCTACATGAATGTATCCTGTCTGTCTGTCTTGGTTGCCAGAAATATTATTAAAAAATGCGGTTAAATGCATATTTGACCAATAGTGGAAGCCCCTGGATACCCCAGGTTCCCACCTTCCACTTTAGTGGGGCAGCAGTTAACAGTTATGCGTGGCTAGCTGTCTTCTAGCTGTGCCCCATGTCTGGTTTTTTTAGGGGGGCTCTGGCTTCCCCCAGCCACAAGTCCCCTTCTCTGGTCTGGCAGCTCAGACCAGAGGTCCTTCGGCTGGGTTATGGGGATTTGCCAGCCATGGGAGCAGTACTCGGTCTAGGGGCTGGTTGCCAACAGTGGAAGCGCACTTAGCAATGCAGTTGTTAATTAATATTCATTTAATATTAATTTTCTTTTGCAGAGCTCAGACTATGATACTGCTGAAAACACACTTTACTTCAAAGAACAGAAGTCATACACACCAGAGGTAGGAAATAGTTATTAACCTATTTGGTAAAGGTCATGAATCCAATCCCATCGGTACAGTCAGTTAACCTAATAATAGATAATAACCTTAACCTAATAATAGATACATTGTACCTGGCTGGCAGTCAGTCATGCAGATTTAACTGGGAATAAAAAAATATTAATAATTATTAATTATTGCTGTCAAGGTACGAGGCAGCTATAATTTTAGTTGAGATGTGCAGATTTCCAAATTTCAGGATATCTGGATGTCTGCTTAATAATTGCACCCACAGTATCAAGGGCATTGTTGCCTATGACAAATATGGTTCGTTTTGATGTACGATCCCTGATCTGATGAGCAGTTAAGACTTTGTGTGGTGAACAAACAATCGTTAACATTTTTCTGTTTTGATTGCTATGACAATGTTGAATGTAAGCTTACTCGCTTTTGGAAGTATTTATCAGGCTCAGGTACATTTTGATGCCTTGTCAAAAGGAAGGCATTGTGATTGAGCCTATCAGTGCTGTTGCTGCGTCAACCTTTGGCAGCATTCCACATACGGGAAATTAGTAATATATGATATTGTCATGTTTATCGTTTATTAATTGCATGTACGTAGCAGTGGTATACAATATTTGGAGCTTAATCCTTTTAGAAGGCTCAGAGTATATTTGCATTCCTTGTAATATATCAAACATGAGAGACAGTGGTTTCATCATATAAATTTTCGAACAACAAAACAGAGAGTTGAAAATACAACACGTACATGTAGGCCAGGTTTTTTGATGACCTTCGAGGTGCTGGAAATGCGATGGAACACTGTTTCAAGTGTTTGATATATCCTTTCAACCAAAACTAAAATGACGGAGAAAACAAAGAAATGAAATTTTAAAAATCGAGTATGCTAATTGTGATCACATAAATTTTCCAAACCTGACAGTCACTTTGATGATTTCCTTTACAAGTTTTAACGTAATGATGAATTATTATTATTTATTTTGATAAATGCATTTTATATTTTTTTCAGGAACGACTTCGTATCAACATCAATAGATGGGTTGTCATGTTCATTGTTGGATTTATCACTGGACTTATCGCCTTTAGTATTGACATGTTAATAAAACTTATAGCAAACCAGAAATATACTGTTGTTAAACAATGTATCCTTTCCAGTGTCAAAATATTTACGGACATGCATTATAAATAAATTATAAATTAATTTAATTTGTATATACCTTTATGGGTAGTTATTTAATTTATGGTCATTGTTTTAAAAGAATGAAGTTTATTTTGAAACTGTATCTGTAAAAAGTAGCTTTCACATTACTGGTATATGTAAATGTTTGCATGTAACTTATGAAAATGCTGGCTTTTTGTGCTTTAGTTAGAAAAAGTGTAGCAAGGTATCATTTTTGACTGTATGTGTAGTCCTACCAATAGAAGAGGCTACTGCCAGCTGGTTATAGTGCAGCTCAACTGTAAGTCAGAAATGGATGCTATGAGAAAAGTGAGTCCAAACTGAATTAAAGTCTTTACAGTAAGAAAGGAAAATATTTTGTGTTTTGTTGTACATAAGGGATTTGTTTTGCAGTTGCTTGTTCTAATCATGTTGAGAATTCTTGACTAATGACAGATATTGACAAATGCACCACTGGAGATTGCATGGCCATTCCATTCTCCTTATGGGTTGCGTTGGATATTTTTTTTGTGCTCATTGCAGCTGTGTTGGTTGTCTATGGAGAGGTAATTAAATGAGTTTGTTTATTGCTTCTGGGTTCACCAGGTTATTCTAATCATGCTCCACAGAGGTGCGTGGGTTTTCAGACTTCTATTACTGGATGTCTGCATTGTGCCTTCAGTGTCAAGGACAGCATTGTTGTACATTGCATGTGGTCCATTTTTCTTTCCGATAATTAATTTGAACAGTTGAGACTTTGGCAGTCGCAAGGAAGGGATCGAAGTGGCAAACAAATGATCAAAAAGTTAATATATATTATTTTTTGTCTTTTCTGCTCAAGTGATTGTGATAAGTTTATTAGCTTGTGGAAATGAGGGTAAAGAATGTTTTGGTTATGTGGCAAGAGGAAAGCAATGTGCTTTTATGAGCTTATCAGCACTGGTTCTGCATCAAACATTTGGCAGCATTCCACTTGCTATCAGTAATTACTAGTTTAGAAATCTAAAGACCTCCCACATTTACCATACATACAGTGCAAGGTAGGGTAAACCAAGGGCTTGTTTAAAACCTGAATTCCAGCATACCCATCAGACAAGCAGCTTTCATATTTTGCCTTTGTAGGACACTCACTGTGGCATGCTTGTCTTGCCCCAGTTTAGTTTTTTACAGTTTAGACGCCAGCAGACAACTAACCTGGAGCATTGCCTATCGGGCGTCTGCTATCAGCCATTATAGTTCACCACTAAATTTTCTCCGATTCTCATTGGTCTAAATTAAACACGTGACGCGATAGTGTTCATCCGCGGAGGGCACTATCAGCGCATAGTGCCCGTCCAAGGAAAATACCCGGATGGATAGTGCCCGCCCGTGAATTTTTTTTTGTAAACAAGCGGGCTTTCGTTAAAAAAAAAACATTCAAACGCTATTTGATTGATCTGCATTTAGAGGGTTTCTTGCCTGATTTTCGTTTATTCGTACAATTCGGCTTGCAGCAAAAACTCAAGAAGCTGTTTTGTGAATCTGCGCGCGGAAGAAAATTTAGTGTTGAACAATAAAGACAATGGAGTGTTTATGTCTCGGAACTATCGGTTTGATAGTTGCCCCTTGGAAATTTGATGGTCTTAAAACTAGCATATTTGCCCTCGAAGCTTCGCTTCTCGGGCAAATATTTGTTTTAAGAACATCAAATTTCCGCGGGGCAACTATCAGCCGATAGTTCCTCAACAGAAGCACTCTATTGTTTAAATAGTGAAAATGTTCTTGCTTACCAGGAGCTCTCTGTAGCTCAGTGGATAAAGCACCCACGGGTCCTGTTGGGACTCAGCTATTTTCTTTGCCCTGCACTCATGTTATATTGAATATGACATCATTCACTGATCTTGTTTTTGGTTTCTAGCCTGTTGCTGCAGGAAGCGGTATTCCACAGATCAAATGTTACCTCAATGGAGTGTTGGTACCACATGTTGTTAGAATGAAAGTAAGCCAAAACCTGTTTTGGAAAAATTTGTTTGTCTGAAGTGATAATTTAAAGTGCACCTAACCCAAAAATATATTTTTTTCACTAAAATAAACCTTTGCACCAGTTCAAAATGCATAATTGCACCTTTCGTTTCTCCTTTTTACCAAATACTGACTATTATAGCATTCAAAAGTTACGAAAAAAACTGTGCATCATTTGTTGCACGACGACTGAGTCTGAAGGAGTGTGGGTTTGTTCCTGGGTAGACGTCACAAACTGATTTGCATGCATGCATACAAAGCCTTGATGCAACGCAAATCAGTTTGTTACATCAACCCAGGAATAGACGCAAATCCCTTCTGACTCGATCGTGCAACAAATGATGCACACTTTTGAATGCTGTAAAAATTCAGCATTTGGTAGAAAGGAGAAACAAAATGTGCAATGCATTTTGAACGGGCTAAAGGCTGCAAACATCTTTTTTCCTTACTAGCGTTCATTAATCCCATATGTGCAAATATTTCTTGGGTTTACATTTAATTTTTATGGCTGATTAAAAGCTGTCTAAATACCACATTAGAGATGTTACAAGCTCAGAATTTGCACATGTCTGGATGAAACTGGTAACCTGTGACTTGTGAATGACTCTAATATATGAACTATAGAATGTGGGTCCTATGAGTGCATTATTTGAATTTATTAGATGTACCATGGGTACCCAGGCTGTGACTTTGGACTATAACATAATTTAGGAGCCATTTCTGATGAGATGCCTTTTACCCCTGTCTCAAAATGAGTCCTGGTGCACAATCTATGACTCAGGAATTAAGAGAACAAGTTTGACTGGCAAGATGATGAATGTGCAAGTAAAACTATCTTGTTTCCATATTAAAGGTTATGAGCCATGATTCCTTTTGAGACAGGTATCTATAGAAGGCATCTTGCAAATGCGTTAACTTGACATCTTGTGTTAACTTTTCTTTTCATCAGACCTTGGTGTGCAAGGTAGTTGGTGTAATATTTTCGGTAGCGGGTGGCCTGGCTTGTGGTAAAGAAGGTCCCATGATTCATGCTGGAGCAGTGGTGGCAGCAGGTGTCTCGCAAGGAAGATCTACAACATTTAACAAGGACTTCAAATTATTTGAGTACTTTCGTGAAGATCATGAAAAGAGGGATTTTGTTTCTGGAGGGGCAGCAGCTGGAGTGTCAGCGGCATTTGGTGCTCCTATTGGTGAGTAGTTCTAATTATAAATTTAAAGGGGCAGTATCATGCTATTTTTAGTAACACATTGAAAATCCAAAGGACGCTTTTCGGGTAATAGAAGCTGTATGATAATGATAAAAAAATCCTTTGAAAGACTATCTCAATGTATAGACTGAAACTGTTTATAGATGTTTTTGCAGGCGGATTGGCCAAGAACGAGATTGATGCGCATTTGAAAAAGTCGGGCCGACGTTTTCAAGTTTTCTCACTGCGTCTCATAAACTCGATGATGCTTACCATTTAACCTGCTAAAGAGTTGGCACATGTAACACGTTTTTTAGCCTCTATCAGACTATACAATGTGTTTCTTTCAAATGGATCCAGTTGGTAGAATGGGATATCAGAAAAGTTATTTGTTATAAATAGGATTGTTGTAATTCCTCATGGAATAATACAGTTACTGTAATAATAATAATAATAATAATAATAATAATAATAATAATAATAATATTAATAATAATGATATAATAATAATAATAATAATAATATGATAATAATAATAAATATCTGTAATATTATAATAATTAAGGTATTGTCGTTTGTCTCACAATGTAGTCACTTGTGATGTGACGACATCGTGAGACAAACATATAGTACCTTAATATTAGAAATGTATTGTTTTTCAACAGGAGAGAAGTTTTGTACCTTTGCTCAATTAATAGAAGCGTGTGGGGCCAGTACCTCTATTGCTGATTGCACAATGTGTTTATAGCTTGCTAAACATACATTTTGTACCTTTTTAAAGCATTTCATTGGGTTGTTTAGTGCAGGAAGGCATCATGTTCTTGGGCAATACACTTTGCATTCCTAGGGTCTCACTCCATCAAGGAGTATAAATGGGTACCAACAAATTTAATGCTGGGGCACCCTGTGATGGAGTAGCATCTCATTTGTGGGGGAGTAGTTCTAAATACTTTTAGTCACTTCATGCTGCGGAGACTGCAATAAACTCTGGCCTGATGGGCCACTAGGCTCACCTAAAATGCTCATTTTATGGTGACTATGCACATGTTTGTACCTTCCTATTTAGGTGGTGTACTGTTTAGTTTGGAAGAAGGAGCAAGCTTTTGGAACCAGAGTCTAACGTGGAGAATGTTCTTTGCATCAATGGTTTCAACATTTACCCTGAATGTTCTGTTATCTATTTATCATGGTGATCCTATGAATCTTTCAAACCCAGGGCTTATCAACTTTGGTACATTTGAGGTTGGTCTCCAGCAATAAGTTGTGCACAACATTGTAGATATTTTTTAGTGCTTTGCTTCCATAATGAAGCCTCCCAAGATTAAAAAATTGCTAAAAAATTATTATGTTTTCTTGACTCGAAAATAATGCTTAAGTAAGTTGCTGTCTATAATTAAATACTAATTAAATAACAATAATTTGCAACAGTATAAAACAAAACAAACACACTGCAATTAACTTACACACATTTCTTGACTTAATGATGTTTAGCCAACATCTAAATGTCGTCATTTTTTAGCAAATTTTAAATCTTGAAATAATGTTAAGAAATATTTTGTCGCAATTTTTTACAGTCAAATGCTTTTCTAAATCACTTTTTCTTCATATTTATTAGTAGTAATAAAATTTCTTTACTTTGTTTGCTCTGTCTGGTATGAAAGCTGGTCAGATTTGATTTTTCAATTAGAAAATAATTGCATTTGAATTTTTCTTTAGGGACAGACATACTCAAGCTATGAAATTCCTTTGTTTTGTGTGATGGCAGTAATTGGTAAGAACATATACCGGTAATATTAATAACAATAAAGTTCAAAACCGGCATACCGAAAATGTTCCAATTTAATATTATAATACATGGCTGTGTAAGTATAACACTGTTCAGCAAAATTTTGAGGAGCACATGCAGGCATACACAGTTGTTCCTCTGAACTGCAAACTCTTGTGTAGTGGGCCAAACGTCTTTCATGTTTCTGTCAGGGTTACTTGCAGGTTGAAAATTTTTGAATGAGCCTCATTGGATTCATTATCATCTTATTACAGGTTAAGTTTGTGTTTACTATTTCAAAATAATTTAATCTATTTTTTCAGGTGGTTTACTTGGGGCTCTTTTCAATGCCATTAATCACCATCTTTGCATATTCAGAATGAAGTAAGAACTCCAATTTGTTGATTTTATGTCTTTTTTTAGTCACTGCTGGCTTACAGACTATCGAGTCACTATTGTGAACGTAATGGGACTTATAAAATTCACCAAAAAGAATTAATCGAATTAAAAGGCACTATTGTAGACTGTTTGCAACCCTCTATTTTCTTGTATTTCTCTTAGAAATTGCTGAACCTTGCTCGCTTTGCTTGATCTTCACCTCGTTACACATCACTTGTTTCCTCTCTTGTGTTCTTTTGGGTTAGAAATTGATTGACTATTTAATAGTCATACACAACTACATACTGCAAGGTTTTGTAAAGTTTTCACGCAATTCAGTCTTGTGCTGCAAAGGTTGGAACTCAATGAACTATCTATCTAAAGTTATATTTTCATAATAAGCCCAATTATGCTCACATTTTGATTGGTTCCTACCTATAATATATTAAAGGACACATGCACTGATGACGTTTAAATTTAACTTTGTTTCTTTATTACCGGTACATAAAACAGATAGATTCCATGTTGCCGTGTGTCTGTTCAGTAATAGATCACAGGCGTCAAAATGTGGTAAGAACATCCATGGTGACCCACCTTTTTGTTCTCACCACATTTTGATGTCATCAGTTGTAAGACATATTTTATCAACTCTGGCCTTTCTAATCTTTTTTTCAGGTTTGTGAAAAGGAACTGGGTCCGTGTTGCTGAAGCCCTAATAGTGTCAGTCATGAGTGCCACAACTGCTTTTGTGTTGATCTACTTCTACCACGACTGTAAACCAATAGGATCAGCTAATATTACCAGGCCCCTACAGGTGTGTTGTACCATGCTGTTAAGTTGTCACAGAAGTGAAAACACTAAATTAAAGTTATTTTGCTTGAGATGTCTGGGCAATGAAAATGTCGATGGCCAGGCCAGCAATCCACTTACGTTGGATCCCCTTTTCACTTTTCAGCCACGTGAAAATATTGAGTTGAGGGCAAAAATACTTTGGGGCGGTCAAAATGCAAGAAGCGGATCACTGAGAAGCAGACAATGCATGCTCTACGAGAACACTTGCTGTGCGGGCTACAGTGAGATTCAACGACACGGGTGTTTTGAGACTCTCGATGGGTATTTCCGACGAAATCGAAGACGTGACGATCGCTATTGATGAAACGACGATCTTAGAGATTGAAGCGACGATTTACAAATTATTACCTTGTACATTTAGACAAAATATTGGCCAGTCAGACCTAAAAGATTTCAATATGAAAATTATAAGTCATTTGATCCACAATCAAAAGAAAACGTTAGAAAAGAATCTTAAAGGTCCGTGTGCGCAAAACAATTCTTGACATAAAAGCGACGATTTCGTTGAAAAATCGACGATTTGATGAAAAAAGCGCGACGAAATCGACGAACGCACGTGCCCATAGAGAGGCTCTGTTTTGGTGGGACTTGGGAAGGAAGGGGGGAGGGGCTAATGACTACAGTAATTTTCAACACCACCGTCTTGAAGTTACTCCCAAATCCATGATGGCGCTTGCTCGCTCGCTCGCTCACAATAAAAATTATATGCCTTCATTGTGCAGGGAGGGCCTGTCTCGAAGTAAATAAATTGAACCAAAGAAGTGCAGCAATGATTATAACTGGCATTTGTTGTCTGTGTTGTCTTTAGTTTTTCTGTGAGGATGGACAATTCAGTGCTATGGGTACGTTAGTATTCAGCACACCAGAGGAATCCATCAAGAACCTATTTCACTTACCAGAGAGTAAGACAGTACATCTTAGACTACAATGTTTTTCGTCTTCTTTTCCTCTTGAAGTTTTATTGTCTTATGTTCAGATTGGGAGGCACAAATAGCCTAAATTTAGTTTCCAGCTCACCCAAGAAACGCGTGCTAAAATGAGGAATGTTCAACAGTGGTGGTACATGTTTAATAACTGTTAATTAAATAATTTGTTGCATAACTGTAGGTGGCCAGTGTCGAAGTAAAAGAAACGCCATCACAGAATAAATCAATGCATCCACAAAAATAACAAATTCCGTTTTTGGTGACCGAAAACGTCTTTTTGATGTGGACGGATGACCAATCCGGAGAAAATGAGGTCTCATTTTAAATTTGTCCAGCTTCTCTGTGGAAACCGGCTTCGGCTCTTTTACAGTTTCACAAACTGTTTTTACAGTTTTACAGTTTTTACAAACATGTCCCATAAGAAAACTTACCTGACTGCGCTTTCTTTCCTTAGCCTCGTATCACGTGGCTACATTAGCTGGTTT
Source organism: Blastomussa wellsi (assembly GCA_947652115.1). NCBI lineage: Eukaryota > Metazoa > Cnidaria > Anthozoa > Scleractinia > Plerogyridae > Blastomussa > Blastomussa wellsi. Next base: position 23,479,828 of record OX393567.1, on the reverse strand, counting down.
TGCCCCAGCTTACTTCTTATTGGCCACGTGGACTTATGGTTTATTCGTGCCCAGTGGTCTTTTTGTTCCATGCATCTTAACCGGAGCAGCCTGGGGACGACTGTTTGGCGTGGCGTTGAAGGTGTGGTTTCCTCTCGGGAAGTGGGGTGACCCTGGAAGCTACGCTCTGGTAGGAGCAGCGGCAACTCTCGGTGAGGATGCTGAAGAACATGAATCAAGCAATGTGCTGTGTTATAATTTGGCAGCTCAAATATCTATTGTGTACATTTGTTTATTGTAGGTGGTGTTGTTCGAATGACAATCAGTCTGACGGTTATTTTAATGGAAGCGACTGGAAATATCAGCTTTGGAATTCCTATCATGATCGTTCTTATGATCGCTAAATGGGTTGGCGATTTCTTTAACGAGGTGAGAATAAGCTCTTGGTGACTGACCCCATGGGAAACAGTTGGATTTGTTTCCCTGTGCTCCTCTATGATAATCGTACTCTTGCTTTTCAGGGTTTGTATGATATTCATATCAAGTTACAAGGTGTTCCTTTACTTGGTTGGGATCCTCCTGCCATGGCGGTTGGCATGAATGTCAGGTAAGCCCAGGGTCGACTACATGATAATGGTTCTGTCCTTGTGTACCGGTGCACAAGGGAATAACCATTGTATTATCTTTGTTTAAGATTCATTGGTTAGCTGTGGTGTATTGTTGGGTCTTTTGTTTCGGCTCTTGTGTACCGGTACACGAGGACAGAACCATGATAACCCTCCGCACACATAAACATCCGAATGGCATTGCAGAGCTTGACTCTCATATATTTCTTCTAATGTTTATTCTCAGAGGCACACATAACTTTCTATATTCTCATCACACGTTCAGTTGACATTGTATGGATCTGCAAAGAGAATTGGCATATTGACCAGCCCTGACAATTGAAGACGTGCGGAAATACTATTTTATCGAGTGCAAGGGTTGGAATTTTTGTGAAACTACTGACTGAGGAAATTTCATAACGACAATTGTTCGATGTTTTTTAGTGATATCATGAGCAGAAAGGTGGTTTGCTTTAATTCAGTGGAAAAGGTAAATACCTTCTTTTCTTGTTGTATATCTACGTTTACAGAGCTCAAAAGTTAATGGGACTTTCTCACGGCTGAATTCAGTTTAATTCGTTGAATTAATTTAAGCCCAAAATATTCGCTACGGAACTCACTGTTAACGTAGAAATCACTTCTGTGGTTCTAAATGGTATACTCGCAGCTTCGTTAAAAACAAATGTCTCCCGGCGTTACAATTAAAAGTTACAAATAAACGAGATTAACCCAAACAGTCGTTAATTTTCTTCAAGTTTTGTCATTGCATCTTTGCTTTTTTGTTGTTAATGAAAGGTTATTCAGTTAGATGAATAAATGATAAAGACGATGAGTTTATTTGTCACGAGCGTGGGGCAAAGAAAATAATCTGGGTCCTCGCCCGGATTCGAACCCAGGACCTCCAAGATACCGGTCAGGCTCTCTTGCTGACCAACTGAGCTACGGTGAACTGTTGATTGTCTAACAATATAATTTGGTTTTATCAACTGGGTTGATAATGTCAATTGGCCACCGTATAGAGATTCGAGAGCTGACGTTTCGAGCGTTAGCCCTTCGTCGGAGCGAATCAAGGAATTGTGGGTCGTGTGTGGTTTATATACAGAAAGATGGAGCTTCGCTATTGGTTGGTGCCTGGTAACGTGAAAACAACGGAATAAATTAGTTGAATTCAACTTGCCACCGACGCAGCACCACAGTTTCTTTAGAAACTTACCCCCTCTATTCATTTGTTGATTGTCTAAGCCATTTACTGGGTTCATATATGACAAGCACCCTTAGATTGTCGAAAGCATCATTAGACATATTTCACTCATTTTAGTGGCCATTTACTTACCGCTAAATTTGGCTCATTTCCGTAGCACAGTTCCTAGTAATCAAAGGGCTACCTTGAAATCGACTTTGCCAAGATTTCCCACCCTATCGTCTGGCCTTACCTTGTATCCAGTTTCCTGTCTTGCGCTGGCCTCCCCGTCAAGGGATCTGGATTCAAGCCCTGGCCGAGGCACTGCGTTGTTTTCTTAGCCGACAAGACACTGTACTCTCATAGTGACTGGCGAATTTAATTCTGGGCTTTAACCATGGGGGGCTAGCACCCAATACAGGGGGGAGTAGAAAGACTCCTTGCCAACCTGATGGGCCGTTAGGTTAAGTTCGTATGCCGTGCAGACTTCACCTTTAGGACTAACTGTCAAATCACTTTAAACTACTGTAAATTTAATTCTGCGCTATCCTAGGGTGTCCGTTAGACAGTTTCGTCTTGTTTTCTATCAGGTTGGACGAATAGTCGATGTGTTAAAGGACAAAACCTCATATCACAATGGTTTTCCTGTAGTGGATTTTCTTGGCACGACTGACGGCGAGGTAGGCGGTCCTCACCTTCAGGTTTTTATAACTCGTTTTGTTCATTATGAGAATAAATTGACAGTTATTTTTGTTACATTGTTTCAGAATGCCGGTCTGTCAGTCAACAGCCCGGACACATTTGGAACATTCCGCGGTTTAATCTTAAGATCTCAACTTATTATTCTTCTAAAGCAAAAAGTGAGTGCTTACAAGATTTTTGTTCTTTACATGTTTATTTAGTGACTTGGATAAAGGACTCTTTGTTGTTAGGAAGAAAAGTAGACCAGTAAACAAAGTAAGGGTGCGTTTCTTTAAAAAAATCCAAGATTGGATTCTTAAATCCAAAAACGGATTTTGCGTTTCTTTATTAAACAGATTAATCCAAGACCACTCGGATAATGGTGCATCGAAGGAACCGAAGAATCCTTGCCCAGAGTGGATTCTTCGGTTCCTTTGATGCACCATGACCCGAGTGATTATTAAAGAAACGCAAAATCCGTATTCGGATTTAAGAATCCAATCTTGGATTTTTTGAAAGAAACTTAGCCGCCTAAGCTTTCGCCTTTCAGGGATGAATTTATGGATATTTTTACAAATCAAACCCTTCACACTTAAAATTCCGCAAGCTACAACACGCTGAACTCAACGAGCGAATGACCAATGCCACGCGTAATACAAAAAACGCTTGTAATACAGGCTCAAATGCCTGAAATTCTCTGATGCTCGATTAGTCAACAGCCACTGAACAAAGACCTGATTAGGGAGAGCGACAGAAATCGTGCCTAAAATTGCCTTTCCTTCCTCCAAATGTGATCCTTGTTCTATTTTTTTTGCGTTCTCAAATAGATATTCTCTGAGAACAATAAGATGGATAGAAGACATGGCTTGAAGCTGAAGGATTTCCGCGATGCTTATCCAAGATTCCCTCCAATCAGGGTAGGTACGGAGTAGGTATTAACCACTCACAGTGTATTAAGTCTGTACTTTCTGATGCGAGCCGTAAACCCAAGATTTATAGTTAAAGTTTGTGGTGATATAAACGAAAGGCCGCATTAAAGAATATGTGAGTTTGTATGGGAAATGTCAGTGGAAACCAAGACCATGCTATCCGTACAAATCTCTGAAGTTTACATTCTTTCAAACTGTCGCAAAATGTCGCTTTTCAACACCAGGTGCCTCAAACTTGCTCGTCCAGCCAAAACAGTCGTCATGCTATTGCTTTGTTGGTATCATCAGTTTGAAAGTTGTAGGTCATAGTATAAAAAAAAATCGATAAAAACTGAAAGTAGATCGTGTAACTTGTGTCGAGGAACCTGTTACTATTAGCCTGCAAAGTAGGCGGTTTTTGTGGGTGAATGGGGTAGGGGGTATGGTGGAGGTTGCTCTTTCGTGATCGCTGTTTTCGAAGCATTCCCCCCACAAAAACCGCCTGCTTTGCAGGCTATGTTACTATTGATTATCTTACTTCTTGTTCAGTTTGCTTCTTTCTTTTTTTTTTTTCAGAACGTTAGTATATCTCAGAAAGAAAGAGAGTGCTTCATGGACCTTAAACCATTCATGAATCCGTGCCCTTACACGGTGAATGAGGTAGGTTTTGTCTTCCTTACCTCCTAACTATTTTCAAGCAGTTGCATTGTATTGAAGATCTTATGGAATGAAGCTGTTTTCTTCTGTTATCTTGGAGCCCCAGGCGACTTATACCAACAATGGTTACATAAGACATGCTAAAACTGCCGTCTATCTTCGCGCGCTCAATTGTTCCCTCACTTATGGTACGAGATTTGAGATTTGAGATTCCGCCGGAAAAAGATTCATTCTGGTGACGTAAGTTTCGCGTAAATAACAATCAATCAATGACATCTAAAAGATCTTTAGAGCTGCAGCAACAATATGAAGTATTGCACAACACAGCAGTTGCAATACAGCGCACCACAGCATACCCAACGCATGGGCGTAGCTAGGACTTTTCAAAGGGTGGGGGGGAAGGGGTCGCACCCATTGTATTCACCAGTTTGTCATGTCGACATCCACACTATTTTACTTGTTTACTTAAAAAAAATGTCTCACAAAGGAGGTGGGCGCGAGAACCCCAGGACCCCCCTAGCTACGCCCTTGGAACATTTTGACCAAGATTTAAGGCCTAGACACCACCACCACCACCCCCCTCCCCCCCCCCCCCCGAGACCTTTCTTGTGTTTCTTCTTCTACGTTCTGTTCTTTTGGTGAAGATGAATAATTTGTCAGTGTTACTATACTGTTGTCCTCCTTGTTTTTCAGAATTCCTCTCTTTCGCGAGCTTTCAAGTTATTCAGGGCCTTGGGACTTAGGCACATTGTTGTGGTCAATGAAAACAACAAGGTGAGTGAGCGGGCCTGGGAACAAGCTATATGGACACTGGGGAAACACGAGGAAATATGAACATTTTGACAATTTTTAAGGAAACCCCTAAATATTTAAGGTTAAGAGGTATATTGCATTATGTTTATTTACCTCTCAATTTCCACCTTCATAATTTTGTTTCCAATTTTTGCTGCAAGCTCGTAAGTTCGCACGTTTGGACTAAAATTTTGTCATCGATGTATCATGGCCTCCCTTGCTGACGAAATTGTGACGTCATGCGCGCGCGCGGTGCATTTTCCGTGCTGTCGCTATATGCCCGCGAGTTGTTCATTTGCTGTGTTGTCTTCAAATCCTCAATGTTTCCTTACTTTGCAGGTTGTTGGCATGGTTACAAGAAAAGACATCGCTCGTTATCGAATGTGGAGCCATCGTGGTCAGATTGGTCTGGAGGAAGTTCACATCTTACATGCTAATTCTATACACGATTCTTTTTGATCACTTATTCGAGAACGATTGATAACCGTCCAGGTCACACAACCATGGATTGTGGATTAATCTTGAAAGAGCGCCAAGGATTGATTGAACTGAAAAATAACAGTATTGAGGACACTGCACTGAAGTGGCCAGGTCAATCTCAAAATAACAGCAATAAACGCGGTATATTTAATAATGCAGTTTAATACAGATTTATTATAAGATCAACTATGCATTTTTTCCATATTAGACCGTCAAATGTACTATCGGTTTGGCGCCGCAGATTGTGCGACAGTTCAAAAACCAAAGTGGGCCTACGAAGGGTCGTTATCGCGGGCGGCATCGTGGATGTGGAAGCGTTCACTACTCGGAGGACGGGTAGGGGGCTTAAATGAAGGAGTTGGCGACAGTCCGAGTATTTTTGTTGCCTCTTCCGTCCCCTGAGTACGATTTTGCAGAGCTTTACATGCAGAAAGACTTTCTGGGTGATAATTATTTCGCAAAAAAAAGTCGAGTTTAAAATAAGAAAATAATTGGAGCTCACCAGCTTATAGTACAAGACAATCTTATGGAAGTTAATCTATTCACAGACTTACATGAAGAAATAGCTTTAACTTTTGTTAATATGTATATTTTTATTAAAATTATTAAAATGAATCAGCAAAACTTAGTGAACATAAATAAACTTTTTGTAACAAAAATATGAAAGCATTTATATCTTGTTGGTGTATTTTCAAAGATGTGCAAGCCTTTGATTTGTGCCCATTTTCAACATACCTAAGCAGTTTTGGTAACAAGCTTAGCCATCGAAATGTTGGATTGGTTATCTGACGGTACTGAGAAAGATTTTTAAATCTCAGATAACCAACTTTGATGTGATCACGAAACTGTCGATTTGTACACTCGTATCGGAACTTTCATGAAGTGGCCTGAACTGTCAGCAGTGAATTGATTTTACAAGAGCTCTGTCATCACGGATTAGCCTAAATTCTTCAAGTTTGTCAAGTACAATCCTCAATCGAAGCCATCCTTCTCTTTTGTCATTTTATTTTTACCTCTTAAAGCCAATGATACACGGTTCAATATTTGTTGAGCAACAAATGTTGCGACTGGGGTTCAGCAATTGTTGAACAGTGTATCATGTGATGTTGAATGTTGAAAAATGCCATTCAACATGTTGAACTTTGCTGAACGAAAATAGAGCTTGGCTGTATTCCGTTCAACAAGTTGCCGGTTGTTGAACGACTTCAAAAATGTAAAAGCGTTTCAACAAGTCGCAACAATTTTCTATATTTGTTGATCAATAAATGAAAGCTGTTGAACCGTCTAGACTTCAGTGCTCTCGTGCCATTCACAATGTTTCTCCTTGGTCCCGCATAGGGTTGGACGTCTAGAAACACTGTCTCCTTTAGGGGTTTAATTCAAAACCTCTGACGAGCATCCGGTCTGTGTACACGTTATGGGAGTCCTCACCCCCGGACGTAGTAACCCTGTCTACTTAACTAATTAAACTTGGTCCTAAGGTTCCGAGAAAATCACAAAGCGAAATTGACGTCGATCTCATTTGTGCATGCTACGATTGGTGTGATGAAAAGTTGCACTCGGCCAATCGGACGTTCCCAAAAAAAGCCAAATTTCCGTAACATACCGTGTTTACAACAACGGCGTATGAAACGGCCAGTTGGACAATCAGAGTTCGCGTTTCCATAGGATATAAATTTTAAAACTTGTTTCTTTTACATTCGCACCCCGCTTTAGCACTTTCTGTGGTTTCGGTATCAACCGCGCAGGTTGACTGTTTTAATAAATAGAAGTATTTTTCAGTAACTAAAATTCCACGAATAGAGGTAATCATACGTTGTGATTACAATTATCTCCACGGAAATTCTCATGAAATACTAACAGCTAAATCTAATGTCCTCTTGGGATTTGGTGTTTTGTAGAATGCGGTTTTAAATCTCACCGTCCTTTATGTGCTCAGCCGTTCACCTTCATGTGTTGGAAGTAGTGTGTGAACTGTGTTTAGATTCTTTTCGTTGTTTTGTCTGCTGGATTGAAATTCTTGGATTCTTCGATTTTGGAGTAGATTTGAGCAAAAAGTTGCTTGTATTCTCCAGCTTTTCCCGATGCACTGTTTTGCTGTGAGCTTGCATCTCCAAACTGCAAAGGTTTTTCGTCCAGCGGCGACGTCTGAATCGCTCTCTGCACGGTTGGAATTAGAGCTATATCTTGAACCATCCCTTCACTTTTACACCGTTCAACAAGAGAGTCGTATTTTCGAACTAGTTCGTGGTATTGACTTCCCAGTTCTGATAAAAATGAAGAACTGTTCTGTTTAAGCGGGGATTTCACCTCGTGCGACGGGCTTAAAATCTCAACCTCGCTTTGATCGGACAAAAAGCTGATCTGACGAACCAGTTCGCCATCAATGAGAACAAACGAGTCATCCTCGGTACTTTCCGAGAATTGCCGTCTATGTCCCGAGTTGTTATCGATTGGCAAAGTCAGACAAGAAGTATCGTGCTCCAATTCTTGCCAGATTTTTGTTTGTTCAGCGAAGTGGTGAAGCTCTTTGTCGAGTTGTTGGTTTTCTTGAATCAAGTCGGACAATTCAACCTCGAGTTCCTCCCTTCGGCGTTTCTCTGTTGAATGTTGCCTTTGCAGCTTCTCAATCCTCTCGTTGAGAATTTCGATGTCTTTCTTAAAACCTACAACGTTTTCGTCTTTCTCTGTATCGTCCGATTCATCATCGCTTCCGAGTTCGTAACCGTTCTCTTTCTGGGTAAGTTTGAGTGACAAAGAACCCGCCATTTCTCTCTGGAGACGCATTCGTTCTATTTGTAGCTCTTCGAGCTGTGTTCTGTACTCATCACACTTACTTTCCAAACAATCCACAGTCTGCGCAAGACCTTGATAACGTTTTCTCAAGACTGTCGTCTCGTTTTGCAGCTCTTTGTTGTTTTTCTGTAGATCCAAAGCTGTAGACTCCATTTGCTCGCAAGCCCTCACTTGGCCGTCATGCAACTCTCGTATCGTTTCCAGTTGTTTGGAAAGAAACTGAGGAGCCAACAAAAATTGATCAGTCGCACACTGCTATTAAAACAATGAGCAAAAAGAGAGCCGGGAAGGGATTGGTGGGATACACTGCAACCAAATCATACCCCATGCAGTAAATTTCTAAATAAGTTAGACTGTGGGTAGTCCCTAAATTTTCTCAGGGTTATGATCCATGTGCAATGGCAGATCCAGACTTCTTTCTAAGGTGGGGGAACCCGAAAAATTTTCCGGCCCATTAAGATGGGGGCCCACTTCGCCAAAAGTGAATGAACATGGTAAAATGATTATTAGGGACTAAATAACCGTGGCCTATTTTTAAGCATAAACAAAACGAACCGAAGTATTGCAACTAGGTTATTTAGTTCGGCTGAATTTGTCACAGAATTTCTAACCCTGAATTAAGTGTCTCCTATCTTGATTGCTTCTCTCCAACCCTCTTTGCTTGTATTTAAATTTAGTGAAGCGAGCTATACCGATGTGCAGAATAGCCCTCCCGTAATCATAACAACAAAAATCACTATCGCGCAAGCAAAAGTAGCCATTTATTCCGCTCACGATCAGTTATACACACCTCATTTTTAACGGTTTGCTCCTCAAGATATTGATGTGATGACTTCAGCATTATTTCAAGTTCTTTATTTCGTTCCAAGAGATTTTTGCCAATCTCGGCCGCCAACTCGAGATCTATTAATGAAAAAAAATAGTTATATTGGCAACAACGTGAAAGGTTAACATGGCTTAGCTTCCTTTTGTCACTCATGAATATTCACTGACTATATATATTGCATTTTTAGTAGCAGTAACACGGTACCCTTGATTTTAGTTCGGAAATTCTTTTGGTTGAATGAAAAACAAAGTTGAAAACGGCCATAATTATGAGCATCGCTGTTTGACAAGCACTATATTCCTAACCGAATTTATCCAGTGGGGCCTGGAAAAGAGCAGTTTTAAAGGATACGTGCAGAAAGAAGTCTAAATCACCGGGGCAAGTAGAAAACACCATTTCATACCAGAATACACCGCATCGAACAAGTAGTAAAATGCTTCAATTTTATAACGAACCCTCTGGAAATTTTGTCCGGCATTAACCATAAGGTTAACTTTTGCAGAGTTCTACATTGGACATTCCGAAAGAAATGGGGTGATTTAAAAATTTTTAGAAGTGATTCCGACGTGCCAAAACAAATATTTAAGGTCACTGCGGCTCAGCCCTTCAGCAGTAAACGCAGAAAAAAGGGGTTTACTGGACCGTTTAAATGGTTTCACGCTTTTCTCACCTGGGATATGCCATCTATTGTCGCAAGTGGCATAAGTTTCACGAAACATCGGCGAGGATTCCATGACTCTAAAAGCTCTTTTAGAACAATTGATCAGTTGCTAAGGTTTTAAAACAATATATTTAACACGCTTTAACATATTTGCTCACTTCAACCAATAAGAATCGAGGTCTTGTACATAGCCGAATAATGGTGCATGGAAATCGTGTTTGCAGGATAAACATGGTATTGATCCATGCTAGCTTCTGGTCTTATTAGCAGCTTTTGTATGTCTGTCACACAGTTTAAGGATCAGAAACAAGCGCGGCTCTCAAAAACCTTTCATTGTATTGGGAACTCCAGAAGGCCATCGAAAATAGAAAAATCGAAAAAATGAAAATTGATCTGATAATTCGATAATTCAATACAAATCTCTTCACTTCCACAGTCGAGTGTGTGACCATTCAAATCAATGAAGTGAAGGCTATCTAGTAGAGCTTTCATGTGCTACCGTTTAGGTGAATTCAACGGAATTTTGTGAGATGACTACGAATTATGGCGATCCCGATATAAAGCGGAAGTGACGCAATTCTCTAGCCTAGCGGAAGTGAAATTTTTTGGGTGTTCCTAAGAGAAAGGACTGATTGAACTATAAGTAAAATGCATTGACCCGAGAATAAAAAGAGTATAATTGACTGGCGAAGCTAATATATTTTTTATTGAAAGCAATCCCTAGGTTCTATTGCTTTTGTTCGATGACAATATCGAATTAAATGTGAATTCAGATAAAGTTCTTTGCCGAACACAAAATTTTGTCCGCGGTTCGTGTTGAAATATCCCTAAATGTAAGAAACTGGCTTGAGACACCACCCAAACTCTTAACTATTTGTAAGTTTTAAAAACATATATAGCCATATCTGCAAAAGGTTGGAGAACGGTTGAACAGAAATTATCTCAGTAGAAAGGAAAACTGTTTGAAAACAGAATTTTACTCACAATAATACAAAAATTATTTGATCTTGTATTACAAAGCAGAAACACGATGGATTCTCGATCAAATAATATCTGGACTCGATAAATTCGAGAAAAGATTTTATTTCGCGGTCCTTGTCTTGTAATTCTCCCCCAAGGAATGAAATAAGCAAAAAAAAAATAACAAGCTAATATGAAACGATCTGAAAGAATGAGCGAGACGACATACACTTACCGCTACAGCAGAGAGATCCACGATCTCTGTGTTCCATACTTTCGCCGCTAAATTCCAACGTATAAAGCGGCGAATTCACCTCCATCTAAGCGATTAAAAATCTTCCCGATCAGTCTTCATAACCGATCCCTCGCAAGAAAACGGCGCGAACTCGCCGGTAAAATTCAACTCGTCGGCGGCAAAGGAAACTCAAAACAGAAGAGATCGCCGCAAAATGTAAATATCGACAGACAATCACACGAACGAGGCTAGGTCGTGCCACGTCAGTTTTTGTGTGGTCATTTGCATAATCACAGAGTGTGACCTGCGACAAAAATTTCATCATTCTCGAGTAAAGGTTTGGGAGGTTTGGGAGGGTCGGTCGTACAAATAACCAATAAAAAACGTGCTTAGAAACCCAGAGACCGTGTTTTGACTGTTCCGAGAAACAAGATGCGAATTTTGTCATATTTGTTAGGCAAATTTCAACGAATCACAACAAGGGGGCCTCGAGTTCTGAGACAACAGCTGTTCGTGTTGTTGCCTTTCGCATTTCTCGTGGCTTTGACGGATAAAGAGGTTCTATTGGGGCAGCAAATGCAGAAAAAATTATCGATGGTACAAATAGATTACGACATAATTGTGTAAAACTGTGTAGTTGAGAGGGAGATCGAGAGGTGGCCCGCGGATGGAACATGAAGCGGAAAATCGAGACGCGCAAGACAAGCGAGTAGAAAAGGAAAAGTACGTCTCTCCTCTCTCGATTGTATTCCAAGCTCTTTTTTACGTCATACCCAATGGACTAAAATGAAAAGGAACTGCTCGAAGTTTAAAAGCATCCTGTCTTGTTTTTATCCGGATGTACACCTTCCTCTGTTCATAAAATTTTCCAAAGCCGCTCGATCTATTGGAAGAAAACGTTTTCGGGCTCGCGCGCCGGCACGCGAATTACCCGCTATTCATATCACAGAGCCGCTCGTTCTTCATCGGTCGACGAAACCAGTTGCCCTGGGGACGAAAATGGCAAACCCCTTTAGTCCCTTTAATATAGTATTCCAAATTGATCGAGGTCGGATTAGAAGCCCGATCCCGAATTAATGATGTTCCCTTTATGTGTTCCCTCTTTCCCTCCCCGTTTACAGTTAAGGGATGCACCATTAGAAATGTGAAGTGAGGGGGAGGGAGGGGGGAATCGAAAAACAAAACAATATCCTGCAAAGCAAACATTTTAGAAAAATCCTGGGTTGGAAAGGAACAAAAAAAATATAATAATAACCTTAATGGATTGGAAAAAATTCTGCACTCCAGCTGGTTGTGAAAAAATAACATATCTTTCAAGAAAGTCCTATCCCCACCCCACTCCCTTCATATTTCTAATGTGCATCCCTAAGCTGATTGATGTGCGCGGCAACCTTGGCGCGTATGTGCCAAGGTAACGGGCTACAGCTGTTCCGGAAAAATCCCTAGGAAAACAGCGAAAGGTGGTTGAAATACTGACTGAAAATCGTTTCTTTTCATGAAACTGTCAGGTAAGCGTATTAAAAAATTATATCGCTCCGACGAAGGGCTAACGCTCGAAACGTCAGCTCTTGAATCTTTTTACGGTGGCCAATTGACATTATCAACCCAGTTGATAAAACCAAATTATATCGTTATACTTCCCACCGACGCAGCACCATAGTTTCTTTAGAAACTTACCCCCTCTATTAAAAAATTACCCTGCTTTCGTTTCTTCCCATTTTTGTTCCAAAATGGCAAAAGAGAAGAGAATTCAAAGCGATTTTACACAGCGTGTTCAAATCGTTTCGTGAAAAAGTGTATTGTTCAAATGTCGCATAAAGTGGTTGTGGGCTATACCAAACACTATCAAGGGAAACATTTATGAAAACGACTTTAAATTTGGCATTATCCCGTCAAAACTGTAAGCCACCTTAAGCAGCCAGGGGTTGTGATAAATACTCTGTTTCGTCTTGGAGGGATTTATTACCGATCTTTTTTTAAGAAATATATCATGGAGAACGTTGAAAATACCATTTCCGAGCCTCTAGATTTCCCCAGACCCCCCCCCCCCCCCACCTAGATAGCTGCACCACCGGCGCTCATTTTCAAGCCCCCCCCCCCCACCCCCCACTTTCAAATACGCTCCGCCGTCCCTGAGGTTGTGTGGGTGTTGGGCTAAGAGCGGTGAATGGAATTCTCTCTACCTCATTTCCGTGAGGCCATGGTGGATGTGCCGTGAAAGAGACGTCGAGATAGCCAGTCGCGGAAATTAAATACAGTTGAAGACAGCATTGAATTGAGCATACTAGCTTGCCCTCGATTCCCGGAAATTATTTGTCGATCCCTTTCGCGCAAATAGCAAAGAAGCATTTTCTCCAAACGTAGGCAGTTAATACGCACAACAATTATTTGAAGCCGCCCCATGCCGTCAAAATTTCTATTCTGGGGATATTCATACAAAAATGGATTAGCACTACATTTAACGCCTTTATTCGTACTCGGATGCGTAGTTTCTATTGGCTACTAGCATGTTTTCAGTATTTAAGCAATTCCTCCTTGATACTTGTGCCATCTGTTATTTTTCTCTCCTTGAGTGGGTGGATCTAGAAAGCGGATGGTCCGTAACGAGTTAGATCTATGCACCAATAACTGCTAACAAAAAATTGCATAAATTAGTTACCCTACATGCAAGCACTTTTACGAAAAGTATATATTCCAAGCTTTTGGTTTGCGTCCATTGATCTAGGTAAATTTAAATTATAATTAATGTTAAAATGTTATAATTTTTATATATTTCCCTCTTTGAATTAAGCCGCTAATCACTCGCCGAAATGCCACGAAAATTGATGCACTTTTATTTGTCTATTGACAGTGTCAATTTTTAGATCCATCGTTTTTAGAATGATCTAAATATTGTTTTTACAAATGCGAAGCTGTCACATTCAATCAAGTGCAAATCAATCTGTGGCCTTTCGTGAAGGAAGAACAACTTTCATGGCTCGTCGTCACCAATCAAAGCGATATTCTTTTTCTTGACAAATTCATTGGAGTTCCTCGTATTTTGGTAGGTGGAAATTACCATTCATTTACTGAATTCCCTTAATCTTGATGTAGATACAGAAGAAAATCACAGAAAAGAAAGATTTGATCATCCGATCATGCTCATCAAAATACTACTTGTTTTTTCTTGTCTGCATGGTATGCGCGCTGCGCGAGTCAGTCAGTGAATTTACCGAGGCGTCATATAAAACGCTTACACCCCAGTAGCTTCATTTTAACAATATGGGAAGGATTAAAGATCTGGGGGTTGTGAATTTTATAAAGATAGTTCGCCAAAATTGCCCTAAAGTATACATTTGAGATTTTAGGGATTACCCGAATTCGCAAAAAATAGGAATTCTGTAAGTTTGCTTCCGTCTTGCTTGTCAGCAAAATTAGAATGTTTAAAGGTTAGGGGAAAAGATAAAGAAAATAAGTTATATAGCGAAAACAAATGAAAAAAAAAATGAATTACTCGGCCTATTTAAGCGCGAATAATTTTCGCTAATCGCTTGTTGTTTAAAAGGCTATTTGTTTTCATTACTGATTCACACTGTTCCTGCATTTATCAACTTGTGTCAGGAGTGATGGGCTCCTGTTCAAGTTTATGCTATATTTTTTCTTTTCCTTTCTCCTGCACGTCAGTTTTTCACCTGATCAAAAAATCCTGTCTTTGGAAATCAAACTATTTACATGATATCAAAATGTCCGTATTGCAAAATCCGTTTTTGGATTTTGTGTTTTATTGGAAAATCCGAAATCCGGATTTCAAAAGTCCAAAGTCCAAATCCTGACTTTCCATTCGAATGCGGCACCCAATTTGTGATGTACTGGATAGAGGTATATTTTATCGCATGTTTTAATATTGATGGATTGTTACAATTCTATGGCTTCATTTTTATGTCTCAAAGACATAAAATTTTTATCCTATCTAATTTCTCAGCTCGTGAAGCCCTTTGAACGCCATCCCATGCATACTAATGAGAAATTTGAATTTCATACAACAAGACTAATTAGTGGTCAATGATAAGCGTTTTATTTAGATTTTCTTTTACCGACTGTAGCGCGAGAAAAATTTCTGCTTATGAAATGCGTTATACAAGGGTATCTTTATTTGGGTCACGTTCTTGGTAGAAATTAACAGACGTCGGTAAACACGCCCAATCATCTGTTGTTGGTGCCTTAATAACTTATTTTTTCCGACTGTTCGGCTGGCAAATAAAGTGTCGTCTTTTTTTCACAGACATATCCGCAATTATGCGTTTATAGATTGACACGGGGTTTATGCACGATGTAGAAGGGAATACGGGCTGTGAAGTTAATGTTTGGTCATCGCCGGATTCTGTTCAATTTTATGTGTCAGATTGCGGGAAAATTAGTTGCTTGTGTGGAAAGATGAAACAAACCTATTATTTTTATTACGTAAATTAATAGCGTGTTACACCTTTTAGAATTATGTTCGAAAAATAATTTGGAGTGGAAGAGCGAACTCGCATTTGCCAGGGTTACTAAAAAAATTGATATGTTTAGATGAAAATGCACTGTTAAACTCAGTACCCTAAGTTCACTTCCGATCAACGTTATTGCAAACTCAGCCTTTTAAGCCGGCCAAACTCAAATATCGCAGAAACCGCAGAACTGACCTCGCATACAACGTATTATTATTATTTCTACTTCCAGGTAGAAAAACAAATAACACAAAGTAAATGAAACAGTCATTTTTGACAATTTTTATAAAACCGTATGTGTTTAAAGTAAACATCTTGAACAAAATTTATTGCCTTCTTCGTTCTGTCAGTCAAAATTTCAATTAGCCTATAGAGGCTGATATTAAAACGCAAAGACATTATTATCTGTGTTCCTATCCAAAGGATTACGACAAGGATTTGAAGCACATCTCGCTATATTCTGGAGAAAGCAAGTAAGTCATTTTTAAAGAAACACCGCATCAATTTTTGGACAACTACATTATAAAAAATTCCAAGGTTTGCTAGATTCCATGGGCTTATTTAGACGGGTCTAATAACGGATTTACACGAACCTAGATAAATGTTTTTCCTCCATGGCAAACTCATCGTGAAATCTTCATGGCAAAGAAGGCGAATTAGTTTCTCGGCTTGAATTGTCAGTCTTAAAATCCTATTTTAACTTTAGCATTTTTTTTCTTCCGTGAAATCAACAAATTATAGGTAGATTGCCTACCATCGGTTTGACTGTAAAAGTGCATGTGGATGGAGTTTACTTATTTGCCCAAAATACTCGCTATAAGCCAGTTCGCAGTATTTCGTTAATTTCCAAGGAGTTTTCTTGGTATTTTAGAACTTATTTACAAATTGCCTTCGTATAAAACGTCTGTAGGGGGATTCACGCTGACGTCGTTGTTTTTTCTCAGTAGCATACGGCTTGGCGTACAGAAGGCAACATGTTAGGTATATGAATGGACTCCAAACAGTTAAAGAGCTAGTGAAATTTAGTATATGGTGAAATTTTTAGCTCTTTACGTGTAATATTCAAGGAGAAATTGTCTTTCAAAAACTCCAAACTTTCTGGGTGGCAAAAGCGCTAATGAGCTCATACATTCTTTGTAAAATTTTGAGTTTTTAAACCCACGTCAGACAAAAAGTATTAAATACATCGAGCTAAAATTCATTGGCAGAGTTAATCGTGTTATGAACTTTCAATATTCAGAACTGATTTTTTTTTGTAGCTCCATCAGAAACTGAATCGCTTATGCTAATGAGGCAAATATTGTAAACAAGGATTCCCCTTTACAGCGGATTTTCTTCAGGAGACCATTTTGATCCAATAAATGAATAAATGGAATCTTTTTGTTTCCCACTTAAGGTTTGTAAATACATCCATTTTAATTCTAATTGCATAAAAGGGACTCTGAATTATATTTTAAGTTTCCCTCAAACAGGCCATTCGAAACAAATTGGTACTTTGCCTTAACCATACATAATCAATTTCCACTGTTCAATCCAAACATAAAATCTTTTGTTCTCTAATTTATCATAATTTTTAAATCTCGATAATTTGTCATTTGTGGGAAAAAAACGAGAAGGGTAAAAGGCAAAATAAAAATTGCTTTCATTGCAGAATATCAAAAAATGACAGTTCATCCCGGGCAAAAAATTCTTCGTGAAACTCACTAGCTTGTCGAGTGCCGGCAAGTTCCTGCTTCAATCCACTAGATTTACACTGCGTTCTGTAGACTGTTAAAAATAGCACCTGAAATAGACGATAACCAAAATAGGAACACAGTGAGTGTTTTGGATCTTCTTCTGACATATAGCTTTTAAATTCTCCAAAGCCGCGATTATTACAGTCGAAAATGTAGCAGCTCTCGTCAGTAAGCCTGTGATTCTTCAGGTCCTCTGCAGGTGTTGTAGTTGCTATCGTCATTTTAGGACTGACGAACATTGTTCGTAAATTTGTTCTATTGATCTCTCAACGGGTGGTAAGCCATTCGTGTTAAACGACCCGGTTACCAGCTTTCGGATAAATCTGCAAAAATATAGAATCACGCACTTTCTTCCCCTATTTTAGTTCGGTGATCGTTACTAACTTAACTTGTTAAAGTTGTACTTAAAAAGAAAACTGAAATGATTTCATTAGTTCAGCAATTTCGGAAGTTTGCGGCATGCAAAGTATTTAATATGATGATATAACATGTTATCTTGAAAACTTTTAGTGAGCCAAGTAAACTCCCAAATTTTCTCTTTAATTATAGATCACAAGTATTGACCATTTTCGCATTGCCCATAATACATCTTGTTTACCCCCCCAAAATTTTGCATAAGCATTGTCTTCGGATTCTCTTGGGACGACTGTAATACCCAGGAGAATTGGGAAACAAAGGTTATGCAAAATTTTGGGGGGTAAACAAGGTGTATTATGGGCAATGCGAAAATGGTCAATAAAATTCCCCATGCAAGTACGACTAATTGCGAACTGACAGAGTTGAGCGAGCGCTATATATCTTTTAATTAATTAAAAGACAGTCTTGCTCAAATAAAATGTATCGTCTTTTCTGATTTTCGCCAGCCGTTGAAAGCTGATCCAGTCGGCATAAAAGAAAAATTATACAAAGTCAATTTATATCAGTAGACAAGCAGCCGGGCCAAGTGAAATTTCGGACAGTATAATTGGGTGCGGAGTAGTTATTTCATTCTTTTCAGTACGTATTTCAGTGTGTATACAAATGTTTTCGCAATAAAACGTACAACTTTAGTTTTATGTTTTATTTTTAATGTCTGAAGAAAATGCTCAAGTAGATGAAAGCTGCAATCAAATGCCTTTCGTAATTTAAATAACGTTTACGTGGCTCCTATAGGCCTGTTTTTCAAGATTTGCAACGAGAATCCTCAAAACCTCGCAAAACATCAAAAACCGCAGAAAAATTCCCATGGAAAATTAAGTGATGTTGAATAGAAAAAGTATTCGTTTCACTTTATTTTTCCCAACGAATTCGTGATCAATATCCAATGTGTTCAGATTTATTTACAATATTTCTTAACCTCTGGGTAAATAAATTCAGAATCCTTCAATTGTCTTTGCATTTTTCCCGGCTAGACGTGACGCATCTAAGGAAACGCAAATTTACGTAAGATGAGAGGAAATTAGGCGGAAGCTGGAGAGTCATAATTTATTTAAGCAGACGGTGAAATCTGTGGACATATTTACCTTAAAATATAACCATCCTCAATTTTGTGTCAAATAATTGCATCCTAAAATTCTACTTCGATCAGAAGTTATAAAAATGGCTCTACTGATATGCGACGTGTTTGAAAAAATGACAGGAAAATTCAGGGGAATAAAATAAACTGGATAAAGTGAATTTTTCAAGTAACGCTGTTGGCAAATAGAGGAATCACAAGAGAGCCTGGTTATTTGTTTTACTGATCTAACGATAAATTTGGCAAAGTTTGCTATGATATGAAAAATTCTTACTTGCAAAGGAGTTTCTAATTAAATCAGCATAAATGTATTATCGACATTTGCTCCATGTTTCTTTTTCTCAGCTTTCAAGAGCGCTAAAACCTGTATACCGACACAAAGGAACACCTTATGATGTCTTTGGAAAAATCTGTCGTTACAAACTTCATTAATTGGAGTTATGTTGAACGGTTTCCACTGAAAGCCAACGTTTAGAAAATTCGATAGGTTTATTTAATGAGAAAACAATCAGTACGTTCTGGTACAGTTTAAAGTCACCACAAAAAATGTCACACCTCGCTTTCTTATGTTTATGCAAAATCTATTTAGATCAGTTAGGTGTCATTTCAAGTACGTCTTGTCTCATTTATAATTAAGACGTGAAGCGGGCTCGATGCTCCATTTGTTTTCAGAAACGATTCATAAATATCCTCGAGAGAAAAGGTAAAACGTTTGAACTTTAGTTTGAAAGAGCGTGTACGATTTTGAAACATTTTTGAGACAGTCTGCAAACATACAAATGCATGGCATATCCACTCACTTTTTAGATTTGAAATTATAAATAACTGATCACCGCAGTCTATCCCACAGAAAAAAGGGAAACGAAACAGGTAAGACCTAAACAAGTTATACAGATGGATTTATCATTGTTGTCGACTACAAAAAAACGTAGACCAATTTAAGCTATCGATGACCCATTGCAGTTCAATTGCTTTTAAATCTGCGTCCATTTAAAAGTCACTAATTGCCTGACTACATGGCAAATATATTCAGTAATTTCAGCCCGGCTTCTGTAACATTGAAATCAAATTGGCGATTACATCGAGAAGGACTCAGCCCAGGCCGCAATTCAGTCCGTGCTGAAAATCCTAGCCCAGCTTTGATTTTCAGCCCGGGCCGAAAAACGGGCTGAAAAGTTTGAAAAAATCCCATGCAATCGAAGCGGAAGCTTGAACATGCGCAGTGATTTTGTTTTCTTGGCTGCCGCTAAGGAGGGGTGAGAGACGATTTCATCGGAATAAAGGCGGCAAAATTGAGAATCTTATTCGTTGTCTCGCTAATTTCAAAGCTCAGATGGAATACAAGAACATCGATTTCAATGTAGACAAGGTTAAACAGCACGATATTGACAGGCAAGCCTCGGCGATCTCTTTCTATGCAAGGAAGTCTTTCTGGCTGAGAGGGATGTGGTCAAAGACAGGTTTCGTTTCAGTTCCATCATTCTGTAGGCTGGTATCATCCCAAAAAGGCTGAAAATTGAACGCCAACAAAAGGCTAAACTGTGAGACAAGCATTGCATCCATTTTTAATCAGGCCCTTACTAACTCATCTTGTTCGATTTTTAAACAAAAGAAGATATACTTCGAGATAACTATTTCCAAACTTATCTTGAAGACAAAACGGTTTGTTAGAAATAGTGTTCATAAAGGAAAATATTATCTTAGCATGTTGTTTCTTTCACACTCTATTGAAAGTAAATTCTTTCTTTAAGAATCCTTCTATACTCTATACCTGAGTTTATCTAGAATAAAATGCTCACATAAATGAAGCTTTACAAGGATTATATCTTTTGAGAGACAGATGTTTAGAGATGTTTTATCAACAAGACGCAGAAAGCGAACTTTCTTTATTTTTCAATTTTCTCCGTATAGTCCAAATTCTGATAGGCTTTAGCCAACAACGGTATCGGAATTTTCTTTGCAAAATGACGCCCTATGCTGTTGAGATCCCACATGACAAATATAATAAGCCTAAATACTTTTGATAACATAGCAACCGGTTAATTTACATTTATTATGAAGGAAAGAAATTCAAAATATGCGTAAATAAGTATAATAGAAACAAATATACAAAGCGAAAACAAGCCTTCTTCATTAGTTTCGAATTTGCAAAGAAATATTTTGAATTTATGAACGTTCGTGCAGATCGACCTACCTTATTATAGGAATATAACGAAGCATGTTAACAACGCGAACAAAATAATTAAATATTAACGCGAATTTTCGAAAAGGAATGTTTACATACATTTAATTAACGCGAATTTCCGTGTTGTACATTTGCATAATTAAGACTCGAATTTGATATTTTTCGCACTTCTTTCTTTAGAAAACAACAACGTCCAACAACAAAATTTGCTCTTTATTTCCAGCAAGGTAGCCATGCAAACTAGGGCATGAAATGGGATGACAAAAATGCGATAGATACGTTGCGCAAGAAAGTTGAAGAAGTGACTTATCCCCTCGGAGAAGACGATCGGTATACTAACGAATCTAAGGACATTTTGAAGTCAATATTAAATGAAAATGCGTCAACGGACTCTGACGGAAACGTAGATGAATTGTAACTTTGCTGATAAAAAGGTGTCTTAAAATAACGATGCTTTCAATCAACGTCATTTTAATTAACAATGAGGTAAATTAAGATACATAAAATTAACGCGAATTTTTGAAATTCGCGTTAATTACATGCATTGTTAATTTCCTATAATAAGGTAATTGGCCATAGACAGTTAATCCTAATAAAACTTTGGTTTCGTATAAACGCTTTTAAATGTATTAAAAGGATTTATAACCTGTTCTGTGGTCTCGATTAAAATACAACTGGCATAAAACTGATCAAGGCAGTCGAAGAAAAACACGTTTACAAAGAACAAGTTGAACAAAACGAGGCGACATTGTAACTTCAAGTAGCGTTGTTCATTCCTCCGAAGAAATGGTAATAATCAGAGAAACGGCCCGGCTCAGTTAATTCAAGGGTGAGTTGTAAAAAGCATTTAACTGCTTATAAAATGAAATTTTCGACTCTGTTTTTATTCCCGGAGTGGTGGGTTTAGTGGAGGAACGCGTGGCGAAGCCCAAAGGACGTGGAAAATTACGAATCAGTGGAACATGTATTTTTATTTTCTGCATACAACATGGTCGAAACTTTTATTTCATAGGGACCTCAAAGGGCCTTAGTCAGCCTCCGCCATTTTCTACGCCCAGATTGATCTTCAATTTTCTTACCGGAGTCCGCGTTCCTGTCATATGGTTCATATCAGAATTCTACGGTGTGGTGGAGGAGAATTATTATTCCTAAAGTTGAATGTTTGGAGCCCAAAATACCAAAACAACACGCACATTGAGGGTGTGAAATAAATCAGGATTAAACTCGTCTTGGGCAGGGTAAAAAGCGGCCGTGCTTGCATGCACCTAGGCTTTGTGAGGGGGGGGGGGGGGGGGGGGGCTTCGAAAACAGCGATCAAGAAAGACCGACCTCCGCCCTACCCCCTCCCCTTCTCTTTTTCCTCTCCCCAGTGTTCGCGCGCTCAAAATGGCGGCCGGTCACTGTTTTCGAAGCATTCCCCCCACAAAAACCGCCTGCTTTGCAGGCTAGCATACGCCTTCGAGTACATATCTATGCTCATTAGGGCAGTCGGCAAATAACGAAGCGCGCGTGCGACGTCATGACGCAGACAAGACTCAGACAAACAAACCGGATTTTGAAGATTTCTCCAAGCACGGAAATCGGTGATTCAAAACACTTTTGAAACGAAAACGTCGCATACATTCCCTCTATTTCTCTCAGAACGCGCTAATCTTTCCCGAGTCTCGCTGGGGTCCAATAATTTGCGTTGACAAGTGTGTTAATACATAGGTTTTTTTGTTTTCAAGGTGAAACGGACAGGAAATTTTCGGGGAAATTTTGCTTGAGAAATCCGGTCGTCAGTCGCTTAGTCTCCTTCGCAGCCGTTTTTGGGAAGCATTTCGTGACATCTCAAAACACGGCTGCGAAGGAGATTATCAGTCGCCCAGAGCGTGTTGAGTAAACTGCGTTCAGTCGCTTTGGTACCAGACTCCTCCCCGCAGAATCGATTTAACAAGTAGATTCCATGTTGCAGTGCGTCTGTTCAGCAATAGATCACTGATGATGTCAACATGTGGTAAGTTCTCTTTTTGTGCTGCACGGCAACATGAAATCTATCTGTTTGTATAATAAAGAAACAAAATATAAACGTCATCAGTGGGTGTGTTCTTTAATAGATCATAGGTAGGAACCAATCAAAATACGTTCATAATTGGGCTTATGATATATACTACTACTCCGCTTGTGTTTTTCGATGATTGCGGGGAGTGGTGGCGGGGGTCATCAATTGACCAGTAGGAAAATTTAGATGATAATATAAAACAGATGGTGTTCTAACCTTTAGGCTAATGGTGCTAATTTTCTCTTATCACTGAATAAAAAAAACATAAAATAGATGCTACATGCTAAAATTCCACATGCCGTTACTAAGGAACTGATGAAACCTGAAACATCATTTTCAGAAATCCATTCTTTCAAGTGTTGATGGTGTTTGATTAGCCCCATTCAGTTCTCAAGATAATCAAGATAGATAGGTTGTCTGTGAATGTTTGCTGTAGATCGAGAATGATATATTCAATTTGCTTCGCTTGGAACAATATATAATACTCTTTCGAACTCTTTAGATTTGAAGAGGGCTAGGATGACTGCTTCTCCAAGTGTTTCGTCCGTTTCGTGCCAAGTGAGCAGGAGTCGGTACGCATAAATCGATCGTCTAATTGATTTACAAGACATTTTGTTATGCCCTTGGCGTTGACTGATTTGGGTGAAAGATCATCAAAGTCAAAACGGAGATAATGCGATCGGATCGAATTGTTTAAACGTCAACTAGATGATCGACTCAAGGACTCTTTGAGAGTACTCTATTTCAAGTTGCTGATAATTATTGCTTGAAATTAAGCCGGAACTTTTATACTCGAATGGTTTGGAGGCCTGAGGAAGTTTCACAGCATTGTTTAGAGTGAGCACGAGGTGGGATAGTTGTGTTTTGATCTCTTGTTCCTCTGATAGTGACGAACTCCATTATCTGATATGCGTCAAAAACAATTGATTGGCATTAACAGTGCTTAGTGAAGGAGCTGCATGCAAACATTTCTAAGGTACGTGTTGTAATCTACTAGGATATAGTTACTAAGATCTACTAACTCTGCTAACTCGGATCTTCATTTTGTTCAAATTCCTCAAAATCTCGAAATCAGTTTTTGTCCAGTTTATATCGAGCAAGCACTTTCCGATGTCATTTTAATGACACGTATGACTAAAATTGATTTTTTGTATTGATCCTCAATGAGAGGTCTTTTCCTAACAACTGCCGCGCACATAACACTCCACAATTTTTGAATTTGAATTCGCACCTTTTAGCGAACTGAAAAGCTCCTTTTTCACTCATCACTTCTCGACTGAATGTAGTTAGAACTTGTACAATCGTACTTTGGAGCTGGAGAACGTTTGCTCCATGACTCTTGACTATAAAGATTATAAATTTATTTGATATCGTTTTCATGGTTTTATTGGTGATCGAGTTTTGATTTGGTACAGTAGTTCACAGACGCACGCAATTTCGATGCAATGGTCACTATAGTTTGCATTTGCACGTACAAGGAAGTCTTTTGGCTCAGGATATGGTACATAGCCATCATCAAGTCATTCCTATGGTTCGTCTCCAATTAAGGATGAGTTCATAACATTACCTTATTAGTTTTTAACCTATTTATGTTCCAAAAAAAATTTCACAATGAAAGACAATGAAAGACAGACGTGTATGATTGTATGCCGATCAGAGAACATGACAACTGTTACAACTGACTTTCCCTGGGAAGATACCGTAAATATTTTATTGCCGTGTTATTATTTGTAAATCTTGCACGCCATTAGTACTTTGCATTTTATATTAACTTTTGTTGAAAGACGCAATTAGCTGCCGCTAATTTTACGCTGATCATCTAGTAAAGTTGTTTTTACAGGAAAATTTTTTCACGACGTGGGGATTGAAAAATCCCAAAAGTGCGGGAGGGCTCCGATTTCAGTTACCCCCATGACAAAAACTCTGGACAGTCTACGGCACAGAACTACCCATTTGCAATGATCTAAGGTCAATTTCTGCTGTTTAACGGTAAATACGGAATTATTTAGGCTACAACTATGCAAGCAGTAAGCCGATATTATTGATCACTACTGTTCAGTCTTGTTCACTGAGTTTTCCATAGCTAAGTATCAGTGTCTATCAAGGGTTTAGGGCTCCAGGTTTCCAGGTCGCCTAAAAACAGTGCTTCATGAAATCTATGGCACACCTTGCGTGGATTCTACGCTATGAAGCATAATAATATCAGTGCTCCGAGCAGCAAAGTAACGTTCAAAGTCCTGTTCACTGAGTTTTCCTTAGCTAACTATCAGTGCCCTGCTGTTTGTAATATATAGATTTAGCCAAGCCTAAAAGCGGAGCTCCGTATTTTTGCTGGTTCTTAATAATTTGTGAAATTGCGTTCATTAAAAGTACTGGCGTGCACAACTACTCAAGGAAGATTCCACAGCTGAAATAAATAAGAATAATTAAAACGTCAACTCCAATTGCAGAATTTCCGCTGAGAATGACCATGAAAAATTAAAAAATCTTACCAGAAGCTCGCAAAATCGGACCCGAACCCGCGATCAATAAAAAACAATACTGACAAAAACACATGACCTCAATGAGTTCTAAATCTGAGCCCGCGATCTGGTCAAATGATACTGGTCAGCGGATACCTTCTTTTGACAGCTGTCAATTGACCATAACATGGCAAAGATGTAAGCTTATACATTTTATATTTGGGGCGATGTCGTTCGTACGTCCGTAAGTGCCCGCGAGTCGTGCCGCTTGCCATTTGACCATCAAAAACGAAAGGCATGGTTCTCCTGTTTGTATGAGTGCTTGGTTCTCCTATTTCTATCGGTATGGGGCTCCGCTCTGCGGCCCAGAGCTCCGATATCAAGTGTTTAGCGCTCCAGGTTTCGAAGTCATCGAAGGTGATTCTGCGCTCTGCGACAAAATAATAATTGGACTCCGAACACCACAACGATGAAGCGCCAGGCGCCACAGCTAAAATACTCCCGTTCCCTGGATTATCAAAGAGTATCCGTATTTATATAAATAATAAGTATTCTGAATATTCATCCAAGATTTAAGACCTTCTTGTCAAGTGCATTATAAGAAATTAAACAGGATATGTAAATTGAGCAATTTATTATCGAAAGGCGAGATATTTATCCCATTATTTTAGTTAGAAATGTGTAATTGCTGTTTTGATTAAAATAGGCTATTCTTAATTTAAGAACAGGTGAGACCATCTGGTCATCCAAACGTTTTAACTGGACTAAGTTTAATGGCAAGTTCCAAATTTTCCGTTCAAAGCGGATTTCTCAACCTGGCATACTTAGAACTACTTTTGTCGGCTAAATGTAACGTTTCTATCCATTTTAGCACTTCTAGCTTTATAGGTCTTTATAAATTCACCCAAACTCAAGAAACATTAGTAACCATGGAAAGACACTGCTGTTGTTCGTTTGTCATATTTCGAAAATTTAAAGTGGCTCTGAAACCGCTCCGTGAATTTGTTTTAGCTGTACAAAATGTCAATATCCATGCTAATCATAACTCAATAATAAAAAATTGGGGTGACCGAGCTCCGTTTTGAGTTATGAGATAGCAACAAGTTAGTATGGTAACAAGTAATGTGGAGCAAATAACCACAGCTTGTCCACAAATGATTAGGAATGTGCTTGCTTCCATTATTGTAGCAGCAACTGATAAAGGTTTGTGGTACTGCCCATCCTGCTCCATCAATCGGCAATCGCTCCCAGCCACCTTAATTGCAAAATGTCTCAATCATCGTTTTCTTTTTTAGGTTAAAAGCAACACTTGATCTCAGTGGTGATAACTCGGTACGTGGTGGATAACCTGCTACCAAAACAATAATGGAAGATTTTAACAATTCCAGCTATCCCACGAACTCGTCCCGATTGATGACGGATCGTCTCGAGCGGGAACCGAAGTTTGTCGAAACCATTCGCCTGAGCTTGAGCGCAATTATCTGCTCCATTGGCATCATGGGCAATATCCTGGTTATCATCATAACTGGCGCGACCCGCGCTAACAAGACCGCTGTGCACAAGTACATACTCAACTTGGCCATTGCAGATATCGGCGTCCTGGCAATCTGCTACCCCTTGACTCTTGTGAAAGCCGCGGACCCGTTGCACTGGCCTCTGGGGAGGGTGGTGTGCGAGGTTTTGTACCCATTCACGGACATCTTCTACAGTGCGTCCATTGGTTCCATCGTTGCCATAGCAATCGACCGACATCGAGCAATCGTTCGGGGCATGACAGCATACAGATCTCTAACCATCGCCAAATGGGTGATAATGTCGATTTGGCTGGCAGGTTTCTTAGCTATGGTGGTGCCTTTGTACTTTGTGATGGAATTCATTGAAAACAAGCAGAACGGAACAATCGATTGCACCCCAAAGTGGCCCAGTCACCTGACCTTTGGTCTGTATGTCTTCTCGCTCTCGGTCTTCTGGTACGTTCTTCCGCTGGTCTCGATACTGTGGGCGTACAGACAAATCGCCAGCAAGATCCGCGCCAGCAAACTCCTGCACAGAAAAATGCATAACATGTGCGGTAGCTACAAGAGCAACAGGAAGAAAAAAACAGACAATGTGAACACGAAAGCGTTGAAAATTCTCGTGCCAGTTGTGATCATGTTTGCCGTGACGATGTTCCCATTTCATGTTTTTCGACTTGTTTCCGTTTTCGTGGACTACAGAAAAGTGAAGTACATTTGGGTCGTGTATCACATCTGCACAGTTCTGCTATTGACTAACAGTGCCGCTAATCCAATTATATACTCTCTTGTCAGCGAAGAATTTCGACAGCGCTTCAAAGACATTTTGAAATTCAACTGGAAGCATTTTTGCCAAGAAACGAGGAGGCGAAACATGGAGTCTTTTTCGTATCAAATGTCTGTGACACAAACGATGTTACCGAACCCGGAACGCGAAACGGACGTGTAGTGAAACGCTGATGTTTAACTGCGCTTCCTAAGGGATGGATTATTAGAAATATGAAGGGGAAGGGGAGACTGGGGGAGGGTTCGGACTTTCTAGAAAGGATTGTTATTTTTTTTTTCAACCCATTTTTCAACGCAGGTTATTTTTTGTGGTTCCTTTGCAACGCAACGAATGTTTTCCTAAATTTTTGTTTTGCAGGATATTTTTTTGTTTATTGGCTCCCTCTTCACATTTCAAATGGTGCATCCCTAAATGCACCCCCGGTCCCGGGAGCAGTGGCTCCTATGTGCAGGACGACATGCATGCACATAACTGAACTGGTCTTGCGATCGCGGAATACCAAGCCAGTTTACAGAACTGCAACTGGAGACCCCGTTCACTGGCTAAAAGAATGGCGAAAACAATGTTAAATTCCCGTAAATAAAAAGCTTGAAAAAGCCTCCTCCGGAAAGTAACTAGACTACGAGCTGCTCGTAGTCTGGAAAGTAACCAAACCTTTTACCGTAGTGCCAGCCTTGCAATCAATTTGGTTTTATAACACTTCTAGCATGTTCTAGCAGGGTCTGGAAGGGTATTTTGGGGATCCGGGATTTGACCAAAATACAGTGCGGGATTCGGGAAAACGCAAAATATCTTGACGGGATTCGGGAATTGACTGCTTCTCGGGAGGCGGGATTGAGCAGAATTTGGGCACGGGACGCGGGAATTCTTGCCTGGTTTTTGGGAATTCGGGAAATAAGGGATATCCCAAAGATCAAACGTCTGCCCGTACGTACGATGTCGAAGCAGGACCAGGATACCGTGCGCCAGTGGGCCGGCGAGCATGTCAAGACTGTCAGGAAGCTCGTTAGAACAACACCAAACATGCAGCAGGAACTCTTCCTCTCAATATACATAGGAGAAAGCTACCTGTTGGCGACCGAGTCACTGAGGAACCCAATTCAGCTGATGACCAGTTGTCAGAACTCCAACTCCAGTGACAATGAGGACAGTAACACCAATGAAGAAGACGCAGTCAAGGGTGGTCCTGAAAACTTTTTATCAAAGACAGTGCGCACGCGTAGAGGAAGACCCATCACGCTTTCATATCGGGCTCTCTCATCGTACTGAGGTATGAAGAACTAATTGCAGTTTGCAGTAGTGTCACAACACGCGTAAAATCAAAAAAATCAAAATAACAAATTCCTTGCCTTATGCAAAAACTAGTCGTCTTTTAAATAAATTTTTGAGGAAAAAAAAACGGGATTCGGGAAAACGATGACAAAAAGTGAGGGATGCGGGATTCGCGTGAAAAAGGTGTTGGAATGCGGGATCAGGACCCCCACCCCCTTCCAGACCCTGTTCTAGGACAAACGTTTTCGGCAGCCGAAACGGCATTGAAAGTTACAACTAGCTGTAGCAAGCTGTCTTTAACTGAATTTTTAAAAACACGTGAAAGCAATCCCAATACACTTTACAAACGGTAAAAGTAGAATGTTTCAATTTTTGTTGTTGTATTGCTGAGACCGGACCGGACTATAAGTGTAAACGATTCAAACAGGTCCAAAGCGAGGATTATCCTGAGAAACTAAAGTTTTTGCATGATTGATTGATTGATTGATTGAAGCGCTCATATTGATATGACGCTTTTGAAGTGTCATTTGATGGTCATGGACCCGAACTGACCTTACGAAGGGTCCAAAACTCAACAAAATCGACGTGCGTGAGAATGATAGCAAATTGCAAGCCAGTCTTATAAATATTGTATAATACTTGAACTTTCATCAATAAACGTGAATCTCTCTAGCTTTATGTTACGAAAACAAGTATACGCAATTGGTACAGACGGTTTTTGGTTTTATCTCGCGTTGCGTTGAAGAAGGAGCCCTCTCCTTGAATTTTGGTTTCACCAGGTCCTTTCTCCACAGTTTCCCAACATTCTGTCGTCTGAACCAGAACCGCTGGTTAAGACGTTGGCTCTGAACTCCTTCCACAGAATTGTTTTAAACTTTGCAAAAAGTTGCATCTTATCATGCTTAATAACAACTGGGGGTCACCAAGCACGTTTTTGAGTCATTAGCAGTTAAAGCTAAATTAAAGGGTGCTTTTAGCAGGTCATTTTGTTTCTATGGTAACCTATTATGTCACGAAAATGATAACAACGTGTTCACCAATGATTGGGCAGTTTTTTTGATACCATGATTGTAGCACCAACTTATAGAGTGGTTATAATGACCCATCAAAGTCTTGAAAGTGCTGGAAACTGTTTTGAGCCACCTTAACCTCAATGCAAAATCTTTTGTTTCATTCCCCCCAAGCCTCGGTAACATGTTCGAATTATATTAATGTATCGGAATTGGGGTAATAGAAAAACAATAGATACCACCACAGGCAGACCACCCGACGTTTGAGTTTTTTGCGTGACACCGATCAAAGGCGGTTACAAAAGAAATATAGATGAACATAAATAAGTTGGCCGCCATTTGCTCTAAATACTAAGTTTATCTTACATGTTCAATAAACGTTGAGGTGAAATGTTAAATGAGTCTTGTGTGCTAATTTTTGCTCGTTCTGAGCCGTTTAAGGCGTCATTTCGCGAGATAATTTATCGACCTCTAGATCACATCGAAGAGAAAGAGAGACAAGGCAGGCAGCACGACAACTGGCGACCACGACCTTGTCCGGTTCAAGCCCAAACTGACGCTAAACCGTCATAATTCTCACCTCGAAAACGCCGGCATCTGATCGAACACAAATCTCTTCGTCCTTGAGCCGAGCTTGAGCTTCATCCTTCCAAACGTTTCCGAGAAAAGCGATCCTGAAGTCCAGAAAACAGCTTTCGCAATATGATCGGTGCCAGATTCGTGCCCAAAGGAATGTAAGTCAATACGAATCTACCAATCAATGCATCGCAACGCATGCTGCCGTTGGCCCGTTGGCAGTTCAAAAGCCCAACGCCGCCTCCCATTGGTAGATTCGAATTAACTCGCATTCTTCAGATTCCTTTGGGAAAAGCCCAGCGAAAAAAGCGAAACTTACTCCTTTGGGAAGTGTGCGGTATGTGTGTGCGCGACGGGAAAAGGGTCGGGAGGGTGTGGCATTGATGGTTGATGTTGCTGATCTCAGATAGAAAGCCTACAAAAGCCAGGAGCTGGCCTTGCTAGAACACGCTGAAGATTTATTTGTTGGAATTGGGGGAAACTGGAGTTTGCAAGCCAATCTCGTCTTTGGGTTCGCACTTTTCATTTCAGTCATTTGTTGCGTGATTTATTGCTGTTTCCTCATGCTATTTGACTCTCAAGTCTTTACTTTAGCAGGTGATGAACAAGATGCAGATGTTGGTCCGGCCAGGGCTCGTACACTCGGCCTAACAGGGATCTTCAAAATCGGAGAACGAGTACGACTTTCGAATTTCAATCCAGTTTCTTTCCCAGAGCACTCACTTCTCCCTGTTGCAGGCCCGTTTAAAACCGTGGTTTAAAAAGAGATTATTGGTTACAAGATTGTTGTTGAATGTGATAAGCATAAGCACTAGCACAGGTTTGAAACGTCGTACTCTTACTGCTATCTGAACGGTGGTTTTCGCGTTAGTTTCCGCGCAGGCGAAGCAGGAGCCAGAGTGGGACGCTAACAATACATTCGGGCTCCACATTCATGAAAACACTTCGCGTCAAATCCAATGTAACTACAGTGGACCACCGTAGGAAGAGAAAACCTGGGTAATAAGTTGGTTCCAGATCGTTTGGCCGCGCGTTTAACAGTTCTGTGAAGGCAACAGAGTAGGCCACAGAGGGGGTGAAAACCATAATGTCAAAAATTCAAAAGTTTTATTCACATCTAACCCTAGCAACATTTAAATAAAGCTAAGTCTGTGACAACCGCGGTTCTCAAGCTAGGATTGTGTATTTACTGCATTATATCAAAATAACTGTGTTAATATGATTATCTCGTATTTACATTGAATAATTCTTTTTAGTACTCTTCGACCACCCACTCGTTTTCCGTGATAAACGCGTCGATTACTTCCTTCATGACAAGATTGGGCGTCAACTGTTCTTGTTTTAAGTCTGTTCTTGTCACGGGATCAAAGTGCCCAACACGCTGGGGAAACAAGTCACACAACAAAGTCACGCAACGGACGGACTACCCACACCGATGACGTAGTTAGATTCATGTAGCGTTTCTGATTGGCTATTACTTGCACGCGAAAATTTCAAATTGAACAACAACCAATAAGAAAAGCTGTAGAGGTACGTCATCAGAATGGAATTTTTTGAATCTCAAAGCGTGCAAAGAGAGGTTTCTGTTACTTTGGCTAATAAATACATGAGAATTCATTCAATGACTTTTTCAAAGAATGACTTTTTTTTCATGAATTTTTCAAAGCAGTTCGATTTTTATTCACCCTTGTCTCATGTTCATTATAATGTTCTGAGACAAGGGAAAATATAAATCAAACTGACCTATGAAAATTTCAAGACAACAGCCAGGAAACGGACAGGAAACCCCAAGAGACCTCTCCAGGGATTGAATAGCTTGTGATCCTCCTCAATTCATCTGTAACCAAGACTGAATGGCAGTGAGGAAAATAAGAAACAAGGATGCTTACCTGCAGATGTTCCTCTATGTGTTTACGATCATAACTATTAAAGTTAAGTTCTTAATAATACGCCATTTAATAGCAAACAAGTGAAAACGACCAAGTTAATGAGTGTTTTCGGTCAAAACCCTCGAGTTCTGCAGCACGAAGCAACCCCTCCCCTCCCTTGGATGTGATGCTGGTTCATGCTGGGTTACCCACGATTTTGTCTGGTTTCCCATTACCTAACGGTTTGTGTACTTGGTTCCAGATTGGCGATTTGGGTTAAAGCCCTCACTGGCGTCACTGAATGTTCTTGGGCAAGACACTTAACTTTCATAGTGCCCTCTCTACAATGCACACCCAGAAGTTTACATGTGAACTGGTACAGGCAAATCTTGTGCTGAGGGTAGCCCTTCCGTGGACTAAAAGCCTGCATACAGTACTTAGCTGGTGGTTCAGTTGTGTGAGTAACATGTACCAACAAGCAGCGATAGCCACAAGAACAAGCTTCAAAGCCATGAGGGGCCTTGCAGGCTGTGCAGGCTAGTGGACTAGCATTCCATCCAGGGAAAGCAGAAATACTCCTACTTGCCTAATGCTGCCAAAGCTGGGATAAGCTCCAGTCTGTCAGGACTCTAGGCTCAAATGCAGACTTTGCCTTACCATTAACACTTTCTAGTAGAGAGGCACTGTGAGAGCAAAGAATCTTGCCCAAGGCAAGAACATAATATAAATTGCTCAGGCAACCCAACACCACAGAAAAACCAAAAGAATGTGTAACAATGTGAACAGTTTGGGAATTTTTAAGACATTTAAAGTAGATTGTTTTACGTTTTTTCACCTCTCAATTTCCACCCTCATAATTTTGCTTCCAATTTTTGTTAAGTTTTGGTAAGTTTGCACGTTTGGACTAAAATTATATCATCAATGGACCCTGGCCTTCTTTGCTGACAAAAAAGTACAATCAAGGATACGTGATTCCACTGGGTGTGATGACAGGATCCTTCATTAGTTCAAAACTAATCCGTCCACAAAGATAGTCGGGCACCTCTCTCTTCTGAAAGGAACAAATTAAATCAACACATGCAAGGTATGTTAGTCTGAATACAGTAAACTCTGTCTTAATGGACACCTCTGTAAGATCGACACCTCTCTAAAAATCCCAGCAACTGGTGTTGGTCAACAGTGAGAACCGTTTTTCAGTCATTTTACTGTCTCTGAACTTTCTTTTTAACTAATAAGACACTTCTAAGATGAATGAACGATTGAATAAAATGAAGTTTCTGAAATTTGCTGAACACAGCATTACTGGTGATGCCATTTTCACTGTCTGTACTCTCATCAACCATAGTTCTCGACCAATAAGCACATGTAAGAATTTTCTCATTCATTTATTGAGTATAATGAGGGATTGTTTGCAGTCTATCTCAGAGTGGTTCTCACCTTTCTTCTTTTATCAACCTCTTTAAACAGGCTATTTACTTCTGACAATCTTCGATCCTATGAGAAAGAATAGTCATGAATACAGTGGCCACGAGAACTTAGCTGTATTAGCAGGGTGCCCGTAATAACAGGGTAGGGTCAAATTTAATGATTGGTAGACCTACAGTATTACAGATATATTTAAAAACAATGAAATGTCAATTGGTACATACATTACAAACCAAGGAAAGAAGAACATACCAATGTAAAACAAGAAACAACGGCAGTGACTAAATACAAGAGTCAATCCAAGCTTCTAATGCACTGGAAACGAGTATGGTTAGCTAAATTAGACTACAAAATCACCCAGGTTAGCGTAACATAGCACTGCAATTAGCCTACTAAGCACTGCGGTTAGCCTACTAAGCACTGCGGTTAGCCTACCAAGCACTGCGGTTAGCCTACTAAGCACTGCGGTTAGCCTACTGAGCACTGCGGTTAGCCTACTGAACACTGTGGTTAGCCTACTGAGCACTGCGGTTAGCCTACTGAACACTGCAGTTAGCCTACTGAACACTGCGGTTAGCCTACTGAACACTGTGGTTAGCCTACTGAACACTGCGGTTAGCCTACTGAACACTGCGGTTAGCCTACTGAACACTGTGGTTAGCCTACTGAACACTGCGGTTAGCCTACTGAGCACTGCGGTTAGCCTACTAAGCACTGCGGTTAGCCTACTAAGTACTGCGGTTAGCCTACTGAACACTGTGGTTAGCCTACCAAGCACTGACTCCGGTTAGCCTACTAAGCACTGCGGTTAGCCTAGCAAGCACTGCGGTTAGCCTACTAAGCACTGCGGTTAGCCTACCAAGCACTAGGGTTAACCTTTTTAAGGTTAGCTCTCAAGAATTGTAAGGGTAACATGATAAATTCTTAAAATTTTTAAGAGTTCAGCAACTGGGCCTCGGTGGTCTAGTGGTAAAGTGGATCCCTTGTTGTCCGAGTGACCCGGGTTTGACTCTACTCGGTGCTCTTGTCTTTTTCTCTTTATTAGACAAAAAAATCAAAGTTTAAAAAAATTCTAAATCTTGGATCGATTCCTGTATTTAGTCACAAGTTGAAACAACTAATAAGGTCTGACACTCTCTGATGTCACACATTACTTAACATTCAATACCGGTATATAATTTTCTCAAGTACTGTATTTTGTTTTGTTTGGTCAGTTATGAATATTGTGTATTTGGTCTGAGTGGGCGTATTAATGGGGTTAAACTGAAAATGATTAATATGTAGTTTGGGACTTCATAATGTGTCCATTGGCTGTGCTTAACTGGGTGGCCAAATGAACAAGGTTTTCTTATAAAGTTTGGGCACAACACCGGAAAAAAGGTGACCATAATAACAACATGACCAAGGTGACTGCACTAACAATAATTTACATTGCACGTTGGTGTATATTAATTTTAAGAGAAACTGTCTAATACCATCATTTTTTTTAAAGAAACAATTTTCCTTACACATTCCAAATCAATTTTATCAAGCACTTCTTCATCTGGATCCTTTCCTGCAGCTTTAACCTGCCTTCAAAGTAGATAAATAATCATATCAACTAATTGGAAAGTGGAACTACAAAAGAAAAATAACAAAGGCCAAAACAGGCTTACCTTTTCTTTTCATCAAGTATTAGACTGTTTAAATGTGACTGTAATTCTATTTCCTGACTAATTCTTCTTTCTTCTGCTACACTAAACCGCTACAAAACAATAAAACATAAGATATGACACCTTCTCCTTGATAGACTTTAATTTTTAAGCAGAGAAAAGCAAAATTTGCAACATAATACAGTGCGACCTCTATTAAACGGCCACCCTCGAGACTTTGAAAAGTGGCCACTTAATAGAGGCAAAATATGAATTGGACAAATAACTCGGGACTTCAGAAAGTGGGCGTTTAATGAAGGGTGGCCACCTAATAGGTGGCCGCATAATAGAGGTCGCACTGTATTTCATTACACAGTTCATGAGTGGCTGTTGTTCCTAGAATTTAAAGCAACCAAACAATGAAGAAGGCAATAAGTAATAAATACTTAGTAACAGCTAATCAAGCATCGTACTGAAATAAAAATTAAACATAAATAAATAAAAAACATGGCCCACCTTTTTCTTAGCTAAGCGAACAGTACTTGCTATATCATCTCCAAAGTTTAGTTTCTGTTCTTTAGCTAAATCATAAGCTGTTGAAACAGAACAAGTCAATCTACAACTTTTTGAATCATACATAGAAACATTATTTAATATCCAATAATTGAGCACTTCCCAATGATGCTTTTCAGGCAAATGCAAACAAACATTGAAACAAATGTTGTAAATAAACATAAAAAGGTTATGAATCCCAAATGGAAGGAGGCAGACCACTGATTTGGCCATTGACAAACAATGTAGCTGAGAAGTTGAGCTAATCAAGTTAATTTCACAGTCAAGTTAATTTTACAGTTCAACTAAACCTTGCCGTCGTTGTCCTTGTAACTTCTACATGATAGACACCTCTACATTGTGACACACTACGATTTTCCTCACCTCTTTTCAAACTTGCCAGGGCCTCATCATAATTTTCTTGTTCTAAGAGTGCCTGTCCCAGAAAGAAATGTGCCTTGACCAGGCCAGCATCAAGTTCTATGGCACGGCGACAGTCTGAAATGGCTTGCGTCCATTTCTTCAATTTGAGGTGGCACAATGCACGATTTGTGAAATATGTAGGAACTGTTGGATTCTTAATCTGAAAAAATAATATAACACAGCAGTCTTTCAGCCTGCAATCAGAAATAAACTTCATCATAAGTTTATTATTGGAGGTCTTTCAGTCATCTATAGAAATGCTTCAGATCTTAGCAAAGCTTTGAGTGACCTTCAAAAATCTTCAGACCACTTTTGCAAGGCATAATGTTTATTTCAGAAGACATCAGACAATCTTTTTAACCCATTGGCCCCAGGAATTTTTGGAAAAAAACGCTTTCATGGACATTTGTGGCATTGCATGGTTAGTTGTGAGCTAAACTCAAAACTTCCTTTGCAACATGAATGTCTTTCCACGAGCGGCGTGTTTTATGACATTTTTGCTCAGGCATGTGCAAAAGGCACAATTTGGAGAAAAAAGTGAAGTACATCTTTTGGCTTTTTGACATTTCCATTTCTTCTCTT
Source organism: Blastomussa wellsi (assembly GCA_947652115.1). Classification (NCBI taxonomy): domain Eukaryota; kingdom Metazoa; phylum Cnidaria; class Anthozoa; order Scleractinia; family Plerogyridae; genus Blastomussa; species Blastomussa wellsi. The sequence goes on along the minus strand of OX393567.1, from coordinate 23,443,043 downwards.
TTGTTTTTTCTCCTTTTCTTATTGTTAGCCTTCTACTGGGCTTGCCTTCTGTCCAAAAATTCCAGAGAAGTGTCATACAAACAGGAAATTCTTGCAAATCAGTACCCAGGGGTAGTTGAGACAATTTTCCTCCAAGTTTTGCACTCAAATGTGTATTTCATGCTCAATTAACCCCGTCACTCTGATCTGGGTATCATTGGAAAGATCTTTTCTTCCTGCGGAGATTGAGTATAAGTGATGACTTTTGTGGTAAAAGATGATGACCTCAGAAGCGGAACAAAGAGCAATATTTGTCACGGCTGGTTTTGGCCGGCACAGGAGCCAATGGGTTAAGAGCATATTGACTGAGTTAGAGTACCAGACAAGAAAAAAACTGCTCGAGGTTTTAAGTGCAGCAAAGGGCAAATGCAAAATGTTTGCATAGGCAGGAATTTGAATAGGCTCCAATTCCACCACTCTCTCAAGTCCGGCCTTCATGCCTCCCCAAGACCTTCCTTTGGGGAGGAACAGTGGCTGGTAATTGAGCCTAGCATTTGATCTGAGCTGAGATTTTCTGTTCAAATGCCCAGCCCTGTGGATAGTCAAAAGAGTCACTTAAAGTCAATAAAAAGTTGCTAAAATAATAATAATAATAATAATAATAATAATAATTTAATTCTTATATTGCGCGCTTTCCATAAAATGATCAAGCGCGCATTACATATAATAATTCCACTAAAACAGTCAAAAGTCCCCACTACGGTACAATAACTGCAGTCAAATTCCGTGGCACATATGCCATCCCCCTCCCCCTCTCGGGATTAACATTGGCAGGTGCATAAAGAAAATCGAAACAATATGGCAAAACATGTTGTTTCTTTATGTTGAACAATGGCACAGAAGACCACAAAGATTTGTCTTCCTGAGAATTCTTGAATCTATGGCTACACAGACAAAGAGTTCCGCGCTTTGTATAGTTTTTTAGTTTGTAGTGCTGTTCATTCATTTACTCTGCAAAATTTCCCCTTAACTTCCTCTGTTACTTACGATTGCTATTTCAGAGCCACTAAAATTGTATTTCCTCACCACTTTGCTTGGTAAGGAAGGTTACAGCTTTGAGGAAAGCCATTTTTGTGTCAAATCAAACAAAGAGTTTTATATTATAATTATTCCATAATTGATAATATTTTCCTGTAAAATCCTCAAACTTGCCATATTGGCCTCCACTATTATTTTTCAACCCATGTGGAATCACCGAGACACCCTATACGAGCACCGCATGCGTCCAATCAAAATTCAGGATTTTGGTCGACTGCACTATAACTAGACATGAATTTATGACAATCATGACTTCACCTCATCACACAAACTTTTGTGTAAAAAATATTAACTGATAAATTCGATGTAGCTGTAAATCAATATGCAAAGCGCCCTTGATTTTTAGCGAGAGTACACGTGGGCTACAAGTCTAAACGCAGTAAATGAAGGTAGTGCTCACGTCAAAGGGAAACTGATAACAATGAAACTTTAAGGCCTGTAGATCCCGAAAAGGCTACATGTACACTCGGCATGTACATACGGCTTACTGTTAGGCGAGCAAAATCAAATTGACAACGCGAGTTTCCAGATGAAAAGTGTTGGGATGTATGAAAATTAAAGATAACAAATTTTAACCAACCCAATTGAATTCTATCAACCGTACATCAGCGTACATGTACCACAACGCCGATGTAGATGGAACTTACAATAGCTTTTGTGTAGCACTGGGCTGCATCGTCATAATGTCTGCCACTGAACAGACGATTTCCTTGTTCTTTAAGGTCTAAAGCTGTCATCCCAGTACGGTTTTCGTCCCTTATAGCATCTCTTACGGATTAAACTTGTTTAACATTTATTACATGAGCCACTTCTCGGTCGGTCACTTCTTCTGTTGAGGAGTTGCACGGCCGCAAAGGATGTTAGTAATATGTTGTCTAGGGTAGGGACGGGTTTTTTTTGCCGCGTTAGTGTCGCTTTTCATTCGATTTCCTGCGTTGATCAGTCGATTTCTTCTGATACGCGAAATCTTTCCTCGCGGTCAGTCAGGTCAATTTATGAAGTTTTTGAGGGCAAAATGACATGATTAAGCTAGTGTTTCGCACAAATTCGGGGTTTCTCATCAGAAGGTGGCCTCCAACCGGCATAATTTATTTACTGCAATCATTGGGTTGAAGGGCCGGGTTGAAGAGGAAATCGAATCACATCATCGAGATCGAGAGTTGCCTACCGTAACAGGTTTCATTTAGTTCATAGCTGGGAATAGAAGACCTGTTAGAGGCTGGTGATTTTAAAAATGGGTTGCTTTAGTTGCTCGAGGTAAGCATTCAGTAAATTTTTGAAACAGTAATATTTTACACTCTAAATTTATTTTGATAAAACAATCCAGTTCATTGCCAAGAATTTCCCTGTATGGTATACTTTGCGCATTATTTTGATTTGCAATCTTTGGCAAAAAAAAGTGTTTCGAGCCAGAAAGATGACTCTGAGTTGTGTAACTACAGTAACTGCACATAACCAGCTAGCATAAAACATGTACGTGCTATCTGGTCTACCAAATAATTACAGCTAACTAATATCTAGATCTCTTTTAGTCTTACCTCTATAATATGGACAATCCTTAGTTCCAGAAAATATAATTTATTCCATATCCCTCCTGCGTGAATGGTTTTTTGTTACACCCTGAGTCCCTGGAATATTTGCCAGTTTTGCTTCCACCCCCACCTATTGAACCCCTACCGCCAACCTCAATCCCAAGGCGCTTTTCCCTTTTGCATTAGGAAGGGAAAAGCGCCCTGAGGGCCCAGAAAGGTATTCTACATTATTCATGACAGGGGGGTTCAACAGAGCTTCATATTTGTAAACCCAAAAAAATATACGAGCCTGACATTTTAGACCCCAAAAATGCCTGGCATCAGAACAACTTACCCAAAAAAATACAAGACTTAATACGGATTTAATCAATCAAACAGACTCTTCTAATGCATGATTTTGAGAGATGTGAACCAAAAACATAAACATATTTTTACGTAAGGCCTAAAAAAATATACGTGCCAGATCTCTTGACCCCCAAAAAAATACCGAGCAGATTTCCAACCCAAAAAAATACGTTGGACCTCCCAGTCAGGTATAATGTGAGTTACCCCCCCCCCCCCCCTGGGCCTGAGGGCCTGATTACATGAACCAGGCTGCCCAGTTAGGTAGGCTTGTTTCAGTTTTCTGAGATCTTGTCATGCCTATTAAACACAATAAAAATCAACTTCACAATTATTACATGACAACCGGGCAAGCATGGTTAGCTGGCAAAGCAAACCAGCCTGGTCCTTAGGACAAGGTTGCCCCACCCCCAGCCCCTTTGGAATTATTAATGGCCATCCTTAGTATTTGCAGAGATATTACTGATTTTGTTTTTGACCTGAGCACACTCTTACCACATATAACACCATCTATATCTAACTTGCATAATGCAAAAACTTGAGGATCTCCAGAATGAAAGAAGAATTATTACAAAATGGAAAAGCCATAATTTTCTTCAATTCCCTCTTTAAGAGGCCTTTCAAAGGAGGTTAAGTTATTTTACTTTGTTTTCTAGAAATGTAGCTAATCTAGCTCTGATGTCATCAATTCATAGACTGATGAATCCTCCTGCAAGAAAGAATGAAGCTTATCAACCTACATTTATAGAACAGACAGCAAACATCATCACTCACGGAGTAAGAAGGAATATATTATTATATGCTGAATATTATGGCTGACAAATGACTCCTTAATTTTGGCACAAAATTTCAGCATGTAGTTTCACATTTTACTCGCTGCCATGTGATTACCCATACAAATAATTCCCATCAGCATTCAAATTATTTTCCCACACATGTCATGAAATTTTTAAGGGGAGTTGAATTTCCTTTTTGTTTCAACTGCTTGAGTTGCTAAGAGGTATAGTACAGCCAAACAAACAAGCAAATACACAGCAATGCTAGGTATATGAAAACACATCCGTTAGCCAAAAATGTAAATTGACTAAAAAGTTTTAATCATTACATTCTTTACCAAAATTATACCCTTTAGATGTTACTAAAATACGATACAGTGTGCTTTTTTTTTCTCAGAAGTAAATTGATGGTAAATGCAGATATTGGATATTATTATCATGATGTATATTTTAATTTAATTTTTACGTTTCTTTCTTCTTTCAGTTGTTTGTATTACCAGCTGTTTATGAAGCATTTCTTCTTCACCAAAGTTCTAGAATGCTATCAATGACACATAGGTTAATTGCTCAAATTTATGGAGCTGGCTTTATTCTTGTTTTTTTGATATCGACATTATTTCATGTTGTCTGCATTACTGGTAAAGCCAGGTGAGATAAACTGACTTTATGCTTTTATGCTTAATATGAAAAAAAATTGTACAGTAAATTATCCAATGTTAGCAAACGACAATATCTATATTTGTCTCTAAACACATTGCGGTCTGCTCATGTTACAGACCTATGTTGCTAGAGTATTGCTCTCTGCAGACATTGCAGTCCCGTGATGTATTAGTTCATTTGTCTTCTGCACATATTGCAGTTAGACCAATGATGCTTGATGATCTCTCTCTGTGCACCCATTGCAGTCCTATATATGGTGCTAGATTATCTAACAGAGTGTTTAGCAACTAGGACGGCTACGGCAACGAGAATGCTACAAAACAATAGGTTTAATGAGCAAAGACAATCGCTCTACACATGCGTTTTATAATTTTGTACATTTCTGTGCCTTCATCTGCAAAACAACAATGTGAAATGACCAAATTTTACGTTTTCTCGAAAACATGATTGCATGGCACCATTCATAGTAATTTAGTTCCTGGACAGTTCGTCAGCATTTTCCAAGTTAAACAAATTTCAATAATTGCCAAAGCGTCACAGAAACGAGAAGTTATAGTTTGAAGTTATAGTTTGTCGTTGCCGTTGCTAAAACTCCCTAATATCTCTCTGCACGCATTGCAGACTTGCGATGCAAGATTGTCTTTCTCTATGCATGGACTACAAACACTTATCACCTATGGCGATAGGTGATAATTGTCTGGCGTGTGTCCATAACGTTCTTTGTTATTTATTTTGATAGAAAATGTTCCAACATTTTATGTGTCCAGAAAATATCCATACTCGCATTATGGAAGTTTTTTGGTTTAACACTCACCCCTCACCCCTCCTTCCTTCCTTCCTTCCTTCCTCGCCCTTTGAAAATAATTGTATTTTACTGCTCACGTTAGCACCTTTAAATCCAAGCCAAGTAAATTCAGAGTCTGAGTCAAATGCCTAGGTCATGTCAGGCTAAAATTTTTATAATGCCTGACACTGCCCCCAAAGGAGGGCCCGAGGAGCATGCAAGGTGTTGTTTCTGCAGTTATGAGTGCAAAGGTATCAAAAGATTTCCAAATTTACTTTAGAAAATGTCTTTATGCAGTTATTTATATTATTTTTTTCTGAAAAGTGGCCATCCATAGGATTCCTGGACTTCCACCTGTCTAAAAGCCTGGGTCATGTTATATATATGTATGTTACATTTCAAAGTTATCTGCAAAGTTAACCTAGGTTAATTTTTTTATCTACAAAAAGTCATCCATCCCTCCCCTATTTCCTCTCATCCCTCTACCCCCTACTCAACCTGCCTTCCCCCCCCCCCCTAGTGGTTAGAATGGGACTTGAACCCGCGACTTACGGATTTCAAGTCCAACGCTCTAACCACCCGGCCACACTGCCTCCTCACAACCTCTGGATCTTGCTGTACAACCTCTTATTCACTTTGCCATGCAGGAAACGCTGACAGAGCACTTATTTTTTAAGCTGTATCACTAAGACACTCTGAGACTCGTACCCTATCCCAAAGAGAAAAGTTAAAAATTAAAATACCTAGGTTTAAGATGTTAACCGAGTTAAGTACTGTATGTCTTGTTGGATATGAGTTGACTATAACCTCCTCATATTCAACAAGCACGAGTGCAATAATTAATATTAAAAATACCCATAGACTTACACATATCATGTTGTTTTATGCTCCATGGTATAAATATGAGCTCATAAGCAATGGCCTGTAAAGCAATCAAAACTTAAGAATTACAAGATAACATGCCTAGCTTTTTCATAATTAAGACCTGTTAACTGCAAAGCTGTTATTAAAGTTTAGTCCAGAATGTAATTAATTTAGGATATTAATTAGTGTGGTTAAGGCTAACCTACATGCTATTTGCTATTTGTATTATTACAGATATCTGAACATTGCATTTTTTAAGATGTTGATTATTTCTTTCAGGTCCCTTAGATTTTTCTTGCATTTGAGTGATCGTGGCATTATTTATTTTTTTATTGCGGCATCATATATGCCTTGGTGAGTACCTTTCAATACCTTGTACATTTTTACACCTGGGTTGTAATAGGGTGTTCCATTTCTTCAATGATTCTGTTTTCGGCCCATTTTGGTTCCTAACTTCGGTAACTTGCATTGTATCCTCTGATCCAAAGTAACTACATCCCATCAAGAGAGTAGTGATCTCGTTTTGATCCTGAACTGAGATCTGATCTGTAATCCAACCTCACCAATCCCTGATTCCCTCTGGATTCACTAATTAAAAATGCTCTCTTCTCTGCCCTATAAAACCCTAATTCCTATACTCAGTACTCTTATTTTTTCACTTTAAATTCTCCAGAGAACCCCTGCACAAATCAGTTCAGAAATTAATAGGCATAAGTATATAATTATTTAATCTGTTATAAAATCATATTGATATATTTTCAGGTTAGTGCTGAAAGATATTGGTAAACTTGGGGATCTTGTTTCCTGGCTGTTGTGGTGTTTGGCTGTGACTGGTACTATTTATACCTATATGTTTCATGAAAGGTAACTATTTAGCCATGAGCATCGAAAAGGGTTAAAGCAAATATCATGACTTTCATCAGCATGCATGTCACTATCTACCTACAAAGAGCTTAATGGATGGGCCCCCAATTACATTACTGAATTGCTAGAGCCTTATGTACCAATCAGGGATCTGCGACCCTCCTCCAAAAACTTCCTTGAAGTACCATATGTCAGGCTAGGAAGTTATGGTCATAGGTGCTTTTCCTTTGGAGCACCTAGCCAATGGAATTCTCTTCCGAACAATATAAGAGAGAGCGGCTTGGTATCAGATTTTAAGACTTGTATAAAGACATACCTTTTTAACATATTTTTATAATAATATTAGACTTTTGGTTAGTTAGTTTTTTATTTTGAATCTTTATAGCTTAGTTATTTAATTAGTTATAGTTTATTTTACTCGCGTTTTAGATATTTTTACATTTTTATCAATTTCACTGGTGATATTTTTTTTAAATTATTGTTATGTGCTATTGGATAGCACTAGAAATAGTGCTCCACTATTATTATTACTATTATTATTAAAACCAAACCGAGCTGGAGTTGCTCCCAGCTAAGCCTTGAACTTTCCAGACTCTCCGTCATGTGTATAATTTAATTCTTGACTAACATAAAATTATAAAAGGCTCAGGAGTAACCGAAAAACAATTTCTATTTGCAATTAAACTTAATCGGTGTTTGTCTTGTGGGGCTAACAAACCCACACTAATGCTTGAAACTGTCAAATTTACCGAAAATTTACTATCATTTTCCATTTTGGGAAATAAAGATTGAAGGATTTTTCAACCTTATAGTGGGAGAAAAATAACCCAAAAGAATCGGGTTAGTGGATATAATGACACAGGGAGCCGATACAGGCAGTGCGTCTTTTTATGTTCAAGATATAAAGAAATGTATGGGAATATTGAAAGCTTCCTTCTATCGAAACTTATTTCAAGTAATGTTTATTTTTTTGGCTGAAATAAATGTGAAGGTATTGTATTTTGTCATTCCTTGGCTCAAAATGGCGAATTTGAGAGATTTGGAGGATTTTGCATGTGAAGCAACAGTCAACGTGGTGAGGAACGACAAAATACAACACCTGGGGTAAGTTCACGTTTATTTCAATCAAAAAATAACCATTACTCAAAGTAAGTTTTCGATAGTAGGACGCTTGCAATATTCCCATACATTTCTTTATATTTCGAACATGCAAATAGATGCACAGCTTGTATGGGCTCCCTGTGATAATGATCGGACGTGTCATTTTGTAGAGCACAGGTCTGTGGTAGGCGTCTATCTAGCTTTTTGGCCTTTCTCAAGCGAATGAAAATCACGGGTATAGTTTGCAAAAGCTCAAGAAAGGCCAAAAATGGACTCCAGGTAAGGTTTTAAACTTCATTGCAGATCTAAAAAGGAAAAATGAGATATTTTCAGCTTAATTACAAATCCATTCAAACTCTCACACAATAGTACGCTTTGGTCACCTTTCACCTGGGTAGCATTCACAAGTTAAAATGCTGATCGTCTGTTTCTTTGCCTTTTAGATATAAGACAGTGGAGACAGTATTGTATTTAGTCATTGGAATATGTCCGTCTCTTCCGCTTGTCTTTGCTGCAGTAAGTTTTTTTATTTGATTGTTTTTTTTTGTAGTTGGGTTTTGCTCTGTCCATCTGTTTATACTAGTTAATTTTTCGTGTCAGGGGCGTAGCCAGGATTTTTCAGGAAGGGGGGGTGTCACACTGTATGTCACTATGTTGATTCTTCAGATTTACATGTTTTCACCACCTGAATATTGTGTGTTGTCACAAAGAGGGAAGGGGGGTCACGGGCACCCCAGGACCCCCCCAGCTACGCCCTTGAGTATTGTTGTTCCCGAAAGCTTGTAGTCATTTTAGACTATAAGGATACTGATCACAGAAACCTTTGCAAATGAAACAAGAATGCCGGATCTATCACGTCGAGTTTTAAATGAGCGTTTAACATTGATGCGACGGTTTGTTCGTGTCAAGGTAACATACCCTTTGTTTGTCATTCTCGTCCCCAGAGCCACTTGTCCCTCTCAGCCGGCTGGGCCTGTGCACGAGGAAACAAGTGGCTCTGGGGACACACGTTTTGATTCGCTGAAATCAAACAAAGGGAGTCCAATCACATGAGCCGTTTCAAAATCCCAAATCATTGGCGCGTTTAAAACGGTAGATGTGATTGGACTCCCTTTGTTAGATTTCAGCCAATCGAATCATGTGTCCCCAGAGCCACTTGTTCCTCGTGCACAGGCCCAGCCGGTTAAGAGGGACAAGTGTCCCTGTCTGAGAGAGATATTCCGTTTTACACACCGAGTTTTTACACAATCACACGTCACGTGTAACTCTGACATTTGTTTCGCGTATCTGTGCCAAGACAATTTTCTCCAGGCTGATGGCTTTCTGCATTCTCGTTACCTGTTTCTTTGACAATATTTTGATGTTGCAATGAGAAGTGAGACTTTGGTCACTCTTAACAATTGACCAGTGGACTGTGGTTTTTTCACTTGCAGACGGACAGAGCTGGTCTTGCCGAGGTGGCCTTAGGCGGAGCGTTTTACGTCAGTGGTGTGGTGTTTTTCAAGTCAGATGGACGAATACCTTTTGCGCATGCGATCTGGCATTTGTTTTGCGCCACTGGGGCGTGGTGTCATTTCTATGCTGTCAACACACATCTATATTTAGAAAAACACTAGCCTTCAATAATTCAGATGAGAGCTCCGTCGGGATTGGTCCATCTTGATAGAATTTACTCGAGGGGCATCCTTGTCCACAAAACCGCTTGTCTCTCGTAGCTGGCTGGGCCTGGGGGCACTTAGCTAGCCCCTAACAAAGAGAGTCCAATCAAATCATCCCCTTTAAAGTCCCTTTTTTGAATGATAGTTGAAAACGGTTGATATGATTGGACTTCTTTTTTTAGATTTTAGCCAATTAAATTACGTCTACCCAGAGCCACTTTTTTGTCTTGCACAGGCCCCAGACGGAGTGGCTAAGAGAGAGAAGCGGCCCTGGGGAGGATAGTGGCCGAACAGAGAATAGGTTCAAGGATTGACGGATTTGGCATTAAAAAGGGCACCTATTGTGGTCTTTCAACGTTGGCTGAGCGGATGTGCGGATTTTCAAAATACTGCGGGTAGAATAAACTCAGTTGTACTGGGTTTTGAATAATCCAATTTAACTGCCAGTCTAAGGAGACGGCAGCTATTCAATTAATTGCGAGCTACTAACGCAGAGAAAAATGTTCGCCAAGGAAATGCTGGTTATCTGGACAGTATTGCCGAGGACTGAAGATCGATTTACTTCGCTGATATTGAATTGAAAACGAAATAACTTATTTAATTGTTAATTGACCTTAATTAATTGCCGTTTAACCAAACAATCAAATTACACAGAAATGTCAGTGCTGGACACTGGAGAAAGTGTACATAACATTAAAAGGTGTATTGGTTGGCTGAAATAAAGATTATAAACACAACTGAAACAACATGAGCCTACGTTTGTGTTTTTATGATTGGTATCGAATATGATGTGTTCAAATTTGAACATTTTCCCAGATGATCCTAAATCCATCCATCTATTAAAACAAATTTTTCTACACAACTTTGAGTTGAATGTGTTGAAAATCTCAACAAGTTCAAAAAGGCGCGTTTCATATCGTTAATGTAACTAAGTGCTATCACCTAGGGATAACCTGCAAGAGAATACCTGTCAATTTTAATTATACCTTGGATGGTAAGCTTATCTCAAGAGTCGCCTCTGCAACTTACCTGGGGATATCTATTTCTGACAATCTGTCCTGGAACAAACATTGTGATATTATTTGTAACAAGGCGAATTCAACCCTTGGTCTTCTCAGACGAATCTTATCTGGTTGTACTCCGGAGGTCAAGAGTACAGCATATCTTACACTTGTACGCCCTAAACTGGAGTATGCAAGTTGTGTATGGAACCCACACACGCAGTGTAACATCAACAAGATAGAAATGGTCCAACGTCGCGCAGCCAGATTTGTTTACAATGATTATTCGCGTTTCACTCATGTCTCTCCATTAATCAAAGCCCTGGGGTGGGACTCCTTGGAATACCGTAGACTGACTAATCAAGTGTTTATGTTTTATAAGATCTACACAGGGCTTGTTGGTATCGCTTTACCACCTGAAGTAGTTTGTAATGCAAGAGCTTCAAGGCTTCCTAATTGTGCACCATTTTGCCAACTTGCAACACTAAATGACACTTATAAATATTCTTTTTACCCTAGAGCCATAAGAACCTGGAACAGCTTACCTTTAGCTTTAATTCCTAATTCATTAGATGAGTTTAAGGTCAAAATCTCAAGTATGTAGGATTATTACTATTATAATAATAATAATTTATTTATTTTAATTGTAATTATTTTATTACTTTAATTCGTGAATTTTAATAGGCTAATTTTATTGCATGTTCATATGACTTTTGTACATATATTTTATAATTATCTACATATTTATTTATTTATTTTTATTTTTTATTTTTTTATTTTTGTTTTTTTATAGTCATGCTGTTTTTAGGAGTATATTTATTAAAGATAAAGATTAAAGATGGGTTATCCTTTTTTCTGCGTTGGAAAACGAACACGTCTGTTGAATGTTATTGGAGGCGACCAGAGGAGCGTTGTAATTACAAACGCATGCGCGGCAGTTATGTAGTTAGACCTTGCCAAGTTCCTGTAACCCCCTATTTACGTACTTCAAGCAGCAAAAAAGCGGATTTTCTTTCCTTTTCCACCGAATTTCTTTTGTCATTTTGGAATAAGGGTATAATATACTACAAAAATATGCAAAAAATAAAGAAACTCTATTAATAACTTATTTGATAATTAACGATGGCGCAAAGCTATTCACAATGAACGGTTCTGGTGATGCAGTCACTAAATATAAAATGAATAATAAAATATAATCTATAGGAATATTCATTAAAAAAAACGAACACAGTTCAAAATTGGTCCTACAAAGAATGATTTTAAAAAAGAGTAACAAAACATTTCTTTTTATTCCTGAACAACGCTTGATGTGATCGTACGCGAGTCTCAAGAAACAAAAGAAAACTATTTTCTGCTGTGTTCAATACAAATTCTGCCATCTTACTTTCTAGTTCTTGGACGAAAACGTCCGATCTTTTTGTCCAAAGCGTGGAATTGAAGAGCGAGTGTTGCCCGGGGAGTATTGTTTGTTCGATCTGTTTGTCCTTGACCTGACAAGCGTGTAGTGAGGAATATTTATTGTTCGTTCGATCTGTTCGTCCTTGACCTCAAGCGTGCAGCGAGAGCGTCCGTCCTTGGAGCGAGGGCGTTGCAAATTTTTAACGTTTTTACACTTACAAAGATTATCTTTATGTATCATAATCGTGATATAGTTTTACGTACATAAAGAGAAGCTTTTTATTTTTCGTGGTGCGTCTTCACAATTTCACACGGTTCTACCCTAATGGGCAAAACTTTAAACCCCGCAAAGCAGAAACATTTTTCCCTTCGGGTCCCAAAATATTTCATTGACCAAACAGCCAAAAATCATCATATCTCGATCAGCTTAAAACAATCTATCAACTGCACTACCTCGACGCTATCATTTTGTTTTCCAAAACGTTTTACCAATGTGCATGCAGTACTTGACCTGTACATAGATTCAGACCACGTCCAGACTAAACCGGATAAATTTGAAAAGGCAATTTTTTTCTCCGGATTGGCCTTCCGTCCACACTAAAACGGCGTTTTCGGTCACCGAAAACGGAAATTTTTGAAAACGCTCTCCAAAGGGGGTAAATTTGAAAACGCTGGCTAGCTAGGTGTGTTAGTGTTGACGGCGAAAACGAAACTTTTTGAGATGTGTGCATGTTCTAACTTGTATTTAAGCGTTTATGGCGAGGCAGCGTTTCAAAATAGACGGTGAACATGGTGAAACAATTTGTAAACGGTATAATGTGGACATAAAACATTTGATCCGCTTTCTAGGCGAAAACACCATTGTCAAATTATTTATCCGGCTTGGTGTGGACGCATTCTCGTCCTCATAGCCCTTTTCGTTTCTCTTAGCCGGCAGGGCCTTGGCACGAAAAACGAAGGACTCTGGAGACATACGATTTCAAGTCCGAGATTCTAGGACTTCCCGACTTCATGTATATAACATTGATGGTTCTACATGTTGTGTGTTGTAATAAGGCGGCCGGCGAACATTTTCACTTCCGTTTAAGATTTCTTTGTTCTCAACAGCCAATATGTCCCCAGAGCCCTTCGTTTTTCGTGCCAAGGCCCTGCCGGCTAAGAGAAACGAAAAGGGCTATGGGGACGAGAATGGGTGTGGACGTAGCCTCACTCCTTGAAACTGTCGCTCACCCAAAAGTGTCGGTTTTTAGTTGGAACCTGGAAACGAGAACGTTTTAGTGGGGTAGGGCAAGTTTGTTTTTGTCATCGCCTACGCATGCCAAGTAATCGTTTTGTACAGGATCAAACGAAACCGGGGCGTCGCTTTGTAGAGGCATTATAATTTCATAAACTCTGCTAGAATCCTCACAAAGAGCTTTTAAGTTGTATATTTATATTCGTGTTTTCTTAGCCATTTCATCTGTGGAATAAGACAATCCGTACAAGGCAAGAACTTCTCAGTTCTGTCAAGAATGAAACAGTAATAGCGATCGGTTATGGCTGACCGTCCCTGCAGAAACTTTCAGCCAAATGTATTTAACAAGAACAAGTGTCAAAATTGTTTCAAGCTGAAAGATGCTCACAGCTTCTCTGGATCTAGCCAAGATTCGTCTTTTCAAAGTGTCACAAGGAAGCAGTCAGCTCAAAAGGTATCAATAATCAACTTCTGCTTTATGAAGCTTGGAAAGTATCTCCAATGTATTGCTGTTTAAGGCTGCTGCATATATAATTTGCGAACATGGGTCGTTCTTGCAAATCAGTCATTTGGCGATTTTTAAACTGTAACTTCTCTTTACACTGATGTTAGGTATATTCAAGACTTCGGACTGTCGTAAAATCAGGGGTTCTTTGTATAACAACACAAGACTGTGTTGAAAAAGGGAAAGTGATTTCTTCGGTGAGCCACGATCGATATTTCCTTGCACCGTTTGTGAAAAAAAAAATCATATTGATCTATTTTCAGGTTAGTGCTGAAAGATATTGGTAAACTTGGGGATCTTGTTTCCTGGCTGTTGTGGTGTTTGGCTGTGACTGGTACTATTTATACCTATATGTTTCATGAAAGGTAACTATTTAGCCATGAGCATCGAAAAGGGTTAAAGCAAATATCATGACTTTCATCAGCATGCATGTCACTATCTACCTACAAAGCGCTTAAATGGCTAGGCCCCCAATTACATTACTGAATTGCTAGAGCCTTATGTACCAACCAGGAATCTGCGACCCTCCTCTAAAAACGTACTTGAAGTACCATCTGTCAAGCTAGGAAGTTATGGTCATAGGTGCTTTTCCTTTGGAGCACCTAGCCAATGGAATTCTTTTCTGAACAATATAAGAGAGAGCGGCTTGGTATCAGATTTTAAGACTTGTATAACAACATACCTTTTTAACATATTTTTATAATTAGACTTTTGGTTAGTTAGTTTTTTATTTTGAATCTTTATAGCTTAGTTATTTAATAAGTTATAGTTTATTTTACTCGCATTTTAGATATTTTTACATTTTTATCAATTTCATTGGTGATATTTTTTAAAATTATTGTAAAGTGCTATTGGATAGCACTAGAAATAGTGCTCCACTATTATTATTACTATTATTATTAAAACCAAACCGAGCTGGAGTTGCTCCCAGCTAAGCCTTGAACTTTCCAAACTCTCGGTCATGTGTATAATTTAATTCTTGACTAACATAAAATTACAAAAGGCTCAGGAATAACGGAAAAACAATTTCTATTTGCAATTAAACTTAATCAGTTTTTGTCTTGTGGGGCTAACAAACCCACACCAATGTTTGAAACCGTCAAATTCATCAAAAATTTACTATCGTTTTCCATTTTGGGAAATAAAGATTGAAGGATTTTTCAACCTTATAGCAGGAGAAAAATAACTCAAAAGAATCTGGTTAGTGGATATAATGACACAGGGAGCCCATACAGGCAGTGCGTCTTTGTATGTTTAAGATATAAAGAAGTGTATGGGAATATTGAAAGCTTCCTTCTATTGGAACTTATTTCAAGTAATGTCTATTTTGTTGACTGAAATAAATGTGAAGGTGTTGTATTTTGTCGTTCCTTGGCCCAAAATGGCGAATTTGAGAGATTTGGAGGATTTTGCATGTGAAGCAACAGTCCGCGTGGTGAGGAATGACAAAATACAACACCTGGGGCAAGTTCACATTTATTTCAAGGACGCTTGCAATATTCCCATACATTTCTTTATATTTCGAACATGCAAATAGATGCACAGCTTGTATGGGCTCCCTGTGATAATGATCGGACGTGTCATTTTGTAGAGCACAGGTCTGTGGTAGGCGTCTATCTAGCTTTTTGGCCTTTCTCAAGCGAATGAAAATCACGGGTATAGTTTGCAAAAGCTCAAAAAAGGCCAAAAATGGACTCCAGGTAAGGTTTTAAACTTCATTGCAGGTCTAAAAAGGAAAAATGAGATATTTTCAGCTTAATTACAAATCCATTCAAACTCTCACACAATAGTACGCTTTGGTCACCTTTCACCTGTGGTAGCATTCACAAGTTAAAATGCCGATCATCTGTTTCTTTGTCTTTTAGATATAAGACAGTGGAGACAGTATTGTATTTAGTCATTGGAATATGTCCGTCTCTTCCGCTTGTCTTTGCTGCAGTAAGTTTTTCTATTTGATTGTTTTTTTTTGTAGTTGGGTTTTGCCCTGTCCATCTGTTTATACTAGTTAATTTTTCGTGTCAGGGGCGTTTTCAGGATTTTTCAGGGGGAGGGGGGGTCACACTGTATGTCACTATGTTGATTCTTCAGATTTACATGTTTTCACCACCTGAATATTGTGTGTTGTCACAAAGAGGGAAGGGGGGGCACGGGCACCCCAGGACCCCCCCCCCAGCTACGCCCTTGAGTATTGTTGTTCCCGAAAGCTTGTAGTCATTTTGGACTATAAGGATACTGATCACAGAAACCTTTGCAAATGAAACAAGAATGCCGGATCTATCATGTCGAGTTTTAAATGAGCGTTTAACATTGACGCGACGGTTTGTTCATGTCAAGGTAACATACCCTTTGTTTGTTCAAGGCCGAGTTTTAATTAAACGCAGGGGGCATGTAATCTAGATAATACGGTATCCCTGTCATTCTCGTCCCCAGAGCCACTTGTCCCTCTCAGCCGGCTGGCCCTGTGCACGAGGAAACAAGTGGCTCTGGGGACACACGATTTGATTCGCTGAAATCAAACAAAGGGAGTCCAATCACATGAGCCGTTTCAAAATCCCAAATCATTGGCGCGTTTAAAACGGTAGATGTGATTGGACTCCCTTTGTTAGATTTCAGCCAATCGAATCATGTGTCCCCAGAGCCACTTGTTCCTCGTGCACAGGCCCAGCCGGTTAAGAGGGACAAGTGGTTTTGGGGACGAGAGCGTATCCCTGTCTGAGAGAGATATTCCGTTTTACACACCGAGTTTTTACACAATCACACGTCACTTGTAACTCTGACATTTGTTTCGCGTATCTGTGCCAAGACAATTTTCTCCAGGCTGATGGCTTTCTGCATTCTCGTTACCTGTTTCTTTGACAATGTTTTGATGTTGCAATGAGAAGTGAGACTTTGGTCACTCTTAACAATTGACCAGTGGACTGTGGTTTTTTCACTTGCAGACGGACAGAGCTGGTCTTTCCGAGGTGGCCTTTGGCGGAGCGTTTTACGTCAGTGGTGTGGTGTTTTTCAAGTCAGATGGACGAATACCTTTTGCGCATGCGATCTGGCATTTGTTTTGCGCCACTGGGGCGTGGTGTCATTTCTATGCTGTCAACACACATCTATATTTAGAAAAACACTAGCCTTCAATAATTCAGATCAGAGCTCCGTCGGGATTGGTCCATCTTGATAGAATTTACTCGAGGGGCATCCTTGTCCACAAAACCGCTTGTCTCTCGTAGCTGGCTGGGCCTGTGAACTCTGGGGGCACTTAGCTAGCCCCTAACAAAGAGAGTCCAATCAAATCATCCCCTTTAAGGTCCCTTTTTTGAATGATAGTTGAAAACGGTTGATATGATTGGACTCCCTTTGTTAGATTTTAGCCAATTAAATTACGTGTACCCCGGCAGAGCCACTTTTTTGTCTTGCACAGGCCCCAGACGGAGTGGCCTTTGAGAGAAGCGGCCCTGGGGACGATAGTGGTCGAACAGAGAATAGGTTCACGGATTGACGGATTTGGCATTAAAAAGGGCACCTATTGTGGTCTTTCAACGTTGGCTGAGCGGATGTGCGGATTTTCAAAATACTGCGGGTAGAATAAACTCAGTTGTACTGGGTTTTGAATAATCCAATTTAACTGCCAGTCTAAGGAGACGTCAGCTATTCAATTAATTGCGAGCTACTAACGCAGAGAAAATGTTCGCCAAGGAAATGCTGGTTATCTGGACAGTATTGCCGAGGACTGAAGATCGATTTACTTCGCTGATATTGAATTGAAAACGAAATAACTTATTCAAAGGCGGTTATTTAATTGTTAATTGACCTTAATTAATTGCCGTTTAACCAAACAATCAAATTACACAGAAATGTCAGTGCTGGACACTGGAGAAAGTGTACATAACATTAAAAGGTGTATTGGTTGGCTGAAATAAAGATTATAAACAGAACTGAAACAACATGAGCCTACGTTTGTGTTTTTATTATTGGTATCGAATATGATGTGTTCAAATTTGAACATTTTCCCAGATGATCCTAAATCCATCGATGGCTGGATTATCGAAAACAAATTTTTCTACACAACTTTGAGTTGAATGTGTTGAAAATCTCAACGAGTTGAAAAAGGCGCGTTTCATATCGTTATGGGTTATCCTTTTTTCTGCGTTGGAAAACGAACACGGTCTGTTGAATGTTATTGGAGGCGACCAGAGGAGCGTTGTAATTACAAACGCATGCGCGGCAGTTATGTAGTTAGACCTTGCCTAGTTCCTGTAACCCCCTATTTACGTACTTCAAGCAGCAAAAAAGCGGATTTTCTTTCCTTTTCCACCGAATTTATTTTGTCATTTTGGAATAAGGGTATAATATACTACAAAAATATGCAAAAAATAAAGAAACTCTATTAATAACTTATTTGATAATTAACGATGGCGCAAAGCTATTCACAATGAACGGTTCTGGTGATGCAGTCACTAAAATGAATAATAAAATATAATCTACAGGAATATTCATTAAAAAAACGAACACAGTTCAAAATTGGTCCTACAAAGAATGATTTTAAAAAGGAGTAACAAAACATTTCTTTTTATCCCTGAACAACGCTTGATGTGATCGTATTCGAGTCTCAAG
The DNA here is from genome assembly GCA_947652115.1 of Blastomussa wellsi. Classification (NCBI taxonomy): domain Eukaryota; kingdom Metazoa; phylum Cnidaria; class Anthozoa; order Scleractinia; family Plerogyridae; genus Blastomussa; species Blastomussa wellsi. The sequence continues at coordinate 23,424,642 of OX393567.1, read as the reverse complement.
AAACAAAAGAAAACTATTTTCTGCTGTGTTCAATACAAATTCTAACAATTCTGCCATCTTACTTTCTAGTTCTTGGACGAAAACGTCCGATCTTTTCGTCCAAAGCGTGGAATTGAAGAGCGAGTGTTGCCCGGGGAGTATTGTTTGTTTGTCCTTGACCTGACAAGCGTGTAGTGAGGAATATTTATTGTTCGTTCGATCTGTTCGTCCTTGACCTCAAGCGTGCAGCGAGAGCGTCCGTCCTTGGAGCGAGGGCATTGTAAATTTTTAACGTTTTTACACTTACAAAGATTATCTTTATGTATCATAATCGTGATATAGTTACGTCTTTTACCGCTGCTTTTACGTACATAAAGAGAAGCTTTTGATTTTTCGTGGTGCGTCTTCACAATTTCACACGGTTCTACCCTAATGGGCAAAACTTTAAACCCCACAAAGCAGAAACATTTTTCCCTTCGGGTCCCAAAATATTTCATTAACCAAAGAGCCAAAAATCATCATATCTTGGTCAGCTTAAAACAACCTATCAACTGCACTACCTCGACGCTATCATTTTGTTTTCCAAAACGTTTTACCAATGTGCATGCAGTACTTGAGCTGTACATAGATTCAGACTACGTCCAGACTAATCCGGATAAATTTGAAAAGGCATTTTTTTCTCCGGATTGGCCTTCCGTCCACACTAAAACGGCGTTTTCGGTCACCGAAAACGGAACTTTTTGAAAACGCTCTCCAAAGGGGGTAAATTTGAAAACGCTGGCTAGCTAGGTGTGTTAGTGTTGACGGCGAAAACGGAACTTTTTGAGATGTGTGCATGTTCTAGCGTTTATGGCGAGGCAGCGTTTCAAAATAGACGGTGAACATGGTGAAACAATTTGTAAACGGTATAATGGGGACATAAAACATTTGATCCGCTTTCTAGGCGAAAACACCATTGTCAAATTATTTATCCGGCTTGGTGTGGACGCATTCTCGTCCTCATAGCCCTTTTCGTTTCTCTTAGCCGGCAGGGCCTTGGCACGAAAAACGAAGGGCTCTGGAGACATACGATTTCAAGTCCGAGATTCTAGGACTTCCCGACTTCATGTATATAGCATTGATGGTTCTACATGTTGTGTGTTGTAATAAGGCGGCCGGCGAACATTTTCACTTCCGTTTAAGATTTCTTTGTTCTCAACAGCCAATATGTCCCCAGAGCCCTTCGTTTTTCGTGCCAAGGCCCTGCCGGCTAAGAGAAACGAAAAGGGCTATGGGGACGAGAATGGGTGTGGACGTAGCCTCACTCCTTGAAACTGTCGCTCACCCAAAAGTGTCGGTTTTTAGTTGGAACCTGGAAACGAGAACGTTTTAGTGGGGTAGGGCAAGTTTGTTTTTGTCATCGCCTACGCATGCCAAGTAATCGTTTTGTACAGGATCAAACGAAACCGGGGCGTCGCTTTGTAGAGGCATTATAATTTCATAAACTCTGCTAGAATCCTCACAAAGAGCTTTTAAGTTGTATATTTATATTCGTGTTTTCTTAGCCATTTCATCTGTGGAATAAGACAATCCGTACAAGGCAAGAACTTCTCAGTTCTGTCAAGAATGAAACAGTAATAGCGATCGGTTATGGCTGACCGTCCCTGCAGAAACTTTCAGCCAAATGTATTTAACAAGAACAAGTGTCAAAATTGTTTCAAGCTGAAAGATGCTCACAGCTTCTCCGGATCTAGCCAAGATTCGTCTTTTCAAAGTGTCACAAGGAAGCAGTCAGCTCAAAAGGTATCAATAATCAACTTCTGCTTTATGAAGCTTGGAAAGTATCTCCAATGTATTGCTGTTTAAAGCTGCTGCATATATAATTTGCGAACATGGGTCGTTCTTGCAAAGCAGTCAGTTGGCGATTTTTAAACTGTAACTTCTCTTTACACTGATGTTAGGTATATTCAAGACTTCGGACTGTCGTAAAATCAGGGGTTCTTTGTATAACAACACAAGACTGTGTTGAAAAAGGGAAAGTGATTTCTTCGGTGAGCCACGATCGATATTTCCTTGCACCGTTTGTGAATTTGTTTATATTTTTATTTCTGTTTATTTTTACCAGTGAAGGGTGGACAATTATAATGCTCTTTTCTTTCTTTTCGTTTGCTCTTTAGAGATGGAACAAACGTTGGTTCGTGCTAAATTCTACGGGGACTCTCGATTTCTTCTATTACGACGAACAGAGGGTAAGAAATTAATTTTCGCATAGCTTAAATTTACATGGTATTTACGTTAACTGCACCTTTTCATATATAACCTCAAGAAGAGTTGGAGTGCGTTCCTCGTCAATATAACGTTATATAACTGATTTTCTGATTTTTAGAATGAACGAACGCCTGAAATTGTTTTCGTTCAATGTAGCCAGAAATATTTGCCGAAGTCGATTGTTTACGATCAGCTATTGAAATCTGTATCGGAAAATATTTTGTTTAGAATTTGTTTCTCGCATGCTAATTGTACAGGTTCCATATTTTTGTCACTCTGCGCAAATATTTGTCGCTCGTAAAGTACTTTGACACATGAACTTTTAATATTATAGTAAAGTGGTTCTTTGATAGTAAGTAATCCTGTAGGCTAAAGGTGTTCAACTGAATAATTCGTGTTCGAATAATTATAATACTGCAGATAATTGTGGAAGCTCAAGTATGCCGAATTCTTCTCAGTTTTCAAAATTTGTAACGGGAGAACCACTTTGTAAACATCACACAAAGCCTTTTAAGTCCTTCTGCTGTGATCGGTGTTGATTTAGCCATAGCTTAACAACATATGGTATGTTCTTTTTCCCTGGTGTATCTCGTTAATTTAATTGTCAAATATGCAAAGGAAGAAGTACAGTGATAATTATATATTTTGGGATTACAGTATTGTGATGTTATGTTGAGGTCATTAATCTGTAAACCATTTTTGTTTTGCTTTTTTTTGCCAAAATTAATTTTATCTTGAGATAACATGCCCCTTCATGATGCATTTTGCATAAATTGCATATTTCAATGTTCATTTCAGTATTAGGAGTTCAAGTTTCCGAATGAACTGATGTGTATGCTGCCAGGGTTTTGTTTGTAGCATGTATTTATGAAGTTATCAAATTATTGCAAATTTCTGAAAAAAATATTTTTATCGCAACTCCCTCAAACACATTTTTTAAAGTTCATATTAAGACAACCAGATAACATGGGAATTACACCAAATCCTTTCTAAAACCCTTTGAGCATCATGCAGTGTGAGATAGTGTAAGTTGTAGATCTGAAGATAATCGCAAATATAATGGCTTCCATGTTTACCAATTAATTAATAAGATACATGGATCTTTGATTCATTGGTACATTGAAATCTTTGTCAATGCATTTCTTGAATTTATTCTAAAAAGTGTCATTAAAACTGCACTTGGGAGAATTTTGTATTTCTCAATTCTAACTGCTTATCTCTTCCGATTGCTTTTTGCCTCCAAAAAGCTGCAAATGTCTGTCAATAACAACTCCTTTATAAATTTAGGGACAGACCATTATTTCTTTGAGGGGGATAATGCCCACTGGTTAAACACACTTGTCTGGGAAGGATCTGAATTAAAATACTATAATAATGTAAATAATTAAATAAATGTGTTACTATTACAAAAGACTTCTACAAAGGGCTGGTGGCTAGATGGTATATAATTTGAATTTAATTTCAAATTTAAGCTTGGAGTAAGATTCAGATTTGTAGGGTTTTCTTTAAATTACTTGCTGTAGATCTTAAGTGCTTGTTGTAAAATTGATAAGGAGGCTTTACCATAGATCAAATGTATCAATGATTTATTATTGTTGTGCATTGTTTCATAGTCTTAAATGTAACTATGGCCCCTGTTTTAATTTTGGTGAGCAAATGCTCTCTAGTTATTAATTGGAACTACTGGTTTCAGCCATCTTAGGCAGAATATTGTAATCATAGCAAGCTCTTTTTCCATGCAAGTATTGAGCAAATCAGAAAGCTGCAAAATGCAATAATCATGAACGAGTATGGCTTGTGTAGTGATTGGATAGAAGAATTTTTCTTTTGGTTTTTAGAACAGTCGTGTATATTCAGTCATCTAGTAAATAAAGTAATAAAATACACAACAAGCACTACAGTGTAGGCTTATAATTGGAAAGTTATATTTTGGAACGATACAGAGAAAGTTAGCGTGGCCCCTGTGCAAGGATGACACGCAAATTCGTGAAGTGTTCCAAATTCTTTTGGGGAAGCAGCGTTGGCGCAGTGGTGAGAGCGCTCGCCTTCCATCAATGTGGCCCGGGTTCGATTCCCGTCCCCGGCGTCATATGTGGGCTGAGTTTGTTGGTTCTCTACTCTGCTCTGAGAGGTTTTTCTCTGGGTCCTTCGGTTTTCCCGTCTCCACAAAACCAACATTTACATTTCATTTGATTTATAATTACCATAATTTTATTTGATTTCATTTGTGTTTTAGTGTCCCCAATTAGTATGTCAGTGCTAGATACAGTTGACACTCAAATAAAGTTTATTATTATTATTATTATTATTATTATTATTAAGAGCAAAACCTTTGTTACAGACCCATTGGCTTATCATTCTCGTCCTCAGAGCCGGTGATCCATTTGGACTGCACAACTCCAAAGGATTGAGACCTCAGGCCGGTCTCAATCTTCAGGCATGCACAGAGTACTCATTCTGGACTTTCAGCCAAAACATTTGCCAGATTTGACAATGAGTCCATGAATTGAAGACTTCCAGTGTTCGAGGTGGCCAAAAGTCTCAATCCTAGGTGCAGTCCAAATGGATCCCCGACTCTGGGACAAGAATTACTGGCCTATATATTCAGGATTTTTGTGTCTGAGATTAGCAGGGGGTATTTTTTAGAATGAACCAATGGATGGGTATGACTGAGAAAACTTAAAGGAGCTACCTCACAATATTTTGAGTTTCCAGTATTTCTTTGACAACATAAATTACCCTTTAAATTTAGGAAACCTAAAAATTATAGTTTGGTAAGGAAGGAAAACGCCAAAGGAATGATACTAAACCAAAAACGAACAAGGATAACTGAGGATGGGGAAGATTGAAGCGGATTGGAAATAACGATTTTGAAAATTTCGGCTAATTTTTTCAAAGTGCATGGATCGTGAACAGCAAACTTGAAAAATTGTCAGTTACATGTGAATGTATTTTATCTCTTTCAGAAGCGCTGTTTGTGGCTTAGGTCCCCTATTTTTATATCTCTCAATCAGGCTTTTAACCAGGATTTGAAGCATGGGCATCCACAATATTCTATAACCCCTGACATACAGATTTCAAGTCCAACACTCTGACCACTCGACTGCGCTGCCTCCTCGCAAGGACGACACTATTTTTCCAACTTGGAATGAATATTAGTCAAGGTTGTTTATAGTTAACAATGGTTATGAATGGCCTAAACATATAATTTATGAGACTGTTTCTAACATTGCAGAATATCTCAACGGAAAGGCTGGATGGTAATATTAATCTTGACTTGTGCAGTGGCATGTTCATTGGTGAGGCAGAAACCGGGGAACCATTTTCCATTGGATTAAAGCTAGGAAAGTTGACTTACTACCTTAAGGCAGAGAACAGACTTGAGTTGGACAACTGGTCACGAGTTCTCAAGCCATTTGTCCAAGCATCGCAGGCATTTATTCCACGCAGAAGCTCAAGTAGTTCAAGTGAATCGGATGTTTTTGTCCAGGGTGAGTTCTAACATCATCGTCATTGTCATTTCTTCTGAGGCATGTCAGTTACAGATGGATATTCCTTGTTCTTATGCACTTACTGGCATCTTAATTAACAATTAGACTACAAGCCTGAGTTTTCTATGGCTGAATAGTCAACTATGTGCAGCCAAGTTAAATATCACTCATAGAAAATGAGGGCAAGTAGTCTTGTTGTAGTGGAAACTCTAAATTGAATAGTCCAAAACCTACACTTTTGTGTTCTTTTAAACCAAAAAGCGAGTGAAATTGTCACTTTAAACCACATTTGAAGTGCATGTAATCATGTTCTGTCTGTGATTAGTTTAAATCTACTAGCATTCTATCATGGATGTGCTTCTCTGATAGGCTACGCTATTGGCTACGCTACTCACTATCTTAAAATTAATCAGTTGTAGAATGTGAGTAATGGTTGTCAACAAAATTGTGCCCTTTTCTCTGTGTTTGTGAAATTTTTTCAGTGTCTGAAGAAGATTTGGATAATATTGTTGTTAAGTTTTGAATGTCTACAAAATTTATACTAATAAAAACAATTGGATCAGTCACTCTCAGTTTGTAGTGTTAGTTGATTTGGGCTTTCCCCTTGTCAACCATCATGTGATAGAAATCTCAAGCTCATAATCTAATTGTTAAATAGAAATCAATGCGAGAACCAATCAGATTTGTGAATTTCCAATAGAACATGCCTGAGTTTCTGCTAATTATATACTAGCTTTAGGTGTTGAATTTTACTGCAGTGATCATAATAGACCTCTGAAATAAGTGAACAATGTCAACGCAGTGCATGTTTTAACCATGCATTGTATATAATAATTTAATATATGTCATGCTTATAGCGATCTTTGTTTTTATTGTCATCACACTGTGTGATGTTGTGTAAATCATAAGAAATCTCTTGTCATAAAATTAAAAAAGCAGCAGCTGGCAATTATATGTAATTTAATTGCAGCTGATTCTGTTTGTTTTTGTCAGGAGCAACATCCACTGTTGGGCGTGTCCCAAGCTTTGGTAGAACCTCAGTTTCTAAGGTCAGCACCACTCCTCTTAGTAATAGAACCACTGTCACAGCTGATGAACAACAGACATCGGTGAGTGGACATTTACTGTAACCTTAGATGTGGTGCCAGTCAGATTATTTACAAGTGAAAAGTACATCATGTACCGTGTTGATTTGGAGTTGTAATAAGTTTTTGCCAGCAACAATAACAAATACAAGTTAATTATTTAATGATATACGCTCACACTAATAGATCTTACTCACTCAGGCGGTTTGTTGCCCCATTGCAGAGGGTCCCCTATACCCCTTTACAAAAATAGAGTAACGTAAAAATATTTTCCTTTTCACACATCTTGAATGGTTCACGCACGCTCACGCAAAGATCAATAAAAGTGATTCGTGTTTGGACTGTCATGCTTGGAGTTCGTAAAGCCGTGGAAATTTGACTTCAGTGTTGCATCTCGCTTATGTTTCATGAACGTTAAGATTGTGCATTCACGAGGGGAATGACCACGCAATTCTCCCTATTGAGATCAATATTGTTAAAAAGAACTCCTCTCGGCTACACTATCGCCAATTTTATTAAGTGTGTTATGTTATCATTTTGATATTTGAAAAGCTTTTCATCGGGGCAGCTTGTGATAGGGTAACATGAAAAAGGTGTGCAAAAATACTAAGCGTGTGCTCGATAAAGTTACACTCTTTTTTGATAAGAACCTTTTTTATAAGATCGGCCAAAAGTTAACAGCATCCCATGAAAATACTCAGGGCTGAAATTTGGGTAAGAACGAATTTTGTTCTTTCTTGTTTGTTGCGAGTGACAAATGTAATTATGTTCTAAATGAATAAATCCACCCTCGTACCAGCATTTTCATCAGCCATGAAAGACTGAACATGTACATAATCGGTTTGGAGTGAATTTACTACAAATTAGAAAATAAGAACATTTTTAAAATATTTTCTTCATTATTATTGTTTTATTACTTTTTATAGTTGCAACTAGAGAAGCTGAAAAATGAAAACCAACGTTTAAGAGAGCAAAGCGTGTTATCAGCAAGGCAAAAGGATTCGGCGCATATTCTAGAGTTGGAACTGAAAACAAAGATGAGCAGAATCAGAGAGTTGGAGAAAGAACATTCTCAGTGCAAGGATTATCAAAAAGCACTGTTGTTTCAGGAGAAGGAATTGCTCGATGCCAGGACTAGCGTGAATGATTTAAAACAACAACTGGAAGAGAAGGAGAAGCTACTTCAGCAACACAGAGGGAAACTATCTATCCATGCTCAAGAACTTGCCGAAGCCAAAGCTGATCTGCAGCAAGCGAATAGTATTATTGGAATTCACAGAGCAAATATTGAGTCCTTGAAAAGCGAACTGTCGAGCGTGAGGCATGTCTCGGGAAGTGGCAAAGAAAAGTTGATTGTAGCGGGCGAAGAACCCGAGAGTGATCAGGTGTTTAGTTTGAAAGCTGATGCAGAAGGGCGTGACAGTAAGGATTTCGAATCAAAACTATCTGTTCTTATGCAAAAACTAAAGCAAAACGAGCGAGAATTATTGCTGAAGACTAGAGAACTTGAAAAAGCGAATGAGAGTCGGTCGAAGGTTGCGAAGTACACCAGGTCTCTGTTGCAGGAGCTGGAATCGAAATTAAGTAACAACGAGATAAAACTTGCTGAGACGGAAAACCAATTGGTTAATAAGAACTTAGAACTTCAGTACGAAAAAGAAAGAAGGGTCAAAGTAGAAGAAGAGAACAACCGATTGTTTTCTGAGCTAGAACTGCTTTCGGATGAGCGGAAAAAGGATGGTCTTTCAAAGGAAGTCGTTGAGCTCTTAAACAGAGCTAGAGAACGCGTTGCATCTGAAAATATTGTAGCGGCCCGCGCAGAATCAGTTGAGGCAGAGTTAACACAGACACAGGCAAATTCTAGTGATCGTGAAAAGAGAACTAGTAACGGTCTTTCCTATGCTGAAGAACTTTATCGATTAAAATCAGCTCTTGCTTCGGTGGAAACTTCTTCGGAGCCAGGCGAAGCCAGCCGTAACGATAACGAAGCAGCTTTAAAATCCGCTAATAACGAAATCGATCGCTTAAAGGACTGCTTGAAAGATAAACAGCAGGATGTAGAAAGCTTAAAAACCCAGCGTAATAAGATAAAAGACGATTTGAAAAAGAGGGAAAGTGAATTAGAGAATACGCACAAGGAACTACGGAAATTAGAAGATAGAAATGCCGATGTGGCAGAGAAAAATAGAGAATTGGAAGAGAGACTCCAAACTGTTGAAAGCGAACTTACAGAGAGTATGGAACGAGAAATATTTCTTCAGACGGAAAACGAAAATGATGAAGGCGAACGGTGGGACGTTAAAGAACGTGTTGTTGGTTTGGAGGAGGAGGTCTCAATTTACAAGGACAAAATCAGTGAACTGGAAGCAAAATTATCTGAAAAAGAATCAGTTAGTTTAAATGCGGAGGCTGATAAAAAGCGGCTGTATGAGTTAGAGCGACTTTTGAAACGCAAGGAAGATGAACTGAGAGAAACGGAAAGAAATTATGTTCGAAGAGAAAAAGAATTGATGAAGAAGGAAGATGCTAAACGAGATGATATGGAAATTGAACTAAATCGCGGAAAACTTCGTCTTGAAGAACTTGAGAGTCAGTTCGATGATATTCAAAACGCCCTGGAATCCGAACGAAGGAAATTGGAAGGAAAAGACAGTGAACTTGAGGAACTGAAACGGAAAACCCAACTCATGGTTTACAGAGAGGACGCGGAAAGGCAAATCGATGAGCTGGAAGCAGAGCTCAAAGATCAAGAAAAAAAACTGTCAGACAAAGAATCCTCTCTTGCAATCGCGAACGAACGGATTGCAGAGTACGAGGAAACATTACGAAATTATAAATTGACAGGGAAAGACTATCGTTCAAAGAATACCGGTGATCTTGAAAACAAAATTCGCGTGCTACAAGACGAACTCGAAGAAACCAGGGAAAAATTAGCAGCGGCTGATGAAAGGCTTATGGATTACGAAGTCGAGGAAAAACTCCTTTCCGCTGAGCTGCAGAAAAGCAAAAAAGAAGACGAGTTTAAGGTCGATGAGGTCAAGAAAAAACTCACAGAAGCCGAGGAACGAATTAAGAAATACGAAGATTTTGCGAAGGATAAAAACTCTAAACTCATAGCAAGCGAAGAGAAGGTTATTGAACTTGCTGAGGAGTTGGCCAGGAGGCTAACTGTTGAACAAGAAACGGCTGAGTGGATCGAAGGTGTTGAAAGCAATCTTTCGTTAAGAGAGAAAGAACTAGATACAACTCGAGAGAGTTTAGTCAGCAAAGCTAAAGAGCTGGACAAGGAAAAATATAGCATCTTAGACGTGATGGATTTGTCTATGAAGTATATTAAGGAGTTAGAGCAGGCTGTTAGCGAGGAAAAAGAGAATTCTAAGGAACTGGAGAGGCAACTGGATGATGAAAGATCCCGCGTGACTCTAATGGTTGAAGAAATGAAGAAAGCCCAGCCCGAAGGAGGTGAAAATCGTGACACGCTCAATGAAAGCCTTAAAGTTGAAGAAATGGAAGAGCGTTTAGCGTTTTGTGAGAGAAGTCGAGAGCTGGAGGCTACTCGAGTGAAACAACTGCAGACAGAGCTTGAAGATTCCAGGAAGAAATTCACCGAAGAGCTGAATCTGCAAAGAGATTCTCATGTTGATGAGATGAGAAAGTTGAACGAAGAAACGCTACAAGTGTCCGGTGCAGCTAGCTCTGAAGCGGACGAGCTAAAGCTGCGGCTGACCTCTCGTGTTATCACTCTTCAGTCCGACATCAGTGAGCTAAAGGCCTCCCACCAGCTAGAGATCGAAAAACTACGAGCACAACACAAGAAGGAGTTAGAGAACGCGCGGCGAGAGGCCATCTTGGAAAGCAGTGTTCGTGAAGTGGTACAGGAAAATGATGAAGAAATGGCTTTCAGAGTTCAAGAACTAGAGGATGAAATGAAAGAAATGACCGGAAGGTAAACAACACTACTGTATGCTTTGTCTAAATAGTTTTGTCGTCTACTTTAATTCGAGTGTTTTCTTGCAAACTAAATAAACTTACAAAACTTACAAAACTTCCACATGCGCCACTCCGAAAAAATATCCAATCAGAAGTAAGTGATTGACAGTAAATTAACAGGCATGTACTGAGAGAAAATTCCTCAAACTCCCCTCCCCGCAAAAAAGAGATAAACAATAGTTTATCCCATCCCTTCGTCTTTAAAATTATGGTTTATCCTTATGAACCGATTTTGCCCCCACGCTAGTCCTCTCCCCATTCTTATGCGACCGCCTTTCGGTAGCGAGCATCAACTGTAATGCCAATGCCTACTTTTTAAAGAAATTTTGTTTAATTTTGGTCATTAATGTGTTGACTGTGGTCACTTTGAGGGGTCTTGGTTTGAAATGTTCAATCGTTTGTTATGCACCTATCAATGTTGAGTCCCGGGGGGGGGGCACCTATTGAGCATGGGGTGGCGGGGGTTATTGACATTTTCTGAAAAAATGAATCAAATTCTCCACCCCTCGGGACAACAAAATTCCCCACCTCTCCACTATCCAAGATGGCGGCCATGTCAAAATTCCACACTCTGGGGACATCACGTACGATCAAAATCCCCACGGGACTGACACCTGTTGCATGTCTTACGTGTGCCGTTAGGTACGAAAGTCAAATGGAACTACTGAAGAAAAGCCATTCTCGAGAGATGGACAAGCTGAAGAGGAGCAGCGGAGATGGGGGAGATGGGCTGCAGACTGAAGTTGTTCAACTACAGGTCGAGATGGAGAATATGAGCCAGAAATATATGGAAGAAATCGAGAATCTTAAGGTTTGTGAAAAGTGTTGTTTCAGCTCTGAAGCCACTTCACCTTCCTCCAGGCACTCGCAGGTAATTGGTCAAGTGTGCGTTCGAGGCTAGTGGCCCCATCAGGCCTGCGCTTATCTTGATTTCTGTTGCATTAAGTGACTTGGGGTGTATCTACCTCCCCCTGTGAGCATTAAATTTGCCGGTGCCTATTTATACATCTGGGTGAAGAGAGGCACTGTGAGAGTCAAAAGTTGAAAAGTTTATACGGAACTCTATGAAGCGAACTCGTCAATGTGGATATTTTTTGTCGTAACGAGAAGACTTGGGTTCTCGTAGGGATAGGGAGGGGACTGTTTATGTTATTTAGGATCTGTTAAGTTATAAAAAACATTTTTTTTTCTTCATCAGGTCCAACATGGAGAAGAGCTGGAACAGTTGAAGCGTGACATGGCCGTTGTTCTCCAGGCCTCTCTAGGAGCGGCTCCTTCCCCTGCCAAGGCAGACGACCCTAATGTCCAACAACTCAAGAATAGAATTCACGAACTGGAGCAAGAAACGGAAGAACTCAGTAGGAAATACAATGAGGAACTCAAGGCTGAACGGGTAAATAATTATTTTGAGCAAAATCAGTGAGTTCTTATTGGAGTAACAGACCATTTTCGTCCATGGTCAAATTAATTGAGTACCCATCAAGATTTCAAGTTAAACCGAAGATGTTCAAAAATGCTACCGAAGATTTTCGAAGTTTACCCGACAACTTCCGAAGTTACACTGCTTGGGTAAAGGTCTGTCATTCTAGTTGTCTTTTGCAAATCAGCGTTTGACCTTCGCCGGTTGTTTCTCCGAGCTTTTGAACGCTGTATGGGTAGCCTGCAAACAGGCTCACGTTTGGGAGCACATCCGCGAGTAGCGAAGTCGCTAGAACGAGTCAACGAGTGAGACGCGTCTCGCTAATTCGTTCTCGCTGCTCGCCACTTGCGTGAGTACAACAACAACAACTCTGTTCGCTTTTCTGCAATGTTTGCATCATAAATAAATAAAGAAAACTCACATGTTTAATGGGCATCGATTAGTGCCTGAAGACAGAACTAACTAAGGTGTTTTCAAGTCAGTGCTTCCCTCGGTCGAAATACAAAGATCACGCCTTTTGGTAGAGAGTTTGGGGTATTCCCAAACGTTAGTCTGCTCGCGGGCTCGTGTGTGAGAGGTCAAATGCTTGAAATTTATTTTTCTGATTGTCCCACGCGCGTTACAAAGCGTCCCTATCACTCAGTCAAGTGTAATCTTGCTTCCCACGTTCATTTTACAGGAGAAACAGCAACGTGAGATCGAGCAGACTCGTAACGACATGATGACTGTGATCCAAGCGATAAGATCGGAAAAATATGCGGATGTGGAGGGAACTGCCTCGCCCCAGAATAAAAAAGAATTCCCAGAGGAGCTGGCTAAGATGCGTGCGGAATACGAGACTAGGATCGCTAAACTTCAAGAGGAACACCAGCAAGCTCTACGGGAGGCCAAAGGGTCCAGGGTAGCGCCTGTTGTGACAGTGGAAGGAGAGGCCGAGGTAATCACAGATCGACTTTACATTTTGACAACAACAAACTGACACTTGGAGGAAACTGAAAGAAAGATCTAAGTTATATTAAAAACTATCTGGGTTGTGATTTTCTTTGCCATCGGGGGGGGGGGGGGGGGGGGGGTTGACCTGGGTACTTGCATAGTATTCTTAAGCAAAACAATTTACTCTCACAGAGTCTCTCCACCCAGGTGTTTAAATGGGTACCGGCTAAATAGTGCTGGGGGTAATCCCGCGATGGACAAGCATCCCATCCAGAGGGAATAGAAATACTCTGTCGCTTCATGCAAAGGAAACCAGGATAAGCTTCGTCATGATGGGCCCGCACAAGGCTCGAACGCAGACTTTTTTCCTCCTTCCACCTACCGAGAAGAAAAAGAACTCCTGATCGCAGGCCTGTTAAAAGGAGAAAGCTTACTGCCCTCTGTTTGTTTTATAGAGTGATTCCCAACTCCAGAAGCGAGTCACCCAGCTGGAGTCGGAGTTGACATCCTGCAAAGCACAGTTTCAGAAACAACTGTTGCAGAAAGACACCAAACATGACGAGGAGGTGAACCTGCTCAAGGCCGACATGCTGGTCGCTATTCAAGTAGCGCGGAGTGGTACCACGTCACCAAGTGGTGCTAACCAGCCTGACTCACAGACAGTTGCTAACACCATCACCCGTGCGGGAATAAAGCTCTCATTGGAGGTGTGCTACTCGTGTTGTATTGTTTTCGTATGTATAATAGCCCCCCCCCCTCCAGGCATTATAAGCCATAATGCGCTCGCTCAAGAATAACTGGTTCTTGTGCATGCATTGTAGTTTTCTTTCCTATCGAGTGAAGGTTGCATCAATCTTTAAAGTAATATCTGTTCTCCATATAACAGGAAGCAATGGCAAAGATTGACGAGCTCGAAAACGAAATCGAAAAGAACAAGAAGCAGGCTAAGAAAGAAAAATCCGAGTTGGAGAAAAGCTTGAAAAAGTCCGAGTCAGCCACCATGTTTGGGCTAAGGAGAACTGAAGATATGAGCATTAAAATTTACCAGATGCAAAAAGAAATGGAAGCCATCGACAGAAAATACCAAAAAGAAATCAAAATGTATAAAGACGCTTTTGAACGAGAGAAAGAAGAGAAATGCGAGATGGGTGACTGGGAAACGCTCTCTTCAGAGAACGATAGTCTGCGTTTGGAAGTGGAAGAGCTGGATTTAAGAATCGAAGAAATGGAAAATGCGCATGCTGCCGAGGTGAACATGTACAAACAAAAACTCGGCGAAGAGAAAATGCAGAACGTTGAGGACTTGCGATTGAAAATCAAGGGCTTAGAGGATGTTATTGAAGAGCAGAAATTAGAGCACGAGAAGGAGATAGAAGATCTGAAGCAAGAACGAGACGCATCGGTACAAGAATTGAAACGAAGACACGAGAAAGAACTTGAAAGCGTTAAGAGCGAACAGCGCGTGTTGAATGGAACTAGTGGAAATACGCTAGTTACCTCGCTGGATTTACAGCAAAAAGAGCAGAGAATCAAAGATCTTGAGCTTAAAGTCGAGGAATTAGAAACTCTACTTGAAGTCAAGAGACGGAGACACAAAGAAGAAATTAAGAGTCTCCGTCAAAGACTGGACGATGAACTTCAGAAACACAGCGAAGATGTTCGTTCACATCGCACGAAAGTTCGGCAATTGGAACGACGCAAGTCCGAACACTCGATCTCGTTCGGATTTGCGGACGACGACTATAAACGAATGTTCGACGAGCAACGGTCGGAGAATATTAAGCTTAAGTTCACTGTTGAGAAACAGAAGAAAGAGCTAGAGGAGCTGCGTGCCACGATTGCTAAAGAAGAAGAAAAGGCAGCAACTGAGGTGACGGAGAAAAGGAGAACGTATGGTAAGGGATCATCTGCTTTATTTCGTTTCGCGAACTGTTTTTTTTTTTTACCGTAAAATATGGAAATAGTGCGCCCTTTACATTACCACCAAAACAAGCCCGCAGTCAAAATAATGATTCTTCTGAAGATCATCAACGGAGCCAATGAACGCGAACTATTTGCCGTAAATGCTGATTTGTAAAAGCTGAGCATTTGCATTTCGGAAAAGTGAGGAAAACGCCAAAATTGATGTGCGTTTTATTTATCTATGCCAACGTCAAGTTGATAATGAACTGAGTATCCCACTGACCTGCAGCCGACTCCCGGGGAGGTGTTTGGCCCATATTGGGTATAGGGGTGCTGCTAGGGGTTTGAAACTCTGACCCTATTTAGGACAGAGAAAGGTTTTTTTTATTATAGCGCTGACATCTAGTCCTGAAGATGATCTAATGTCGACTGATGACTGGCTAAATAAATACTGATTTCGGATTGCTTAAAACTCGACTTGAAACCGTAGACCCTTTGCATAAATGGCCCCTACATTTGGATAACAATACTTGTATATCCTAAGCCTCACATTCATGTGAAAAATCCTTTGTCTAGAAACATAAGTACGAGGCTTAGGACGTACAAACTATTGTTATTCACATTTAGGCGCCATTCATGCGAAGGATCTATACCCTGTCAAGGATGGCTCTAGACCTTGATTAGGACAGACTCGCTTGAAATTATATACCCTGTTCAGGACTGAGAAGTCAAAACCCATGCCCATAAAATTGAGTTAACGTAGCCGCTTGTCATGTCAGTAGACATTTTGGTCGTAAAGCAACACTTCTCTACACTTGTATTGACTTACGTTGGTTGATCAAACGGTAAAAAAGCTTGCGTCTACGTTCACGCAAATTTGTTTCCATCAAAGTGAATGAATGTCAACGTAGATGTACACAAGTGCTCTCCTTAAAGACTTGTTCAACCCGAATAACACGCTGTTTATTAAGATGCTCATGTAAAACTCGACAACTCAGTGTGACTTTTTTTTTCTAGCAGAGTCACGCCGTCCCGTCTCAGACTCGTTCCCGTCGAGCTTTTCGTACAGCAGGAGCTCCTCGGCCCAGGACTCCGCTCCTTCTTCTGCAAACAAAGAGCCTCTGAGGAAGGTGTCGTCAGACGCTAAGGTTGACTCCGACCCTGTATGGAAGAGGGCGTCAGGGGGGTCTCTATCAAGACAGACATCCGAGGGGGGAGCGGGGAAGGTTGGAACAACCTTCACAAGGCAATCATCCACTGAGGCTGGCAAAGGAAGACTCTTTACAAGGCAACTTTCGAAAGGGGTAAGTAAGTAAGTGAGTGGGTGCGCAATTCGATAATTCCTTTTATACAATAACCGAGAGAATTCTCCCGAGATCATTGGTCGAGAGCTGTGGTGCATGAATGTATAGACCATGTAAATTACTGACCATTACTCAAACTTGAGAAATTGCCTCGCTTTTCTATGAAACAGAATCTGGTGAGCTGTGGAAAATGACCTAGAACATTTAGGACGAAATTCCCTACACATTCGGCGGCTTCATGATCAAAACATGCGATCCTACGAGATGTCACAAGCGAGCGCAATTTGTCACTGATTATCCATCTAATTCTGTCGAAAATTGTCCTTGTTATTGTATAAAACGAATTGACCACATTTTTATGGTCTACAATCTTGTAGACCATAGAAATGATACTATAGAAATGACACCATAAAATGATCAAAACTTTACAGTGAAATCAGTCGCATTCACTTGCGTTTTGAACATGTTTTGACGTGATTTCTGTGGTCTAGAAGATTGCAGATCATGGAAAAATGTGGTCGATTTGTTAAACGTCCAGGTAACAATTATCAGAGAGGCGAAAAGCCTGGCTAAAATGGGCGAGAAATAGTTACATGGGGAGTGGTGGTGATGGCTGAAAATGTAAATAATTATATACATACATACTTGCATACATCAAGAAGAACTAGTCGGTAATATCGATCGGTGTACCCCGGTTCCAGAGGTTTTTGCTCAAAGAGCCGATAAGTGACGAGCGATAACCGTAATCTTGTTGGTAAGGGGTCAGATCTTGCCCGATAGTTCCTTTCAAATAAAATCAATGGTACCTGTGAACTAACTCATGGATATCCAAGTTAATGCATTAAGTAATTGTCGAAGAGAATCGAGTGAGCGGGTGAGTCGGAGTTTCATAATTTTTAAATCTCATACAGTGAAGCTTGACTACACGTCATCCAGGAGCTAAACATTGCCTCGATTGGCGATGCATGGTCATCCAGATATCCAGCCAAGCCCCAGCAAATGTTACAAGCGCTTATTTTACCAGCTATTTTTTTTTCTTTACTGCTTTCTTGGGTTGGTTCGCATCTTGTTGGGAGAAAGAACAAATTGATGACGTCAGTTTCCGAAGTAACGTACGGCTGCAGTGTACGGACATCTTTATTTATCTAGAGTAAATGCGCTGGCCTTCATATAGAACATAAGTTCTTTGTCTTCGGCCTTTGTACTTCAGTTTGTGTTGAAAACTGTTACTGCATTTTATTACATGATGCTAGTTAAGTCTTTTTGTTTATCCCAGGTGGAGTCATCAAATATGGGCTCCGTAGCTGCCCGTGTGGCATTGTACCAAACTGTAGGTAGGTGTTTGACTTTTCACGTACCGTTAATTTCCGAAAGTAGCAATGAAATTTCCAAAAGCAGAAATCATCCAATTTTGATATGTAATGTATAGAGTAATAACAAGGCGCCAGCTAAGCGGCGCGTGGGTAGTTTTGCTCGAGCGCGTTTAATAATTGGAATGACCACCGTTCCTTTCTTCTGTTTCAGCTTCCAAGTTCAAAGATAAAGATGAAAAAACAGGACAGAGAAAATCGTAAATAAAATTGTAATGTTGAGGTAATTATATTGAAATGTAAAATTGTTTAAAATTCACTGTTTGGCGCCTGGTCCGGACGAAAAAGATGCGAACGTGCATTTCTTCCCGTAGAAGAAAAGTAGTGACCTGAGACTTGTCCTGTAAGTTAGCACATCATATGTTAGGTGTTGAAATACAACTAGTATCCATGTGAAAAGACAACAACTTCCAATGCTTACCTTATTACCCTTTAATGTCGAAAGTAGCGGTTCGGTTTGAGTGCCCCTTGCCTAGCCTGCGTGTAACCGCCTACTATTTCCTGGCTACCCTTGTCCGGACAGCGTGTCCTTGGCCAGGACAACAAGCAATTTGTACGCAAAAAATGTTCAAATACAAAAAGAAAAGTTGCTTCTTGAAAATACACTTTTTCATCCAGTTGTGATCAAAAGAGCTGAGGAGAAAAACAAGTTTTTGGGAGGTCACGGGTTTCAAATCTTAACTTTTGCTTTGTCACACGCTCGGGAAAAATTTTCGTTTCATCTTTATCAACTTCTGTTAGCATGAGAGGTTCATTTATAGCTTAATTTGTTGTTGATATTTCTGGCATTTAAATCTTTTTTTAATTATTTTTTGTCAGTTTTCAGTGCAAAGATTCAGACCACAGACCTGACAGAAAGATGAACGTTGCTTCGACTTTGTCTTAAAAAAAGAAAATTGAATCATTTTAAAACGCCATGTAATTATGTACAACAAGAATAGTAAAAAATGTTTGTAAAACTAAGGAAAGAAAAGCACCTTACCTTAGAGGTGCTGAATATTTTTTGTTAAGAGTTTATTGTATCGAAAAAGAAAACTTTTGAAATTGTAAAAACCATTCGTAGATGAGGTACCACTTAAAGAGAGAGTGTTCTTTACACTGATAAATAGTGCGAATGTATTTTTGTAAAGTGATCATTGCTATTTTTATAAGGCCTCTTAAGTTTTAGCTAAAGATTTCAACGGTAACCTGTTAGAATTAGTTTTTTGTTTAGATTCACTGGCGCTTGAGTTGAGTGAATAAACTCATTTACTCTTACGTTTGAGTGTAACTGCTTGTTAGGCGGAAGTTGTTACAATTATTGGACGTCTGTGAAAACAGTACTTGTGCTATTGTTATCCTTCACATGCACAGCTGTCAACATGGTGCGCGTACGCAGGCGCAGGCAAAGATGTTACTTCGAAGAGCGGGGAGTGGTTGCCCAATTCTCTCGAGCCAGAGGCTCATGTATGAAGCTTTGGAAGGCGCCCAAAGGTCACACCACAACACCGGGAACTCCGTGTCCTACTCTTTAAGATGAGTGTGTGGGTTCTTTAACGTCCCCTGCTGAACGTGATACAGGAGAAGGTGCCTACGGTTTTATTGTCCTTACCCAAGAAGACTAGAACATCTAACCATTTGCAGATGTCATTGCATAGGAAGCACGTTCTCCTCAGTTCTTTTAAGACCCTGAGTGTTGGTCCGGTCTGAAGTTCGAACTCAAGACCTCACGCACGGTAGTCCAACGCTCTGCCAACTGAGCTAACCGGTCGGCAGTTCCCGCCAATACAATGAACGTCTTAAATTTCTAAAAGCCTTCTCTTCTAAGCCAAAAGTTAAGACAGTCGCTTAAAAGTTAGGCCTTACACGCCGTACATGCAGAGGAAATTTAATAATTGTTGTCCATCCAGTTTCCTGGCTCGAAATTTTATTTCATACTTGTACTATTTTTAAAAACGTGTTTACTAACGAAGGTTTTAAACATTTTTGCGTCAATTTGTGCGTTTGACCCTTGTGAAGGCACCAGGAAGTTTAAGCAAACTATGATGCAAGAGAAGGTAACGAGCAGTGTTTCGTCAATATAATGAATTATTAACTTGATTTCCTGATTGATTTTGATTGACACTTACTTATGCAATTTAGCCACGTGAATACGTCAGTTTTCCGACAGTTCAGATATTTTAGATTCGAAGTTACGTGCATGTTTTGCTAACCTGTCTCGCTGACCCGTCTTCTGTTATTACCTGACCTGTTTTATCCGTTGCTGACCTGTACACAGTTGTATACCGTGAAACAATCCTTCTAGACATCGTCAAAGAAGTAAGTTCTCAGTGATGTAATTCTAGCTGTAATAGTTTTACTCGTGCGTTTATGAACCTATGGATCCTGTTCAGTTTCTGAAATGTATTTTGTTCTTTTCTTCAGATCGAATAATAATAATATACTGGAATAAATTATACGATTTGCGTAACCTAGTTGGATTGCCTGTTTGGTTTGTTGGACCAAGCAGAATGATATCTATGCTTGGGCTTTGGTACATTTCTTGGCAGTTCACTGCAAACGAAAGAAAAGTGAAATGACTAAATTCTAGATTGTTCGAAAAACGTGGACGGCGATGGCTAAAGTTTTGTATTTCTGATTGGGGTTGAACAATTTCTTTACATATTTCGCCGGAGCAAGTTTCTAAATCAATAGGTACACTGAAATACATCTTGGTAATCCCCGATTCCTTTCATGAAACTTGCGCTTTGGGGGTCATGGCAGTTCATTACGCGCACGACATCTTTGAATACGCGAAGTTGAATACAACTACCACGATTTCCTGCGCGTATACACAAAGTATACAGATTAGAATATAGCGAGTCATTAACAGGAAGTTTGTTCATGATATCAAATAATGGGACATCATACACGCATGGCTCTTCAAAATTTTCTGACAGAAGTATTTCCAAATTTTAATTAATTGTTGTTTGTCAACCATTGGAATTAATACAGTTGCAGTGATCAAGAATTCAGAACAAAGCTTAAACATGTTTGATGCTCATTCCAGGGATTTGCATGGGATGCCTCATTCATTTGGGAAACATAATTTCCTCTTTAGTTTTACTTCAATTAAATATAATGCTACAAGAGGAATCGTAAGCCACACATGTACGCATTGCGAACCTATTTTTTTATTTGACAGTTGTGGGCCATCGAAGATTTAGGCACATCTTCGGCCAGTTTTTGCTTTCCACCCCTTCGGCAAAATACCTTTAAAAGGAAGACATCCCCGGGGAACTTGTAGTTGCTTATACCGTATCTTTTGTTTTAAACATGGTAACTACTGATTTTTCTTTGGCGCAGAAATGGATAGATCTAACTGCATGGGGCTTATATTTGCACATAATTTGAATAACAGAACTCTGTCCGTCATGTTGATGTACTACAAGTTCTGTACTAACCAACGAGCTGAAAAATGAACACTTTTGAATAAAGTCTAAAAAAATTAAGAGAACGACTGATGTGGGGTAGGTGCCCACTTCATGGATATTTGCACGTACTTTGATAACGATGATATTAGTGACATGTTAAAAAGAACAGTTCTGTGGAGTAAGTTCACAAGTGGTTTCCGGATGATGTTAGTAGAAATAGTAGTAAAATAGCAAACAAATCAGTACATACACTTTACATATAAAGCTATTTAGTGGAAAACTAAGAGAAAGGAACCAGGTTCTTCAACAGGAAGTTTTATCAAAACGGAAAGCACCTGTCTAACCAAAGAAGAAATGATTAAACGAGTGCAATTCATTTTTCGACTTTTCCCTGTGGATATGAATGATTTGAACTTTATGGTACCTGAGTACACACATTTCGAAAACACAAACGTTACCAGGCACCAGCCAATAGCGAAGCTCCATCTTTCTGTATATAAAAACACACGACGCACAATTCCTTGATTCGCTCCGACGAAGGGCTAACGCTCGAAACGTCAGCTCTTGAATCTCTTTACGGTGGCCAATTGACATTATCAACCCAGTTGATAAAACCAAATTATAACATAATTGCAAATTTTACTGATGATTGATTCCGTTTAATTTATGCTTGCAGTGTAGCACCAATTTTGATAAATTTGGGTTTGGAGATTCTTTTAACCAAGTTGGTAGAATGTTTGGAAATTCTGACCGAGTTGGAGTGTATTAGCCTTAAATTATAAATTGTAGACTTGATCTCTCATAACGAGCCAGAGGTTCTTATCAACCAAAAACAGTCTTCTATCTCAGCGGGAAGCACACCAGCTTACAGCATTCCATTGTAACACTATCCCTGCCTATGGTCATTTCTGTTCCACTGTATGTGTCAACTTTATCGCAAATGTGTCATAATCCTAAAGCGTGAAAGTTCATTTTGCGTGTGCTTCTAATTAAAAATTCTATTTTTGTCTTCAAAGTGCTAAGAGAATCTCATGACATTTTGCTGCGGCCTAGTAATCCCTGGATGTGGAAATTACTATTTATGGTAATTCCTTTGTAGTTTTGGCGTACGAGAGATATATTCTGGAGTTGTTTCTGAGTAGTTTGTCGTAACGGAGACTGGTTCTTTTAGTCTCTATGTAGACGGGGATATCACATATTTAATTTGGCGAGTCCTTCAATATAATGTGTGACGCAAAACCTAAATCATGCTATATATCCCAGAAGTACTCAGGCATACTATGATGCCAGGACTCCAACCTGGGTGAACCAGAAAGGATATATAACACTTGCTTAAACTTCAATATAACGTGTGACGCAAAACCTAAATCATGCTATATATCCCAGAAGTACTCAGGCATACTATGATGCCAGGACTCCAACCTGGATGAACCAGAAAGGATATATAACACTTGCCTAAACTTCAATATAATGTGTGATGCAAAACCTAATTCATGTTATATATCCCAGGAGTACTCAGGCATACTATGATGCCAGGACTCCAACCTGGATGAACCAGAAAGGATATATAACACTTGCCTAAACTTCAAAATAATGTGCAATGCAAAACCTAATTCACGTTATATATCCCAGAAGCATTCAGGCATACTATGAGGCCAGAACTCCAACGTGGGTGAACCAGAAAGGATATATAACATTTGCCAAAACTTCACTATACAGAAATGTGCAACGTAAGACAGAATTCATGTTATATATCCCAGAAGCACGCAGGCATACTATGATACTAGAACTCCAGCCTGGGTGAACCAGAAAGGATATATATTAACACTTGCCTAAACTTCCATATAATGGGCGATGCAAAACCTAATTCATGTTATATATCCCAGAAGCACTCAGGGATACTGCAATGTCAGGACTCCAATGTGGACTCCAACTTCAGAACTGGAATAACACCAATCACGACTTGCTGCGTAGTACCTGTGGAGGCAAATATATGAAAGAACATGAATA
>OX393567.1:23384019-23389019 GCA_947652115.1 Blastomussa wellsi | reverse complement strand
ACGAAGCACTGATCATGCGCATGCGCAAGCTATCTCATGGGATCCCTTTGGCATGGTAACGAGGTAGAATTGAAAGTGAACCACAAATTCTTGGGAAACCCAGGAAAAATCAAAGTTGGAGTTGAAAGACATGTTCACAGGAGGTGAACGACATCTGTCACCTTCAGAAAAGTAACACAGTCCTGAAATCAATCGCCTCACAATTTTATTTCATCAATAACACAACAAAAATCAAACTAGCTAGTGTCTAGGGGTAACCTATCCTAGCCATAAAATCTAGGAGCAGATGAAACTCTGTAAATGTAGCACTATTACTAAATTGATTTTCTCATTTGCATGTTTTAGGATGAGACAGAGGGGAATGAGGAAAATCCAGAACAATTGTGCTCTGATAATGAAGAAGATAGTGACCATCTGGCTCAGAATGATGATGCTGACACAGAGGAAGACATTGAGATCAATATCAGTGATGGTGACAGTGATTTGCCCGAGGAACCAGACTGGGCCACATTGGAAGAGAATGTTCCCTCAGCAGGTTCAAGCACTGAATCTGAAGATGATGATGAACATGAGGAAGAGTCCCGAAATCATGTCAGGTTATAGCATTGTCATGTTCATTGTTTCACTTGCAGTTCATGTGATTTATTTCCAATGCATTTTCATACTGTGTTCATTTTGACCTATGCTCAAAAAGATAGTTTGACTAATTTAGTGGTTTTATCAGGGACAGAAACAACATACAAGTCTTGCATTCTACCCGCACCTGAAAATGTCAGTCTTGCACAAATGTTATTGCCATATATTGTAGTCCATTGGATGTATTGGTAATTTGATCCTTTTACAGTACTTTTGTAATAAAGGTATTAACAGGGGTGATAAATATTTTTCTTCCAGAGTTGAACCAGGGAAAGCAGCCCACGAGGAGCCAAAATTTATAGTCTTCTTGAGCATGCTGATGAATCTGTTCTCCATGTTCTGTTTTAAGTGCAAACAGGGTAAACCCACTGTTACAATGAAGTCAACTGGAACAATGGTTACAGTCTACCAAAATTGTTTCAAGTGTGGAGAACATGCCCACATATGGCGTTCTCAACCGTTGGTTTTGGGAAAGTATCCAGCTGGCAATCTTCTTTTGAGCTTTGGTGTCCTTATGGCCGGTGCCTCTATTAGCAAGGTTCTTTTGGTGTTTCGCCATATGGGACTCTCTGCTTACAGTGTCCGCACATTTTTCACACACCAGAGAACATTCCTGTTCCCAGCAATCTTGCATTACTGGGAGATCTACAGGGCTGCTCTACTGAATAAAATTAAAGGCATGAAGGATGTGGTATGGTGTGGGGATGGTCGGTTTGATTCTATGGGGCATAGTGCCAAGTATGGTGCTTACACCATGTTCTGTTCATCTATTCTCAAGGTTGTACATTTTGAACTTCTTCAGGTGTGTGGAGTCACTTTCAATTTCAATTGTATGTTAACAAGGCAATTGATAATGATCGTTTGCATGTCACAGATACTCTTGCTATCATGTTTTATAACCTCGACAATAATACAAGATTGATAATAATTATCAAGATAAGTTTGACCATAAGATAATATTGCCAGATCAGAGGTCAACAGTTGCAGCCTGCATAAGTTATGCGTTCTTTGGCAAGGCACAAAGCTATTGACTAGGAGATTATTGGTAGAAAACTGTTAATCGAGACTGGATATAGTTAGCTATATATTTCCGCAACTACCTGTAGGACACACTATACATTGTAGTGCTAAGACTTAATTTTAATTGTAGGAAAATGAAACCATTACTCAGACTTATGCTATAATTTTTAATAGGCAAATGAAACTGGTGGCAGTTCAACAAATATGGAGTTGGAGGGTGCCAAGCGAGCATTTCGTTATCTGATATCCATTGGTATCTCTATTACTGTGTTCGTATCAGACCGCCACAGGGGAATTGCAAAATGGATCCGAGAGAATCAAGACAAAACTGCACACTTCTTTGACATCTGGCACGTGGCACGTTCCATTGGGAAAGCAATGTTGAAGTTGAGCAAAGAGACGGGCTGTGACAAAATCAAAGATTGGATGAAGGGTGTGCGTAACCATCTTTACTGGTGTGCGACCTCAACTAAACAGGGCTTTGAGAGCATGATTCTAGCAAAGTGGAAATCTTTCATGCGACACGTTTCCAACAAGCATGAAGATCACCCTGATTCACTATTTAAAAGGTGTGCCCATGAGGTCCTGGAGCCACGTCGATGGATAAAAATTGGTATGCATTTATCTCTTAGAGATTTTTTACAGAACCCTGAGTAATGTACTTTGTGTACTTGTGCCTCAGTCTATCATTTTAAGTGCCACCAAATGCTCACTATCATTACAAAATTATATGTGCCAGTAGTAATTTACATGAAATGTGACAATGTATGGTCAGTAAATTTATTGCATTTCTCAATCAAAATAGTATGTTAGTCTGCATTCCAGCCTGGTGACCCATCAGGCCAGAGCTTCTCTCTGTTTCAGTAGCATGATGTCACAGAGTATTTCTACTCCTTCCTGGATGGGATTCAAGTCCATCTCAGGGTTACCCCCAGCATTAAATTTGCAGGTACCCATTTATACATCTGGGTGGAGAAAGGCACTGTGAGATTAAAGTGTCTTGCCAAAGAACACAGCATAAAGATGACATGACCCCAGCAAGGGCTCAAACCTGGACCACATGATCCAGAGTCCAGCACGCTGGCCTTTAGGCTGCCACACCTCACAGAATGGTTTGTGGTACATTTTTGCTTCTGCTGCTCTTACAGGTACCAAAGCATTTGAAAAGCTGAATAACCTTCTTATGAGCACCAGGCTTCTTGGAGACATCAAGAAACTCTCACCTGATGCACAAACTAGTTGCCTCGAAGGTTTCCATGCAACACTGAATCATTGGCACCCAAAGATGGTCTGTTTTTCATGGCTAGGCACCTTTTGCAGGTACATACTTTTCTGGTTTTTAGCAAAGTTAAACATGTCCTGGGGCAAATTAAGAAACCAACAAATCAAGCCAATTTCATGACATTTACTTCTCTGCTGTTATATTACAGTAGTACAAGACTTGAAGAAAGGTAATTTTCACCAAACCTAAGTTAAACTGAAAAATAACTCTTTACATGACTCTGACAGTGACTTCCGCTCAGGTTGTAAGAACGCCAGTCACTGTAATCGACAACACTCCTTTTCAGGAGTACCTTCTCCTGGACCATCAAACTGCATGATTGACTGTTATTGGTTCAAACCATTTACTGTATAATCATTGCCATTGTGTTCAGCAGTGTAAACAGTAAATACATGTAGTTTAAATGATGACACCAGAAAAATAACCGTTTTTTCTCTTTGGATAATGTAGACATATCCTTGCATCACTTCACTTTAATGAGAATGTGCAGCGAGCTACTCAAATGTCCAAAGAAGGTGAAGCGTACATCAAAATAACCTACCCCAAATTCAAGCTGGGAGAAGAAGTTGTGAGAGATGTTGCTGTTCCTCCCACATATAGTGAGTAACTCTGTTTGACTTTATTTAGCCCAACAAGTGTAGAAAAACAATGTTATTAAATAAATAGCTTGACTTACTCCAGAAACTGAAAAGCTATCCCTTTGTAGGACTTGTTCAAACTTTTTTTGCATATTAATCTATCCATAGGTTATGTTGAAGAGTTGAGGAAATTGGTATTCACTATGCCAGAAAGTGACTTAAAGGCTGTTTTGGAAAGATATTCTGCACGTGCTCCAAAGCCCTTAAACACGCAGTTCCCAGAACGCCGCAAGAAGGAGGAAGCTGTTCAACTTCATGCAGAAAGAAAGAAAAGACTGGCTACAGAGTTGTATCCGGCAGGTAGATCAACTGTTGGAATTATTAAAAATGTTGGTGGTTAACAAAATAACACAAGATCGAAAATTGTGCACACTGCAGCTTCAGCCAATCAGAGACAAACTTTACAAGTCGATGTAATTTACTTGCAAAAGGCAGCCCAGGACCCACATTGTATTTCATGGGTGTATGTTTTTTAATGCAATTTTCTATACTTTTATATCATTTCACAGCTGAGGAACAAGATACCCTACTTGCAAGTTGCCAATCTAGTTCAGTGTCAAAATCTGGAGGACAACCAAAAAAGAGAAAAACCCCTACCTGTTCAAAATGTGGAAAACCTGTCAAAGGACACCATAAGGAAAATAACATGCTCATCTGTCCCCCATCTTCTTCCCAAGAGACTGAGTGATTTAAACACAGTATACCGCCATATGCACAGTATCCATTTTATTGTTACTGTCAAATGTGAACCTTGAAATTCTCACAACTAGTATCAAAACACTGTGTTACTGTTAGTTAAATAAGACTTACAAAATGTTGCTATCAAGATGAGAATTTCAAACTGCTCGTATAAAATTTGAAGACAATGTGGCATAAAATATAATTTAGTGAAGGCAGCTTGATTAGTATTATTTTTTGATGTTATAGGGTACAAGTAATTCTCATTAAGGGCTTCTTGACATCAACCTGGGTTGGTTTCTAACTGTTGTTTAATTATTTCGAAGGGTAACCCTTCTTCAGACCATCTTTTGCTATTGCTTGCATGGAAAATCTTAAAACGTGGCAATTAACCTCTTTTTGCAGGGTATCCCTTTTAGAGACCCAGCCAAAAGCCGTAGAGTTGTTAATAAATATTTGCCTTGTAAAGAGTAAGCGGCTAGTCAATCCATGTTGGCATTTTTGCACAGTCAACCAAGTTTGACTGAGCACTAGGTTTTTCATTGAACTGGGGCTCATGTAAAGAGGCCCTACAAATATTAAAAGCTGATGGCACAGTCACTTTCAAAAGTCAAAAATCCAAAATTTAGAAAACCTGGATAAATAATGTAGATTAGTAGAAACTCAGTTGTGTTCTACTGGATATCCGCAAATCTGATTGATTCTCCCACTGTTTTCTATTCGCCTGCAGAAAACGATCAAGCTTG
>OX393567.1:23366519-23379019 GCA_947652115.1 Blastomussa wellsi | reverse complement strand
GGTTGACGACAAAATCGATTGGAAGGGGATCGAGTTTCCAACACCGATAAATCAAATCAAAAAGCTCGAGGCGCAAAACTTAAGACTGGCAATCAATTTATATGGCTGGGATGTGGAAAAAGACTGTTTCATGGGGGGGTTGTTGTTCAGCAAGAAAAGCGTCGAAGTTCCAAGGATCAACTTAATAGTGCTGGTGGATGGGGAAGAAAAACATTACTGCTGGGTGAAAAAGATGAGCGCACTGGTTTATGACCAGACAAAACATTGCGGAAAAAAGCACTTCTGCAGTCTGTGTATTTCACATTTCACAACAGAAGAAAAGCTGGAAGAGCACCAAAAATACTGCGAAGGTCTGGAGGGCAGGCCAACAGTGGTCGAAATGCCGAAAAAACGAGAAAGCAATCTGGGGTTCGTGAATTACCAAAAACAGATGAAGGCGCCATTCGTGATTTATGCGGATTTTGAGGCACTTGTAAAAAAGATCGAACACCGTGAGTGTAAAAATTCAGTAAAAACAGAAATCCACGAAGCGTGCGGGTACGCCTGGGTATGTGTGAGAAGTGATGGAAAAATCATGAGCAGAGGTTCATACAGGGGGGAAGGTGCGGTGGAAAATTTTCTGGAAAAAATCCAAAAAGAAGAAGAAATTTTGAGGAAAAAATTGGAAAAGAAAAAGCCATGTGAAATGGAGCCAGGGGACTGGGAAAATTTCAAAAGAGCAAACAACTGCCACATATGCGGAGAAGGTCTGCTGAGACTTAATTTTTCAGACGACACAAGGCCTGTCTGGAAAGAAGACAAATATTGGGGGAAAGCCCACTTTAAATGTTATTTCAAAGCAAAGAAAGAAGACGATGCTTTCCACATGAAAAGGTCAGAAGAGGAAGACAAAAAAGAAAAATGCGTTTTCTGTGAAGAGCCATTGGTGCACCCAGTTTACAGAGACGCAGTGAAAGACCATTGCCATGTGACAGGCAAGTACCGAGGCGCAGCGCACTGGAAATGCAATCTGAAACTGCAGCTGAGGCCCAAAACATGCAAAATCCCAGTGGTTTTTCACAACCTGAAAGGCTACGACGCGCACCACTTGATGCAGGGTATGGCAGAGCAGAGAAACGGCGTGAAATGTGTGGCCAACAACATGGAAAAGTACATCACATTTTCCATGGGAAACCTGCATTTCATTGACAGCCTGAATTTCATGCAGGGGAGCCTCGAATCGCTTGTGAAAGCAACGCCCCAAGAGAAAATGAAAATAACAAAAACAATTTTTGACGGCATCTCTGGCTGCACCGCAGTTGATCTGTTATTCCAAAAAGGGGTCTACCCATATGAGCACATGGACGCATGGGAGAGGTTCGAAGAGACACAGCTACCAGACAAAGAAAGTTTTTACAGCAAACTGAACGGCGAAGGGATTTCAGACGCGGAATACGCGCACGCGCAGGAAGTCTGGAAAGCATATGGCTGTGAAAATCTGGGGGACTATCACGACCTGTATGTGGGGCTGGACGTGGCGCTGCTGGCGGATGTTTTTGAAAATTTCAGGGGGCTGTGTGAGGAGCGGTACGGGCTGGACCCGGCGAATTATTTCACATCACCAGGGATGGCCTGGGACGCGCTTCTGAAAATGACAGGCATCCAGCTGGAGCTCTTGACAGACATCGACCAGCACTTGTTCGTGGAAAGGGGGATGCGCGGCGGGATCTCAACGGTCACCAAAAGGTATGTCAGAGCGAACAACCCTGAAGTAGAAGGCTATGACGAGGCCAAACCGAAAAAGTGGATCATGTATCTCGACGCGAACAACCTTTACGGCTGGGCCATGTGCCAACCGATGCCTGTGAGAGGATTCAAATGGAGAAGCGCGGTGCCCACGGAAGAAGAGATCATGAACAAAAAAGAAGACGCTAAAACCGGCTGGATTCTCGAAGTTGACCTTGAATATCCGGCGGAGCTGCACGAAGCGCACAACAGCTATCCGCAGGCACCGGAAAAAAAGGCGGTAAAAAAAGAAGACATGTCCGGCTACCAGCACCGACTGATGAAAAAATTGGAAATAAAAATTCTAAAAGAAAAGAAACTGCTTCTGACTCTGGAAGATAAAAAGAACTATTTGGTGCACTACAGGAACCTGCAGTTCTATCTGAAACAGGGGATGAGGCTGAAAAAGGTGCACAAGGTGCTCGAGTTCGAGCAGACGGCGTGGATGAAACCGTACATCATGAAGAACACCAATCTGCGCAAACAGGCGAAAAGCGCTTTTGAAAAAGACTTTTTCAAGCTGATGAACAACTCAGTCTTTGGTAAAACGATGGAGAACCTGAGGAAGCGCACGGACATCAGAATCGTGAAAAGCGATGAAACCCTCAAACTCAGAAAACTAATAGCCAGTCCGCTGTTTGCAAGGTTCAAACAATTCACAAAAAACATGGCGGGGATCCACATGCACAAGGGGAAGCTGGTGCTGAACAAACCGCTGTACACGGGGATGACGATCCTGGACAACAGCAAGATCCTGATGTACGATTTTTTCTACAACCACCTGAAAAAGCAGTACGGCAACAAGTGCGAGCTGGTGTACACGGACACGGACAGCCTTCTGCTCGAGATCGAGACAGAAGACGTTTACAACGACATCGCGGCAACTTTGGAAATGTATGACCTGAGCGATTACCCGAAAGAGCACCCATTGCACTCAGACGAGAACAAAAAGGTCCTGGGAAAAATGAAAGATGAGTGCGCGGGGGTGCCAATTGAGGAAGCCATCTGTCTCAGGTCAAAAATGTATTCTATCTTCCGAAAGGACGAAAAAAACATCAAAAAGGCGAAGGGGGTGAAAAAGTGCGTCGTGAAGAAAAACATCAAACACGACCATTACCGCACAATCATTTTTGGTGAAAAGAAAAGGATGAGGCATGTGATGAACATTCTGAGGAGCGAGGGGCACGAAATTTACTGCATGCAAGTGAACAAGATTTCATTGTGCGCGTTTGATTCAAAACGCTGGATCGCGGAAGACGGGATCCACACAAAAGCGTACGGTTTCAAAGAGATTGAAGAGGTTGAACTGGAAGAGCTGCAAAAGGCTTTGCAGGATGAGATTGATGTCTTTCGGTGGCTGGATGAGAAGGAGGCACTGGAAGAACAGGAAGAGATAGAAGCTTTCCTGAAATAATTGAATCACAGCGATTGGGCTGGCGGGAAAACGGTGTTTTTTGGGACAATCATCAGCTCTTCACGCACAAAGCCGCGCTTGGGTCCATCATGCAAATAGTACAGAAAGGGCTGATCCGGTTTTTGTAAAACCTTTTCAATGGTGAAAACTTTCAAAGACCAAACCGGATCCGTGGCTCTTTTTTTCCCCCCTTCAAGCTCGCCAGGTTCGTAAAGATGACGAACCTGAACAAGATATGGCAGGATTTTTTCATCCTTCCCAACAGGTCTGTGATAAGCAGTGGAAGGTTTCGAATAAACAGATTTCTCTTTGATTGCAACAGCGGGTTTCTTTCCGATGAGGCTGGTCACCTCGTTGTTCAAAGCCGAAACAACTTCAGGAAGCCTTTTCACCCATGCCCTGGACCGCTGGCCCTCAGGCAGCCGCATTTCCACGGCATACTGGTGACCGAACAGGCGTTCGGCAAGGGTGCGGTTGAAACGTTCAACAATGGCCTGATCGCGGTGAATGTTGACGCGCCCGCGCCGGATGAAAGTTTTGTGGTTTTCCATGACTTTCGTCACGTCTCCCATGAATTCGCGCCCAGGGTCAACTTGCAACATTTCAGGCCATTTCAAAGGGCCGCGCTTGTAAATTTTATGAAAAGCCTGAGCAACCTCGTCAGAATTTTTCGAGGTCAAGGGTTCGGACTCTTTGAAACGGCTGGCCACGTCGACAACGTTCAGCGCGTATTTCCAGACTTTGCGACCGCGAGGCAGTTTATCGTGAGGCAAAAAAAGAAGGTCCGCCTGGTGGACCTTGTTGGGTAAGGACACGTCGAATTTCGGTCGAGGAATATGCTTCGGCGCCGGCAGGAATATCTGCCAGAGGGCTTGCTTGATCAACCAATTTTTTGCGGTGTCTTCCGGGACTTTTGCAGCCGCGGCCAGTTTTTTGATGGCGGCAATGCCTTTCCAATAACCGCCAGGGCTGTAGTATGTCTTCGCGAGTTTGGTGTCCATATAAAAGAGGTGAAAAAAAGTTTAAATGTTAGGAGATGAATCTTGTTTTGGTTATCCCGCAAGAGGCGCATTTGACTTTCAGAAAGGTTCTCCCATTTTTGGTTTTTCCGAGTCTTTCACTCCCACGAACGTTTGGGGTGAACTTCTTCTCTTTCACACAGTAGAAATCCATATAAAAGAGGTGAAAAAAAAGTTTAAAAGAACCGGAAAGCTGCGTAGCCCAAAGCGAGCGCCCCGGCACCGACGAACATGAGTTCACCATTTTTTTGCTGCTTGCTTGGTTGATAAAAATCAGAAAACTTCGGCTCTTTGGGAGGAGCCATTTGCTCTTCAGGATGCGCCTGGTTGTAGAGTTTGAAAGCGTAGTCAGTGTTGGTGAAGTTCTGCTTGGCCTCCGCTTTTATGTGCTCGTTTGTTGCAATCCAGTCGAGAAGTTTGGTGCGGTCGCGCGAATATTTTGCGTACGCAGCTTGATACGCCTCGAGAGCTCGGTCGTGGCGCTCTTTTTCTTCAAGAGCGGCCTTGTCACTGCCTCCAAAATACTTCGCCAGATAATTGCCGCCGATGAAAGCCGCTGCGTTCAACACAGCCCCGCCAAACATAATTGCGATACTTGCCATGATTATACAATCGGCGACATTTTTTCAAATCATTTTTTGGTCCGCATCTGGGGCTTTTTTCTCATAGCTTGGCGGCTTCTCATCTGGGTAAATTGGCAACACAGGGAATTCCTCATCTTCATCTTCATCTTCAATTAATGGTGCTTTCAAGAGAAGCGTGATTGTATCAAAAAAGGCCATGTTTAATCTGACACACACAAATACGATTGCAAAAATACTTGTGGCTGATACTGCAGCTTGGAAAGAGTCAATTTTCATTTTTGTATATTGTGCAAACATTAAATTGGGGTTTAAAGTTTGTCGGGTAAGATTTTCTGGTCCTCCAGGTACTTCTTGAGCCAGATGCTGCCCGTCATCACAAGTGTGAACATTCCATAGTTTTCGAATGAAAATGTTGGGTCACCTGTAAAACTTCTCTTGAACGCTTTTTTTGCAAGCCACCCAATTCCAGCAGAGAGGCCAACGAGAGTCGCGGCATCCATGGCGTTCTTCACGAGATTGTTGTCAGACATGTTTGGTATGTAAGAAAAAAATAAAAGTTCAAAAGAATTTTTTTGGGGTGGGTCCATTGCGCGGGTGGAAATGACGAAACAAACTTCAAATTAATCATCCATATACCGAATTCCACGTTTTTTCGGCCGCGGTTTCGGATCCGCATCCACGGGGGCGAGGTGTGGGGCTTGCTCCACAGAAGTTGCCTGGTTCTTTTTGAAAAAGGCCTTGATGTCTTCACGCTTGACATAAGTTGTGAGAAGCGTGACGCCAATTCCGGCGATTGCGATCAATTGGGTTGTGGTGAGACCGTTTTCTGCAGCAGGCTTTGGTGCGGGCTCTGTTTCCACGGGGTTTGGGGCTTGCCCCACAGCAGGTGCAGATCGTTTTGCAATTTTCTCTTCATAAGCTTGTTTGTGCGCTGCGCGGGCCTCCCGAGTTCTTTTTGCAATATCTTTGCCAGCAGCCACTCGCTTGGGATTTTTGGGTTTTGTTGCCGGCGTTTGTGAAGTTACTTGGCTCGTCTGCGGTACAGGGTTTGGTGCCGGCGTCTGTGGTGGTGCTTGCCCAACTGGGTTTGGTTGTTCTTCAGCCATTGCATATAAAAACAAAATTTATATTCAATTCTGAATATTACTTTGCAACTTCTGTGTAATTATTCATTTGTTGGTGAGTCAACCTCAGTAGCAATGTGCAAAGGCTGTCCGTCCCAAACTTTTGGATCTCCGGAGGGGCCTCCGCTGGAATCAATGTGTTTTGTAGTGATCAACAATGCATTGGCCACAGCGAGAAAACGGCCGCAATACAAAGCGGCGCTGCCTGCCAGGTTGGAGAGCTCATTGCTGATGATCCAGTCGTTTCTCAGATCTTTTTGCAGAGCATTGATGTCGTCGATGTCGACTGCCATTCCGACCGCTTTGGTTGCAAGAAAAATGAAGCTGTCGATCAAGCTGTCCGTTGTCTTGGAGCCCACATAAGCCTGGTAGCGTTTGGTGTATTTCTCGACCTCTTTGTCTGTGAGGCGTTTCACTTGCTCGTGTGAAAGCTGCTGCCCGATGGCTTCTTTTGATTTTCCTGTTGACACAAGCACGGCCAGCTGCTCGCGCATCGCGGGGATAACAGGCTGCGTTGAAACAACAGCGGGGACAATGCCGGCGGGCGCGCTCGCTGCCTCAGCTTCAAGCAAGTCCAAGCCCGACAAGTCCAAGTCATCGAGTGTTGATAAGTCCGCCATTTTATATTTGTGAATTTTTATTCATTTTCAATTTTTAATTGAGGTGTGTGGAATTTTATTCCGAACGGGTACTGAAGTGCGAACACCAGGCAAGAGAACTGTGTTTTTTTCAATTTTGAAATGAGGTCTTTGAATTCATCTTGAGAAAGTTCGCCGGCGAATTCATCAAAAACCGCTTTCAATGTCTTCCACGAGGGCGTGTAAAAAAGCACAAGCGCCGCAACGTTTTCGCGGAAAGAGGCCGTGATGCTGGTCATCTTTTGGGTTATCACCCACGTGCTGATCCCTGCGTGGCGGCCGCTGAATGCGAGTTCGACCAGCTCGCCTGTGCGCTTTTTCACATCTTTCGAGGCCGCGCAGTCATCGAGGATAATGAGCGACTTGGTGCCCTCCAAAAAAAAGTAAACAAGCTTCAACCAAGCTTCAACTTCATGCTGTTTGCAAACCACTACATAAAAACGCGGGTCTTTCTCAGCGAAACGATGAAAAGTCATGTTGTGTATGAATGTCGGGCAGATGAGCGCAATGAAGTCGAACTTGCCGTGGAAGGGGCCGCGGAGCTGATCCACCACAAACTTTGTTTTGCCTGAATTCGTTGGCCCCACGACGAGAGCGTTGAACGGGATTCTTTTTGGGTCCATTATATCAACGGGAGCAATTTTCAAATTAATACTGAACAGTTTCAAGTTGCTGCCTCAATACTCCCAACATCGAGTCGCTGATAACATAGACGTGGCAGTACACATCGCCTGAGCCGGTTTTTTTCCGCTGGAGTTCAATCTGTATTCCATCTGATGAGTCGACAAGCCGCGTGCCGCTTCCATGCATTTCTTGACTCGCCATTGAGCGCAAATCGATCAGAAGCCCGAACCTGTCTCCGGTGTAGAACTTTTTCATATTCATGTGCTGCGTTTTGTTCTTTTTCTTGCCAAAAAAGCGGTCAACTTCGCGCCACATGTCTTTCAATTCGATCCCGTTGTTGAAGACCATGTTGGGCACGCCGTTCACCGTGACATCGGCTTTCACGATGTCAGGGTTAATGAACTTTTCTGAATCTCTGGCGCCGCCTGCGAAAGGCTCAATGAAAAGGAGAAGAATGGCTTTCAGGGACCTTCTTTGTTGGTTAATTTTGATGTTCAACCTTGTGTCGGTTTCTTTTTTGAAGGTCACCACCTTATCCCGGTGCACATGATCGTACAAGAACTCCTTGCCACTGTTGTAAACACTGCTCGCCTCGTCCGCCAAGGATTCGCTTTTAATCATTTCGTACTCGAGCTGGATGTTTTTCAGCATGTATTCCAGTTTTGTGGGATCAGAGCCTCTGACAACCTGATCGGCACGCGCAAGGGTCAACTCAAAAATGAGGTTGTTTTGGAGAGCTTTATGATAAAATACTCCGTGGTCCGTCAGTATCTGATGGTCCAGGCGGATGTGGTATTTTTTCCCAAAAACATTTTCCAGCTCGTTTTCAGCGTCAACGCCCGAAGTTTTTTTGTCCCCCGAGTCTGAACGGATTTTGCATTGGTCTTCAGACTGGATGCCCTCGAGAAGCATGTTGTCACGCTCTTCTTGCGAGAGGAAAAGGTCCTCCCAGATCTTGTAAAAGCCATAACCCACCGTGTCCTGCAGATTTTCTCCGAACTTCACGACCATTTTTTCGACCAGAGCGCGGGTGACGTTTTGAACGAGGAAGTTGTCGGCGTGACCACCCGACAGGTCGATGTCGAATCGCAGACTGAGGGAGCCTGGCACGAGGACATCGTTCTCATTCAGCTTGGGCACGTAAACATTCAGCGTCTCGCCGGGTTTGGCTTCGCTTGGATTAAAAGTGATGCGCTTGACCGTGCGCTCGGCTTTCATCGCGCCGAGAATTTTTCTTGTGTGCGTTGGAAGAAGGTTTGCTTGGACCGCCATCTATTTGAAAGCACTTTATTTTATTTAAATGAAAAAATATTCAAGATATATTTCGCAATGGCGGAAGGTGGATTTTTTGGACACGATGACCCTGATCTTGATGAAAAACTTGACGAAAAAGACGATGAAGATGACGATGAAGAAGAGGTCAATAGAACCCAGCCTTTCCAACCCGATTCCGCATCAACACCATACCATGTTGAAAAATATGAAATGCAAACGATTCGACACGAACAGAGTGGGCAGCCTGACACTTCTTACACAGAAGAAACGCCTTTGTTGGGCAGAAGTGAGCAATCAATGGGTGAAAAAGCGTGGGAAACACTTCAAAACTTGTTTCCAAAACTCTCAGCCACAAATATTGAAACCTTTTATGACCCAAATGGCAAATTAAATGTAAAAATTGCTGGAGCCGGCAAAAAAATTTATAAACTCTTCACCAAAGATAGGTCAACAGGGGAAGAAAGGCTAAATCCAAATCTTACAAAAGAAATCAAAGACCAACTTGGGCCGATGGCACAAGAAATTATCGATCAAGATAGAGAAAATATCAGAGAAGAAAGACGAAGACTAAGAGAATCTGAAAAACAACTCGAACAGGAACAAAGACTTGTCAAACAAAAAGAAATAACAGAACAAGAAGTTAAAAATCTAAGAATCAAAATTGATAAAAATCAAGCACAGATTGATGCAATTCAAAATGAGCATGGTTCGAGCATTGAAATAGAGACAAAAACGCAGGAACTGAAGCAACTGATAAAAAATTATGAAGATGATTTAAAAACGAGAAAAAAAGAGTTGGCTGTTATTAATAAAATACTAAAAAACTTTGAAAAAGAGAAGGCAAAAGTTGCCAAAGGCAGAGCAAGACTCGCCGCAAAAGAAAAAGAAAGAAACTATCTTGAAGAAAGACTCAACACCACCAAAAGAGAGGATGAATTAAAAGAACATGCTGCCGAACTCAAACGCAAAAATGAAGAAGACCAGAGAATCATCGATGATGAGAACGCTTCAGATTCTGAAAAAGAATCAGCCAGAGAAAGAATTGCAGAAAGAGAAAACGAACTTGGCAGGCTTGAACCGCAGATTGACGAAAGAGAAAGAGCCAAGCCATTGCGTGAGCGCATAAAAGATATCTTCAAAAAACACGGTTTGACTTTGACAGCGGTCGTTCTTTCTGCGAGCGCATTGATTGTTTCTCTCATTGATCTCATTGGAAACAATTTGAAAGAAGTGGCCAAAAAATTGGGAACCGAGCTGAAAGACCTCGGCAAAAAAATGGCAGGCATCCTTCCGGGCCTCATTGGGACGATTGTTTCTTTTCTTTTCAAAACTGCTGGCGAGGTCCTCGGTTTTCTGGCTGAGCACACATGGATCCTGATTTTGGCTGTTGTGGCCTTTCTGGTTGAAGGCTATGTCAAAAAGAATCGTTAATTTTCACTTTCACTTTCACTTTCACTTTCACTTTCATCTTCATCTTCTTCGGAATAGAATGCCCAAAACAACAAACCTGCAATTGCAACAAAGCCAACAATCAGAACAATTTTGTTCTTTTTATGAGAATCACTTCCCGAGACAGCCATTGGCACTCGTTCTTCTGTGTGCACTTGCGTTTGTGCAGACTCTTGTGTTGTCGGTGCAACAGGTTTCAAATCTTTTTTGCTTTCAGCTGTGGCCGCTTTGTGAATTGGGTTCGAAGGATGGCTGTTTGGCCGGTTTATTTTTGATTTCCCGCCATCCATGTGCTGAAGGGCCGCTTTTTTTGTGTTTTTGTTTGCCCCGTCGTTGACCCCCAGCTTCATACCCGGAATCGCTTGTTTGAGCTGGTTGTTGTAACCAACCGTGCTTTCTGTGTTGATAACCATGCGGCCTGGCATCAACCAAGCGCCCGGGCACACAGCAAGGTTCAACCGCACTTTTGCCTCGTCCACCGCCAGCTGGTAACGCTGCACGCTCTTTGCCAGGTCGGGCAGCCTCACTGCGTCTTCAACCAGGACAAGAAACTCGGTCTGGGCCTCCTTTGCTCTGCCTCCCGCCCCCAGAATGCTGCTGCGGACGTTTACTTGCGCACCTAAGATGCAATACACAAATGCTTCAATCGACTGGTTTATTCTCGACAAACCTGCCTGGGTCAAACCTGTTGTGGTTTTTGGTGCGAACCAGTTGAATTGCTCTTCAGCTGCATCATTTCTTATGAAACAAACTGATATTCCCTTTTCTGACGCCCTTGGATCTTCATCATCGAATTTTGCTTTTGCTGATGGATAGGGCACGTTCAGGATGAAAGGATCGTGGCAATAAATATAAACGCTTCCTAGCCCGTGGTTCGGGCCTATTGTAAACCGAAAATCGGTTGATGAAGGAACTTTGAACTCTACACATAATCTTTTATAAGAAGCTTCGTCATATTTGTTGTTAAACTGACTCCATGTTGAATCACCCGGCAATGCGCTAAAGCTTTGGATACCTCCGAGCTGAAATAGGATGCGTCGAACCGTAAAGTACACGTGAAAGATGTAAAACGCTCGTACCTGTGGCGGCAGCTTCAGCGTGCTGTCTTTGTCAAATACTTCTCGAGATATTCCGCAGCCTGTTGTCGCGCACCACACTGCAAAGTTCAGCTGCTGTTCCCAGAAAGACATATCTGGCCTCGCCAGCCATTTTTTCGCGGGCTTTGACGTTTCGAATTTCGGTTGTTCCTTGGTAAATATCTCTCTAAACTTTGTTGTAAAATACTGGTCAGGGGTGACATAAATTTTGATTGCTGTGTTGAAAATTTTTTTCAAACTCGGTGCAGCTTCTTCGAATGGAACTGCTGGAACCGCAAGTGCACTTTTTTCTGGGCGTGGCGTCAGTTGGAAAGGAAAACTGCCAACTTCAACCAAACCCAGAGCTCTTTTCATTTCTGCGCTCCAATATTTGCGATCTGATCCGAATACGCTTTCCAAACTGTCGGGTCCCTCTTTGAAAAATATTTCGGCTGTTGCTGTGTTGTCCGGTGCAAAAAATACCTGGGCTTCAAATTTGCTTTTGTCAGCCCTCGGGAAACGTGCAGAAAAAGTCGCCCACGCCTTGGCTTGCGCAAGCTTTGCATTTGTGGAGCTGCCAGACTGCGCAAGTTTTTCGAGATAGTCATACGCAACAGAATCTTGTTTGTTTGCGGTTTTCCATATGTTCATTTTCTTTTTCCCTGTTATTTTTCAATTGAAAAATTGCACGGAACAAAATAAAATCGTTTTCCATTATTTTTGTGTTCAATACAAAATGTATTCATCACCTGTTTTGCCGAGCGCTCCTCCGGATGAGGTTGAAACACAAAGCAGATTATATCCAAACGTCCCTGCTGAAACAACAAATGCCGAGAATTTCCGGCTTACTGCGATAAGCAAAATTGAAAAAGAAATTGCCGATCAGGCCGAACATTACAGACTTGTTTTGAAAAAATACAAAAAAGCTCGGAAAGTGATTCACTATTCCGCGGCTTCTCTCGGGGTTTTGTCAGCCGGCCTGTCTTCCACAGCCTTTGCAACTTCTCTCACTGGGGTCGGCATTGTGGTTGGTGCTCCAATTGCGGCAATTGCGGGCCTTTCAGGTTTTGCTTCCACAGGTCTGGTTGTCTTGAACAAAAAGCTTGAAAGAAAAGCCGACAAACACACGAAAATTCATGCTCTTGCCCTTGCAAAACATGACACGATAAACAGTTATGTGTCAAAAGCTCTGAATGACAACAGTGTTTCAGACTCTGAATTCCAAAAAATTTCAAGTGAAATTCAAAAATATCGGCAACTTAAAGAGGCTTTGCGATCAAAGTTCGTCAAAAAACCGTCCGAGTCACCTCCACCATATCCTGATATTGAAAAAATAAAAAAAGATATTCGAGAAGAGTTTCGAAAAAAACTGGCGGGGTCCAGCGCAAATTTGAACTGAACTTTGAAGGAAAAAACAAAAAATTATCTCTGATTTTTGAAAAACGCAATTAAATGTTTACTGAATATACAAAAATGATCACGATATTTCACATGATTTTCGTTATTCTGGAAGAATTTTCCACACCCGTTTGG
>OX393567.1:23327531-23361319 GCA_947652115.1 Blastomussa wellsi | reverse complement strand
TGTTCAGTATGTTTGGCCATATAGTTTCTCTCTGACTACCAAGAAAATTCTTGGCAATGCTTTCATCTGTATCCTATTATCTATATAGAGCTATTGTCTGTAGATGTGATGTCAAAATTCTATGCTAGCTTGAATTAGCTGTATGCTCTCATCCAATGAAAATAGAGATAGTGGCTACAATGTATAATAAA
Source organism: Blastomussa wellsi (assembly GCA_947652115.1). NCBI lineage: Eukaryota > Metazoa > Cnidaria > Anthozoa > Scleractinia > Plerogyridae > Blastomussa > Blastomussa wellsi. The sequence goes on along the minus strand of OX393567.1, from coordinate 23,361,128 downwards.
CACTCTTTACATTCTTTGATCACAGCACAATTTCATGATTTAAAATGCTTGTACTTCAACAGACATTTTTGACAAGGGCCTTAAAAACTTCCACTACCTTACTGTTCAGACAAGTCACTCTCAAATGTTGTTTATTATTACTAACAGTGTTTAATATTGTTGCTCTGATTGTGCTTAGGCGATGGATATTTTCTTGTAATGAAAGTGATGACAAGATAAGTGAAGTTAAAGAGGGTGACCCAACTAGGCAACAGTCAACAGAGAAGGTACAAGACATTCTAGTAAATACCACCAAGTGCTTTGTTCAGTCATGTTTATAGCAAACAGGTATACACACTGCAAAATAATGGTAAAATAATGCAAGAAATAATCTTTGTTGCCTGGCAAGAGTTATACAAATAATCTACTGGACCCAGTTGTTCAAATGGTGGATAATGCTATCCACTGGATAAAGTCTATCCTGTGGGTAAGTGTTAACAAGCTATGCTATCCACTGGATTGTGATTTATCCCGTGGATTGCATTATCCACCCTTTGAGCCACTGGCGCCTGGTCTCTTTAGTGATTGTTTGATATTCTCCCCTCTAAATACACTATACCTTACAACCATGTTTGGCAGTTCTTTCTGTAGTAGTCAGACCATTACGTTCCTGGTGGGACAAGGGGTGGTTCCAGTGCTGGACCAGAAGCCCCTGTTCACATCTTTTTTCCATATCCCAGGTGATGAGCTCCCCTTCTACTGACCTCCTCCAAATTTTCACTGGTCTCCCCACCTTCCTTTTACCCTGCAGATTCTACTCTAGGGCCCACCTGGTTGTGTCTGATGTTGCCTTCCACAATATGTGGCCAATCCAAGTTCATTTGTGCCTGGCAATCTCTGCTGGAATACATTGTTGCTCTGTTTTGCCCAAAGCTACCTGTTGCTGATTTTCTCTGGCCGGTATATTTTTAGGATCTTTCTCAGGCATTGATTAATGAAGGTTTGGAGCTTGTTGGACATGGTTCTTGTGACTCTCCAGGTCTTGGAACCATATAGAAGAACTGACTTCACAATGGTAGTAAAGATTTGTAGCTTGGTTTTAATGGATACTTATGATAAATTCCACACTGGTATTAGGGTATTAAAGGCCTGCCAGGCTTTGTCTATCCTGCTTTTTCATCTTCATATGCTCCTCCATCTGATGTGACGATACTCCCTATTGCCCCCAGTTCCACATCTTTCAGCTTGGTCTCTTCCCTCTGTTTGCTGTTAGCTCTCATGACTTTGGTCTTTTCTTTGCTGATCCTGAGGTCAGTTTTTTCTGCAACCAGTGCCTGATGGTCAGTCTTGATTTGCATATGTTGCAATTTCTGGGATAGAAGACATCTGCTAGTCCAGGTCATGGAGTTGAGTTGTAAGAGTCCATTGTGTACCTGTTTTACCCTGGATCTCTATCTTTCTCATAATCCAGTCAACGACCATTATAATCAATATATGCGCCCAAATTGAAATTCGGCCTCATCAAAACACACGCTGCCCTGAAGCTGATTGGTTCACGTGATGAATTTAAACCAATCAGATTACGTTCAGACTGTTTGAAGCAGGAAAACCATTGAGGTGCGTGAGCGAACAGCAAGCTCTGAAGTTCAGTTTCACACAAAACGCATAGTTTTCAGATAGAAAAATCAGTCTACTTGTTATAAATGGGAAGAATGCAGACAAAAAAGTATGACCCAGAAGAAATAAAAAAAAGCAAGTTTTCGTCGTCTTTACAAGAAGCGAACCGTCAGTCACTTGATTGAAGTTCTGCAGGAATTTTACACCGACGATCAACTGGAAATTGTAAGTTCGTTAAATATTATGATTATCTATGAGTTCTTAACTCATTGGCGATTATTTTCAGAGACTTTGTAGCTATGTCGGGAAAGTTCTGCACCTGTTCAGAACATATCGGTCCGGCTTTTACAGTTATAACATTTTCAGACCGAAGTACCAGTAAAGTTCTTACCTGTATTCTTGAAAATGTTATTAAATTTGTTAGTCATCGGGATGTTATTTGGCCTTGTATATTGATAATAATGACATTAACATGACTTTTATTGGGAATATTGTTTATTGGCACCCTTGTAGTGTCATTTGCGACCCACGCGCTTTGTGCTTGGGACGCTTCACTACGCAGGTGCAAATAAACAATAATCCCTCAAAAAAATGTTTACCCTATTATGAAGATCATTGGTGACAGCAAGAAGCCTTGTCGGACTTCTGTGCTCATCTCAAATGGCTCTGACGTCAGTTTCCTGTTGTGAATGACTTGACAGGATGAGGCTTCATATAGTTTCTGGATCAGTAGGGCCTGTCTCAGCCTCTCAAGGATAATGCAGCAGAAAACCTTGTTGGGAATTGAGAGGAGCATGATTCCCCTTCAGTTCTTGCTGGGCCCAAGATCTCCTTTTTGGGCAATGACAAGGTAACCGTTCCTCCATTATGATGGAACCTTCTCCAGTTCCCAGATCTGAAGGAATTTAAGCGGGTGTAGCATTGCTGTTGTAATTTTTGGGTCTGGGTTAAGAGGTTCAGGGGGGATGCCGTCCGGACCTACTGCTTTCCCATTCTTCAGCTGCTTCAGTGCTCACTCAATTTCTGCTTCAGATAATGGGTTGACATTAACGTTGGGTAGAGGCCCTTCAGTAGCAGTGATGTTTGGCATTTCTGTGGGAGGTGGTTTATCGAAAATGTCTTGGAAGTGTTCCACCCGTCTTGTCCTTTGTTCTTGCTCAGTTATGATGGTGATGCCTTCCTTGACTGTCTACTTCTCTTTCCTGACATCGTTCTGGTTAATATGTAATACAGTCTTTTAATAATTTTGTTGTCCTGCTGCCTTCCTGCTTCCATGGCAAGAGTATTGAAGTCTTGTCTTTCTTGTCATTCTTTTCTTATGTCCTTATTGAGTTGCCAGTACATTGAATTTAGGCTTATCTTCTTGGCTTGTTCATTGCATCTACTGATTTCAACTTTCAAGCATTTCCTCTGTGTTATCAGATTCCATGTCTCTGCCAAAATCCACTCCTGGCATCTTTTCCTTTTACCCATGACGTCATTGCAGGACTCTTACAGGTGTGTTTCAGTGCTGTCCAGTGACTGTTGACACCTTCCTCCACAAATTCAAGGGCTGAATACCTGTTCTTTACTGAGCAGCTGAATGATTCTGCTGTCTCTGCTCTTCAGGTTTTGGATGTTTTTTGTTCAGGCAACCAATTTTAGGGAAAAATAAAGGGCTGATTGGCCGAGATTGTCTGGAATTTGCCATGTGGACAACCTCATTAATTTATTTGCAATTTTGTGAAGTATTTCTTGTGGGTTTAGGCAATTGAAGTGAATTCTTTGGTTGTTTCATCGAAGCGAGTTCAGAGATTTGAAGGAAAATTAAACATTTTGCTAAGGTAGTCACTGAAGAGCGTGCCAGAACTTGCAACGTCTATGTCAATCTTAGGGAAAAGCCCAATCGTTCTAAAATTAGCCATGGACAGCGTAAATCTTGGATTGTGTAAGTTTACTTTGCCAGAAGCGACATTAATTAATTTATTTGCAAGCCAAAGATTATTACTTGCAATCAAAATGGTGGATCGTGCATTTGAACATCGACCAACGCATCCCGAGTGCAAGCCTTTACATGTAGTGGCTGTTTGATTGTTGCTTTAACCACTGTTGACTATGCAGTTTCCACGTTTATAAAGAGCTGTGGAATCCTAGACTAAATGAAAAGCTTGACACAATTATAATACCTTAAAATAATACCTTAATTCGCCAAAAAGTTTCAACTTGTGAAATCGTGACTTATGTTCCAAAATTTACGAAAAATCTATAGCTTAAAGTGTCACTAAATACGGGTTTTTCAAAATCGCTAAATTAACGTGTCGCCAAACTTTCGTATAATAAGGTATATACCTGTTAGAGCTTTTACTGCCTTGTGCTCAGTGTTTTTACGAGCAAAAGCTGATAATAATTAACTTTTTAAGCAACAATTCAGTTAAATTTTAAGGGCGCGGCTTCACATTCCACACGAACGTCTTGTTGTATGATACAGTAGGATAGTGTTTTGTTTTCAGAATTCAGGTAACATGGAGAGTGAAGATGCTTGCTACGAGTTCAAACAAGAACAGGATCTGATGCACAGAACTCATCTGTACTACCTGGATTATGATTTTTCACAAGTAAGTTGTCGTCCTCATTAATTTTCTCTAGACAGCAGGTTAATCCAGACATACAAATAGCCTAGGCCTAGCAATTATGTCATTTACATGATTTCAATAAAATTTGAAGTAGGTAGCTGGTTGAGTAGAGTAACCCAGACTCGCTCCCAGTCCCACTTTTTTGCTTTAAGGCAATAAAATACTGGGGAGAAATGATGTCATGGCGAAGTTTGTGGGGCAGGCTGGGAAGGTCGCAAAAAAAGTAGGGACCAGGAGATAATGTTTTCAAAATGGCGGATGAAAAATTACAAGGTTTTGCTAAGACAGAGAACAGACCGTTTCATCAGGCTGTTAACCTATTGACTCCTGGAGATTTTTGAAAAAAAACATGTTTTTTAGACATTTTGAACATTTTCTAGTCAGTTATAGTCTAAATATGCTTAAAATTTCTCCAAAATGCATTTGCAGAATGAAGGCATGCCAGGTTTTTCACTAGTATCGCATTTAACGATATTTTAGCTTGGGCATGTGCACAAATCAAAATTTCGAGATTGTTTTTGGACTAGAAAGTGACCCACGTCTTTAGGCTTTTTGATTTCTTTATTTTTATTTTTCGCTTTTCCTTTCTCCTTTCCTCGTATCTTTTTTATTCTTTTGTTGGCCTTTTACTGGGCTTGCTTTCGGTTCAAGAATTGCCACGAAAGCATCATTGAGACGGGAAATACTCAACATGGAGTAGCCAAGGGTAAGTGAGGGAAATTTTCCTCCTAGTTTTTGGCGGAAAATTCTAAGCGTTTTCCTGCATATTTCAAGCTCTATTGGCCCAATCAGTATCATCTGGGTATCATTGGAAAGCTCTTTCCTTCTGTAGAACTGGGATAAATGGGATTCCTATTTTGGTCAAAGCTGATGACGTCAGAAGTGGAACAAAGGTCAAGGTCTGTCATGGCCGGTTATGGCCGGTTTAGGAGTCAATGGGTTAAGCTTAAAAAATCCTATGTCCGAATGTAGAAACGAAAGCTATTTTTATCTCCCGGACGGTTTAGACCACTGTAAAAACCATCCCTCGACCCAGGCCGCCCCGTCAACATTAGATATTTCGCGCTCTACATGCTAATTTATTATTCAGTTTGCGAGTCACATTCTACGAGTTAGTTATCAGTTGTCTGTTGTCAGTCAAGTTTCGCTTCTACGGCCCTTATCCCGTCACGCCTGGTACGTTCTTTATTCTTGTTTGTTTGCTTATTAGTTTATGTTTCCTTGTGTTCGGTTTCCTCCAGTAAGTTTATTTTATTCATCTATTTAGAAACCACATTGGCAATTACGTAACTATGGTGAGATATTAAAACGAAGTGAAACCCTATTGCTGGTGTGCGTTGTCTATAACCACCATTTCCGTATCATTCACCAACGGCTGTCCAAAAAGCATGATGAAGCAGAAGGCAAATTACTTTTACAGAAGAAACATGCAGAGGAAACTTTGCTTTGGATCATGAAGACATCTGAGTTTGTTGTAAGAGTTTAAACCATTAAACTGGTTTATCTGCGGTGTAATAATTTAAGAAATAAATATTGACATTGGCATATATATCGCTCCACTGTCAATGTGAACGTAACACATTTTTCACTTTCATAAACCTTTATGCAGCAAGAATTATCAAAGTGAATTATCGTGTTCATGATAAGAAATATTGACCTATACGATCACTTTCTTTTGCATAGAATGATCTTCGGATGGGTAAATTTTCAGTAGCCTACCAAGATGGTCTATATGAGAAAGCAAGTGTGGTCATTATGCTGTCAGTATCCATCAATGTGATTAGCACAGTAGGGTTTGAAAGTCAATCTGAGGCTTGTTTGTTGTTGCTGGGCATTGTAGAAGATGTTCTATTCCATCCATTCTTGGTGCAAAGCTTTGCATTGTTGAGAAATTGTTGAGAATTGTTGAGAAATTGCAAGGGAATATACAACAATGCACACATACACCAGGGATATGCCAGGGATGCCAGAAACACCAATTTGGAGGTGGTGCCAAAAAAATATCTGCAATGCCGCCTGCAAAAGTGCTTTCCCCCGAAGAAATACGAGAAATTGTCGCTGCAAGAGGCAAACTAGCACCCAGGGAGATACAAAAGAAATATGGTATTGGCACAACAAGGCTCTACAGAATATGGAGAGAAGCAGGCGTTCTCGATGGAAAAACCTCCAAACCAACCGAAACAGCAGCTGCAAGGCCTGCAACAACAGAAACCGCGGATGCAAAACCTACAACAGCAGAAACCGCGGCTGCAAAGCCCGCAGAAACCAAAAAGTGGCACGATGTTCTTCTGCCGCAGATTCTGGCTGGCGTGCAGGACCTGCAGAAAAATATGGATTTGTTGTTGGAGACCCAAGAAAGCCACTTTGAAGATGTGGAGGAGATTGTGGAAGATTTGTAAGGGCTGGAAGCGGAAGTGGAACAAAATAGCGAAGGAATCCTGGAGAGCATAGAAAAAAACAGCAATGCTGTTCGAGAGCAAACAGACAGGGTGGTGTGTGCTGCCGATGCTGCAACGTCTGCTGCTTGGGGTGTTGTGCAGGTTGTTGGGATTGCTGGTGGGGTTGCAGCTCTCCTCCTTCTTCTGCATGCAAAACTGCTACCGAAATTCAAAGAGTGGAAACAGCAGAGAGCCACGCCACCCGAAAAGGAGGAGTTGCCCAACCCACCACAGCAGCCTGCTCCAAAAGGAATTTGTTATATGGACTAGAGTGCACGCAATTGGATAGATGCAACAGATATTCCAAATGGAATTGGTCTACGGCAGAGGTGTTCTACCACACTTTCGACGTGACCAGTTCGAAGAATGTAGAAAAAAGTATGAGAAACAAGAGGACACGGAATATTGGGAAGATTGGGATTCTCTCTGCAAATATGCAGAAACAAAGGAGAACCAAAATGTTGCCACAATTGTGGGCAAAATAGCCCCCGAACACGCGAAAAAATGGAAATCCTGGCATCTTGGAGAACTTTTCGTTGTTGCTTTTTACGGGAATTTTGTTTTCTGCCTTCCTGGCGGCCAAATTGTTGCATAGACATGGTTTCTACGCCAGAGCAACAAGTCTGTCCTTTTTTTGTGGTGTGGTTCTCTCTTGCCCGATTCTGCAAAGCAATGGCGTTGTTCTTTTTTCGAGGAAGTCGAAGCCTCCAAGATTCTCCACCTCTTTTTCCAGAAAATAGCCTTGTATTGGGGTTTCGTCGTCTGTTGTTGGCTGCCCATCCTCTCCAACCGGAAACACAAACAATATGGTTCGCGGAGAGTTTCGAAAAGTTGTGTAAGCAAACTTCTTGCACTTGTATTCGCCGGGCTGCAAGTCTATCGATTTTTTTGTGTCCTCGTTTTTTGGCGCCGCTACTTTTTCGAACTCCGTTTCTTTTTCTTTTTCGAACTCTTCTCGAAGAATATCGTATTTTGCGCTCTCCTTTGCCATCGCTTGCAAAATTGCAGCTCTTTGCGGGTCTGGGGCGGAAACAACACGTATTGGGTTCCATACAATATTTGTCCCTTCGTTGTTGCAGAAACTTTGCGGCTTCCCTATCTGTATTTCCAAACCTCCAAGCTTTTCCACGTTGCTGAAAGAAGGAAGCCAGAAAGTCGTTCTGCCGAACCAGTCCGTTTTGGACTTTTCGAAAATGTCCAGGCATTCCGAAACAATTTTTTGCAGAGCTTTTGTTGCAAACACATTGGCGATTTTCCCTTCGTTTGCCAACACAACCCGAAATTTGCCTTTCTTTCCCTGCCGCTGACAACTTTCCACTTCGAGCGTGCAAGCGCCGCAACCTTGGTTGCAGATTCTCGCAAACATTGTTCCACCATCCCCCGCACCTCTTGGCTTTTTCGTTCATAGACCTTTTTCGATTGCACAATTTTTCCCACCCTTTCCAGCTCTGCTTTGCGGCGATCGTCTTTTTTTCGCTTCGCATCTTGCTCGGCCGTTTGTTTGTCCCAAGAACGTCTTCGCCATTCTTCTGCGCTTGCCGCGTCCTGTATTTCTTGCAACGCTTTTTCGCAAGATCTGGTGGAAAGTGTTGAAATTTGCCGCTCTTCTGCGATTTCTGGCACTTCTTGCAGCTGGAATTTGGAGACATTTCGCCCAATAGCGCTGCATTTGGTTTGCCGCCATTGTCGATGGAAGAAGTATAGACGGGTCTGGGGCGCCTGGGTGCAGCTGGCATGCCCTTTTGCTTGCCGTCAAAATTGTTTTCGTTTCCTCGTCTTTTGTGTAGCAACGCAGAGGCCCTATTTCCACACCTTTTTCCTGTGTGGAAAGGATATCTACCCGAAAAATCGGGCATGCACGGAAACCAAAGTCGGCTGCCGCCCACACCACCGAATTTTCCCATTTCGCGTCGTCCTCCACGTTCGCTTTGGTTGGTTGCACGTGCACCCCCGATATTCTTCCTGTTTGTGTGTGCGCGAACAAGCCGACAAATATGCGGCTGCCAAAACGAGGCAGCGGTCCAGGCAAGAAGCCAGGTTTTCCCATTGTTTGTTTGGTGGTTGGACCACGAAAAGACCTTCTCCTTCTGGCGAAACCTTTGCCAAAGTTTCCTGTACCACCTGGTCGGCAGTTTCTTCCGAGAGCTCGTTTGTGGGGCACCCGTATATCGAAACTTCGATTCTGGTGCATCCGCGATCTTGGACATCTGGGTGTTGGAAAGTTCGGCGCAAGTGCTCGTTTGGGCAGTCTGCATAGTCGGCAAGATGGCGGCCCACTGGTTCTCGAATCTCGCCCGCTTCGAAGTTGGAAACGATCTTGTTGTATACTTTTGTCCACACCGTGCAGTCTTCTCTTTTCGAGATCCAAGTGCACACGTGCTTCCCCACACTGTCGGTGTTCTGCAGAATCGTTGGCGCATCTGAACCCATTGCAGTACATAAGTCGCCCATCTGGCAAAAACCTTCGAATTCTAGGTGCGAAACAAGGGCTTCACGGTCCAACACTCCGGAAAAATCTTGCGTGTAGTCGATGGAGTAGATTCCAAAACCGAATGCATGCAGCTGCCGTTCGAAAGCTGGCAGTGCTTTGTGCAAATCTTCCAAAGATATTTCGGAAACGTCTACCTTGGCCACGAAGTAGCCCGCTATCTCGTCTTCTGGATACAGCCTGTGCCAGTGGGACTTTGCAACGTGTCGGCTTCTATCGCTGCTATTGTTGTACGTATTGTGCTTCCACTGGTTCCTTTTGTTTTTGCGAGGGTGTGGACGATGCTTGTCGGCATGTGTTTTCTTTTGCTGCCGTCCGGTCCTGTGCCCAGGCTCTACTGCACAGCGAGGCCGATTTTTGCGACCACGAGTTTTGCAGAACCTTCCTTGCCTGTTGTGCAAGAAAAGCGGCCTTTTTGGAAAACGCAGTCTTCGCGGCGGAGATAGCCGAATACGTAGATGTCGTCGACAAACGCGGGCAGTCCTTGCAGAGGTTGCAGGTGTGTCTTGCCGAGGTTTCCTGCTAGATAGTCGACTTTCGAGATGTCTGGCAAGAGGTTGCTATCCCAGGCATTCTCGAGAAGAAGATGGGAGGCCACGTTTTTTTCGCAACGGAGACCCGTGCTTTCGAATGTTTTTTGTACTGCCATTGTTGCTGTAGTATTGTTTGTTGTCGAAGCATGCAAATATTTTTTTCGGCTACATATGTTTAATTGGGAGATAAAAAAATTGTGAAAAAAAATATTTTGTTGTCTGGCTGCTGCTTGTGCAAATTTGGTAGCTGAAATTTGGTGGACATAATTTTTTTTCCGCTCCTATAAATTAAGTCAAAACCAAGGGCCAATTTCTGCTTTATAATGAAGGTAAGATATTCTTTGTATATTTTCTCACGAAGCTCGGCTGGGAGGTTTTGAATTGCCTCTGTAATCGAGCCATTAAATATTTTAGATGGCTTTCCCTCATGTTTTGCTTCGCCGCCGTAAAACATTTGCAGAACATCGGATGAATATTTTGGTACAGCCGTGTTGTCGTATATACTTGTGCTTATATTTCTTCAAATGGATTTTTTATTCTGACGCAAATTCGTATATACTTGTGTTGATATTTCTTCAAATGGATTTTTTTATTCTGACGCAAATTCGTATATACTTGTGCTGATATTTCTTCAAATGGATTTTTTTATTCTGGCGCAAATTCGTATATACTTGTGCTGATATTTCTTCAACAGGGAATATTTTCTATGACACATCCACTGCTTGGCACGCGGTTTTTTACTTATTTTACACGGTTTTAACTTGTGTTTGCGTTTGTTCGCTTGACGTGTCACGCGTTTTTTTTACTTGTGTTACGCGGTTTTTTTTACTTGTGTTTGCGTTTGGCACACATGTTTTGTGATTCTGGGCACACACAAGCTGCCAACCCACTGCCACTCCCTGCCACCCCGTTCCACCCCTCAGGGCTCGAAATTAACTTTTTCGTTCGGGAGCCAGCTGGCGACTAACGGAAAATTTTTGGTCGCCAGATCGTAAATTTTGGTCACCAACTTATTTTATATATAACTTACACAAGAAAACGGTTCATACATAACTTTGTATGCAAGAAAAGCCACAATTGAAGAGCGAAAACAATTAGAAAAAACACGAGTAACAATTTGTTATAAACTACCGTTGTTCTCAGGTGATATGTCTGTGGTCCGAAGGTGATGGTTTTCGCCATAAACATTTGAAATGAAGCGAAGCATAAAACGTTTTAAGTCCGTAGTTTTCATTGTGAGACAAGCACCGGTCCTTGTGTATTTTCCCTTTGCTACTTCTTCCAAAAGCAGTTCTTTACTTTCGACTTGCTTACCTCGACTCAACCTCGTTCCCAGCGTCTCTCATCTTCCCGCCCCCCAAGAGAGAGCGAGAGAAAGATGAGAGACGCTGGGAACGAGGTTGACCTCGACTCTTTTCGCTGCCGACAAACAACGCCATGCTTGGCCCAGGCCCCTACATAACCACATTCCTCGTACCAGTCTCCAACCGGGAGGAAATAAAAATGGGCTTAGACAGAACGTTTTAGGGAGTTATTACGGAAGCACCTCTTGAATTGAATCACTATCTTCTTAAGTTAAAGTATTAACAAACGCTAGGAACTATTCACTCCGGTACTTTCTTTTTCTTTTTCTTTCCGTTTATTAACCACCTTCTTTCAGTCAGTTTTGCAGGTGTCCGCCTTCCAACTGGCAGGTGACAAGTTCTCCAAAATGCCTTACGTTTAGGGTACCGTTTTCTTTGTGAAGGTCCCGTAAAAGTTTCAAACTCATTACTGTTAATTTTATATGACAATAAATCTTCAGGAAGCCTTCAAAAGATATTTGAGTACCACAACTTAAAATAACACCGTGTACGGTACACATCGTTATTGTACTTTTTGGGCATCTCTTTAAATGCATGCAGCAATTTTTCTTTTGTATACACCTTATTCCAAAATGGCCGCTGATTTATGCACATACAAATTGGCCCTTGTTGCCTCGTTCACGATAAACTATTCTTTTGATTTTTGAGCGTAAAAACGAGGCAAGAAGGGCTAATTTGAATACCAACAAAAGAATATTAAGATGGTAGCCATTTTGGAATAAGGTGTATGAGGCTAAAGCCCAATTCAACAGAACTTGTAACTGTAACAACAATACAATGCACCTAGAGCATTTTCAACTGAATGCTGTAACATGAAAGAAAATACTCTCTGCTCTGAACAGAACTTAAGAAAGAACGTGCAACCTTTGTTAACTGGCCACGCACTACAGGTAAATGAAGGTAAGACTCACAGTCGGTTTTGGCTTAGTAGTAGAAGTTTTCTGTCCTGCCAAACAGAGTGTAGGGTGTAGTAGGTACTCAGTTGAAAACCGCTCTAATTTAAAATCATTGTTCGTTTTCTGTACTATCTTATCTTTAGTGTCCTCCGTTCAATAAACTGTTCAATACAAAAGTGAGCGACATTCTTTTCAACTGTCAGTGTTTTAGACACCGAAAATGAAATATCAGTATCGGTAGAATTGTGGACGCCGCTGTCTTTCCCCTGCAGCCCGGCCCCTGGCAAGCCACTTGTCAACAGCAGGTGTTGCGTCAAAGTCCGAAACTGGTGGACCCTCAGCTGTGATTCTGATAAGATTCTGCAGCGTAGACGAATCGAGGCCAACGCGAAGACTGCTCTTTATTCTGTTCTGTGCTGACACAGCACGCTCGCACTGGGCAGCTGAGATGGGCAGTACAAGCATGATTTCCACGAGATGAAGAACATTCTGGAAATCGTTCTTGTATGGAACCTTCGTCAGCATGATTCCCCACAGGCTTGAATAATCCTTGTCACGGAAACTGGTATTGACTAGAACCTTAAGCGAAAACCACTCTTCGGAAATGACATCAGTTTCGCAGCCAGCCTTTTGTAATAGAGTAGCAAACCAGTTGGTCAGGCGATCGATCGCGCTGTTTCCAAAATCTACGAGATCTTCCGAGCTTGTGGGCCAAGAGTCAATATTGAAAACAAGCATATCTTTGACAACTTGGGTGGTGCTAAGGGTCAAAGGTTGAGCATTGGAGGTTGAGGTAAGCATGGAACCAAACCTCTCCTTGATGCCACTGACACACAGATCAACTGCCTCTACCACTGATGACTGAAAGTTATCAGGGCGGGCGCCTCCTCTTTTTGGCGTACCATCGAGGGTGCCTTTCAAGGTAATTCCCTGAAACTGCATCTCGCCATCAGACTCCTCAAGGATATTCATAAAACGCTTCAAATGACCATTTGGTACAGGCCGGCTCTTCAGTACTTGAACTTTGGTGACCGTTTCATACAGGAGTGATACTGCTACCGGAAGTATCAAGTCGTTCCTTTGCATCTTTAGACTCATTTTGAAATGATTCCAAACATGTCAGCAAGAAAATGGCAAAATGCCGCGAAAGAAACACTTCTCATCTTTTCGCTGATGAATTTTGCTCGCCCTTTAATGTCAGTGTTCTTTGAGGCAGTGCTGAGATGGTCCATGTGACACAACACAGCAGCGTACTGACCAGAGCCATCTCCGACTGGTTTGATCAAGACGTTCAGGGCACGGCTAATGTGGGGGAGCCACCTAGTTCCACTGACCTGGGTTGGTTTCAATACGTTGACTCCAAGCTCAGTTGCAAGGGCTTGCAGCTCTCTTGTGCTTTTAGGGCTGTAATGATATGTTTTCCAGATCAATTGTAAAACATCATATTCGACTTCCACCTGATGGCAACTTTTTTGCACCTCAACAAGGGCCAGTTCCAGTCGATGGGGGAGGCAGTGAAAGTCGACAAGGTGGGGTGAGTGTTGTCGTAACAGCGCCGAGACTCCACCTTTCTTTCCCAGATTTACAGACGCTCCATCTGCACCCATGCCTACCAGTTTGTCCTTCCACCTTGGAATGCCACAATCCCCAAATGCCCTGTTGACAGTCTCCAAAATACCTTGATAAGGAAAAGTTATGGGAAAAATAACAAATAAAAATATTTATGTATTTATTAATAAGTAATTAAAATAAAAACTTGAGGGGTTGAATAGCATACAAATAGTGACGCCGAAAACTGTAATCAAGTCAAGGTATTGGCGCTCTTAGCAATGTAAAAACAAAATTCAGTTTAACGAAAATTCATAGTGATGTATTGAAAACTCAGAAGGGCAATATCTAGATTTTCCCTGGCTGATTAATATAGTTTAATTCATTTATTCAAACAATAGACAGTATATAATCACCTTGGGCATGAGCATGAGCTACTGCCTTGTGCCCCACCAGTCGATTAACGGGCTGGCCGTCCTTTACAAATCTACAGTAAACAGTCTCGTTCTCCTTGCCACTTGCGTCTGTCGCACCGTCAATCATTATGCTGATGTACTTCTTTTCATTTATTTCATCAGCCAGTTGCTCAGTCATTAGTTTGCTTATCACGGCAACAAAGTTATTGCAGCTTTTATCGTTTGCGTATGTTGTGCTAATATCAAGCCCGTTCTTCTTTTGGAGGGAAAGAATTGCTTGGTATTTGGTGAACGGCAGTTCCTCTTTGGCAATAAGATACGCGGTGTTAAATTTTACTTCCATCTCCTTTCTGGTCTTCTCTTCTACAGCCTGCCCTCCTCTTTGCAGTCCTTGCGCGATTGGCGAGTTTTGGACTGGCTGTTGCTTCGCAAGGAAAGCATCACGGGCACGGAGATGACCGCCACCAACACTATGTTTTTGCAAACTTTCTTTTTTGAATGTGCGGCATCCTGTAACAAATTCTGTTTTGCCCGCCAAATGGGGAAAAGCGCAACACGTTTTGCAAGTCATTTTGTTTTCATCTTCGTGGTAAACTACCCAACTAAACTGTTCCTGCCACTGACGTAGAAACTTTCGGTTTGTGGAGGGTTTCTTTTGGGTGACTTCTTTTCCATCGTCCACACCAACTTTTTCTTCAGTTTTCTTTACTATCTTCTCTGGAAGACGAGCCGGACTGTGTTCAACTTTTCTTTTAGCACCTGGTTTCAATGAACTTGAAGGTGGCTTAAAAAATGTAAAAAGAGAGCTCTGCTTGGCGCCAGCGCTTTTTGTAGCAGGCATCTTGACGTCATCTTTATGTTGCGCATCTGGTACACACATTACTGCAACAATGTGGTTTGGCTTGTACCAAGCGTTTGGTCGATTGTCTAGGCTACCGTCCCTTGACCACAAAAAGTAAACAGGTTTGTCAAGCGTATCAACTCGGGGCTTTAACGAGTTCATGATTAACGGGCGAAACCTGAAGTTGACTTCGGGATACAAGGAATAAACTGGCCTCCCGATCACTGATGCTAGCGCCATCATGTGAATTAATGATGCCTACTGTTTATCCTCACATGTAGCCACTGCTTCGGCCTTCACTGCATCAATTGTCGTTCCGCCGTCTGTAAGAACTCTGTCGCCACTCGCCGTCAAAGCAACCGGAAATAACACTGATTCCGAAATTTCTGTAAGCTCAGCAGTTTTTTTAAACACTTCATGAGTCGTATAATACTCGGCATGAAAATAAAGTTCACTTGCAACAAGAAGACGTAGAGAGTTACTTCGTGATTCATCTCCACATAGGCTCAGCGAAGTAGAATTGTATAAACAATTACCATTTCCTGTTGCTTGCAGTGCAACGCGATGTCCAGTCTCATTTGCATCACCAATGACTGGAATAGGCCATTTTACAGTTCTGTGCTTAGTTACCAAGCCTTTGGGTGGAATTGAGGCTGAAGGTGACCTTGCATAGATACAAACCCTTTTGCTTTTGATATGTAAATCGTTTTGTTGTTATGCTAAATAGTTTCTGGTCTCTATCATGACAAGGTCAACCTGAGCCTCGCTTTCATACAGAGGCCTGGTTACATTTCACAGAACTGTAAAATGGACTATTAAGCTAGTTCCTAGAGTATCCTTCGGCAGTTTGGTGAAATCTACTTTCCCTACATCGACAACTGATGAAGGATTCAAAGTCTGGATTAACCTTTGGGCTGAATCTTCATCATCTGCACGTAAAAACTCACGCAATTCCCTCAACTGACTTGTATCTGCCGCCATATTTTCGCGGCAAATGAAAGCACATGGTGTTGAAGTGCGCCTGCGATCACAGTTTCGGAAGAAGCCGCTGAAACAATATGGCGCGCTGTAAACACAGTGTCGACGTACGTGTGTCGAAATACAATCAATTTTTACGATTTACTTATAAAATTCAGACATAATTTTAGTGTGGATGGAAAGGTGAGTTGTATACTAGCTACCATATCTGAATGATTTCCCAATACAAAGATTTAAGACCAAAAGTTGTGTCGCGGTTTTCTTTAGTTATCGGACAAAATGCGAGTCGCCAGCTGGCGACTAGTTCTGAAAATTTAGTCGCCAGTACTAAACTTTTGGTCGCATTGGCGACCAGTGAGTCGCAATTTCGAGCCCTGCCCCTCCACCACCCACCACCACTTCGCAACCAGCTGCGCTCAGCTGCGCCAGAACCACCATGGTCTCTGTGTGTAGGGTCTATTAAAAAAAATAAGCGTTTCTCCGCCATCGAAGCAATCACTAAAAAACACAAACGAATGTAAAAAGGTAAAAAATGACGTATTTATCTAGAGTGAAATCTTCTAATTTAAGGACTCGTTTAGCTGAGATAAATCATCATCCATTGTTGTAATCGATCACAGGCATTACAAAAACATACATCTACAATTGACTATACAAAACCATGCGATAAAAGCCGTATTTTTCTAAAAAAAATAACACTGTCCAAAAAAACTGCTAATCTGTCCAAGAAACAACACGTTTTCTGCCAGTTGCTCCGCACTTTTCGTCCAGCCTTCCCACAATGCAATGCGATCTAGTCAAATCACCTCAGGGGCGACTGGGTACGAGTCTGAAAGTAACCGACTGTTTGAAAGAATCTTTCTTCGATTTCTTCAGTTTTTGGGAAAATTGCCTTCTCTAAGCAAAGTAGTCAAGTTGATGCTTTTCATCAGCCATCAGTGCTTATTGAAAGCACTGCATTCAAGAGACTGGGAGAACTGTGATGATTTGTACAGTTGTGTATGATGACTTGGTTGTCATAAAAAATATCCCAAATTAAACATCATTTTAATTGTGAAATCTACACAGCCTGTATGTATTTAGAAATAAAAACTTTCAGTTCAGGTATTTACAAAGGTCTAAAATTTTCAAGCACGTTTGTTTGCTTCAAAGACTTGTAGCTTGATCGCATTGCGAAGTCCATCATTCGTCTTAGCTGCATTTACTACGCAGGGTCAATATCGTTCTGTGATTCCATCCATGAGAAGCATTTTTTTTTAATCATTGCGCTGCCTCTTTAGTTGATACTAGTTTCTCGTCCTCGCCCTGATCTTCCTCATCACTACATACACTTTTGCTTTTCGCTGAGTCTCCACACAGGATAATACGCTGTTTCAACAGTCTTTTGAAAGGATTATTGGGCTTTTTGCGACTTTGAGTTTTCAAGATCACAACTAATTAATATTCATGAAAAAATCGGGACCAGAGAAAAAAGTCCGGATAATTGAGGTTCAGCTGTTACTTATGCAAACTGGAGAAGGATCGAGTTAGAAAGATCAAAATACAAAATATAACTGAGAGGGAGGATTTATATTTAATGATTTGAAAATTGTTTACAATAATAAGAAGACCTCTGGGCACCAACACCACTACCAACTATCCTTTACAGCGGTGCTGCATTTTGCCACCACTTTTTCATCACCTTACCCCAACTATTCCAACAACAATCACTCCTTCAAGGTTTTCTAGCGTTCTAGCATTTTTCAGTTAGGAATTATTACAGTCTTTCCCGTAAAACCGTGAACATCAGAAATGTATATGGAATGTTATTGTGTTACAAGAAAAAAGCCAATCAGGTTTCAGTTTGTTCGCGTGTCCTGAGCTTTGCTGTGATTGGTCACCATATAATCAACATTCCTGAAATATTTCAGGTGTTCACGGTTTTACGGGAAAGACTGCAATTTTGCTTTAAGCAAAGTGCTTGATGATTGAAGTGCCCCAGGTATATGGCTAAGACAATTATTTTAATTCTTAATACAAAGTTTGTTTTTGGCAGGTTGTTGAGCCCTCAGATGTAACACTTGTGGTGCAATTATCAATTGATAGACTTCAGATGATTGAAACTATTTGTCTTCATTGGGAAGGTAAGAAATGGCAACATTAGTCTTGTTTGCTACATCGTTATCACCTCCAATGGGGAACCTCTTGTTGTGGTCATAGGCAAATGCTGTACCACAAAATCTCTTTAACCCTGTGGGGGCTTATTTGTTATTAAGACCTTTTGAAAGGGACGTACTAGGGTGTTTTAAATAATATTTCAGTTGGGAGATGCTATGATAAGTCGTGCTTCGATGATTTTGTAGATTTGATTGGCACTTTGCCATATTTGCAAAAAGCAGCAAGCAGTTAGTTTTGCTGCTTGCTCAACAGTGAAAATGGCGCGTGTTGGTCTTTGAATGACTTGCTAAACAGGAGATGTAAAAGAAATAATTAAAAGTGGAATTTCTAAATGTTAGTGTTGTTAATTGAGATTTTAACAAAATAGGTGCAAAAAAAGTAATTGTATTTAGGTTGAATAAATTTTAATTAAGCATAATGTTGAATTGATCCATGAACTATGGAAGGGGATTTAAGTTGGCAGGAGGGGAGAGGTGTTGATTAAGACAATTACACAGTACCCAGTGGGGTTATTAATAAAAGGGGGCCTTCATTAACACATTTCCACTGTCCTCGAAAACCATTGTAAATAACATGCTGTTGACGTTTCTCAAGAAAGCTTAAGTACCAATTGATTATGAATGGATTTAATGGTACCTACTTAAGCTTAATGAACAAAAGTTTGTTATTAACGCTGTCAAACGCTTTACTGAAGTCCATGGCAAATAATCGCATGGCTTTGCACTTAGGGTTGTCAAGATAACTATAGGCGATGTGCTGCATACTTATAAGTGCATCTATACAGCTCCCCTGTCCTGTAGGCAAACTGAGTCAAGCTCAAGAGCCAGGTACTAAACTTCAGAGACAAGTTCCAGATCTTATAAATTATAGGCGTAAAAATTTTCTGCTTGGTCTTTCCACACCCAAAAAGGTATAATTATATCATCTGGTCCAGTGGCGGTTTTCTTTAAACGCCGCAAACAGTTCCACACCTGTCTTTCTGAGATCTCAGGAACTTGGGACTCCATTCTCCACTTGGGCAGGTGTAGGTTACTAATACACAGTGTCCCAACATGAATCAGCAAAATAATCATTCAGTTCAACCAGCGATTGTTTGTCAAATGTAACCTTATCTGAGTGACAGCGACGCTGTGACAGGTTATCTACATGTTTCCACCACTCCCTAGTTCCTATTGGTGCTTGCAGAAGATTTCTTCTGTTCTTGCTGATCACTTTGCTTATTCAATAGCCAAAGAATACCTTAATCTGGTCCATTCTGAAGTTTTCAATCCCTTGATATTTGAAGCAACTCGTATAACAGAGACGACAATAACTTGCAACGATCATATTCACTCCAATTTTGTGTCCTCAAGCACATGTGGTAGTATTGCAGTCAAAATAGCTGATCACTTGCCTGTTTTTAGCCTTTCATACAATCCTTTGCTAAACCCCTTTCCCGATACCATTGAAATTGTTAAAAGATTTGATGAGACTGCTTTCCGTGACGAATTTTGCAGTGTTCCAGATAAGAGGAGGGTCTCAGGTCAAAAACCCGACTAAGTCAGCTTCCTGTCCCGACAAATTAATAGAAAGCATCCAATGATTTGTTTGGAACGGTGACGGTTTGACCTGTTGGAAAAACCTGTATGGCAACTTACCTCAACAACTTAACTGGAATCCTGCTGATCAGGTCCCATTAATCTGGCAATATACATGTGATTGTTCTATTGATACTTGCATTTCCTGGGTATGATCAATGTTACAGGTCCCATTAATCTGGTGATTGTTCTATTGATACTTGTGTTTCCTGGGTATGATCAATGTTACAGGTCCCATTAGTCTGGCACTGTACATGTCTGACAGCGAGGCTCAACAGTTCCTGAGCTATGTACAGAGCTCACCAGAATTGGTGAAAAGAAAAAATGTTGGATATCATATTGTCTTTAAAGAAGGAGTGAGTATTAAATACCTGGTAATTTGTTCACTTAAATGTAATTGAAATAAATGGTACAATTTGTCCTAAAATTATTTTGCATTTGTCCATTTTAATATGCCTGCTAAACAAGGCGAAGATTTGGCTATCAATTGGTGGGCTCTTTTTGTGATCCAAATTACACTGCAAACATTTCATTTATTTATTATTTTAATTTGTTTTACTGTGTCTGTCCACAACATGGGAAATTTTTGGCTTTGTCAAACAAATTAAAGCCATTTTAATTCAAACTTGGGTGGGTGGGGTTGGGCAAACTTGCAACTCGCCAAAGCACAGTTCACACAACAAACTGTTACAAAATCATTATTTTCAACTTTACATACCTATGCCATGTATGCAACATCTAATCAATCCTTAGTGGGGGGACATTGTTATTCTTAATTGGCTGACCCATGCAAGGTTATAAGGATTATAATTCAATAGAGTTTGATCAAGTTTGTCCAACTCCAGGTAAAAGCAATGATCAGGCAAATGCGTAAAACCCTTTTTTCATAAAACAAATTAATTCCTTTAAAAATGTAGTTGTGATGCAATAAAGTTGGAATAGTCTACTGCAGTGCTTGACACTAACTTTTTTGGATACTAGACAGTGGGCTAGTCAGCACAATAAATCACTAACCCTCAAGGACAATCCACCAACCCAAAACAAGGCCAGACAAAAAAAACTTCCCAAGTTAGTTGTAGTAATTTTTTTCACAAAACTTTTTAGTCTAGGGGCTAGTAGGAGTGCATTTTCACTAGCCCACCATGAAGTTTTACTAGTCCTGGGCTAGTGGACTAGCGTTAGTGTCGAGCACTGTTTCTCTTTGACTTGCATGTTTGTGTTGGTTTTCATTTGGTGTGATACATTCACTCAAACTAGTTTACTATGTTTTTTTAGCAATTTTATCCTGTGAATTACTTGAGAAACATTGCCTTGGAGCATGTACACACCCCATTTGTGTTTCTAAATGACATTGACTTTGTACCAGTTCCAGGAGCATACAACTCTTTAAGGTAGGAGTTATGTCCAGAGGCATATTTCTTTTAAATGGTGTAAACTATAAACTAAATGGTTGCAATCACACTGGTATAATGTCTATCACTAGTAAAAAATGAAAGTTTTGCTGGGTGTCAGTGTAAGAAAAAATATTTTATGTAAGTTTAAAATGCTTTACTTTTTTAATAGAAATTCTAATGTAGGGTTTAATTAATTCAATTTTGTTATTTTTATTCCTACATGCATCAAATTGTATTCCTTATCTGAATTTTTAAATTTACCACAGACTTGCTTGTATGTATGTAATGTATTTTTACACAATTATTTTTTGGTAGACTATTTTTGGCGTAAAACCACTGCTCAGGAGATTTTGCAACCACTCTCTGTGCAAGCGATACTGTTACATTCCAAACTAAAACCCCAAAAAACTGACTAATCAACAAAAAAATTATAAATTCCTGTCGGGGACTCAGAATTTTTCTTTGAACCATGCTCGTGTCATGTTGATAAATTAATCTTTCACATTAATGCTTCAGTTCACATAGATGAACAATTAAGACAATTCTATGTCTATCCAAACACGCTCTGATGTGGATGAAGAATTGTGACAATTTGCTGTCTACCCAAACGTGCTTTCAAAGCTTCCGCATTGCGCTCTCCCACTTCGTGTGTGTGGGTAGACTGGATGGAGTGGGCGAGACCAAAGTGGGAGTCGGAGTGAGCTTGACCGAGGCATGACGACTACCGTCACTTCAGCATGTCATTGTTGCCCTCCAATTAGACTTAAACTTTCCAAACATGTACGCAGTGGTTCAAACTTTCAGTCAATGCCTGTGGCTTATGCTAGGAAAGACCATTGACTGCGGAAAGAACTGCGTCCGCATGTTTTGCAGGTAGCGTAATTATAAATTGAAAAAGGGAATGGAGGCTCCCACCCCTTGCTGGAGGTGCAGCATCGATGCTCTGGCCGATTATCGTCTTTGCCTCGGTTGCGGCGAAAACACTAACCATATTACATGGCATTTTACTGTTGCGCCCCTTTTAGGGCATAAAATTGGGCCTAATACAGGCGCCAATGCGACTAAATTTTTCACTTTGGTAACCAAATCCTGAAAATTAGTTGCTAAAATTAATTGGCGACTAGAATTTCTAATCACACCTTACCTAGAGATCTAGTGATCGTTGAAGATTTGTAAAGATAAATCTGCAGCAAAGTTCCTTGTTAAGCCCATTTCCAAAACACAGCACATGCACGATTTCGAGCGTAAATCTATCGTCACTAGATGCCATCTTTGGTTTAGGAATTCTTTCACATTGTATATGACCCATTCTAGTGTCCTCTTTGTAGCTCGTCGAATTTCGTGGGCTTATTTTTTATCGCGTTTGACAACATGATATGTCTGCCTAGTGAGCTCATTTGAATTTAAAATGAGCTAGGAAATTAATCGGAGCGTGGAAAGTGATCGAACTGATCTTTTTGATCAGTTAAACTATTGTGACAGCACTTCTTGTTTGAAGATATTTTAGCGTTAGCTCATGTATTGGACGAAAAATATGCTGAACAAAAAGAGTCCATTAGACGACTTCAATTCAATGGCCACGTGGGTCAACCGCCAGATGAAATGGCAATTGTATTGATTCCCGAAGAGCTGCCTCTGCAGTCCTTTGCACAAGAATGCGAAATAGTCTGTATTTGTTGTGAATGGGAAATATTTTTCTATGTTTCTGTTAGATGTTTTTAAGGATTAGAAGAAAAGGGAGCGAAATCAAAATTAAGGACGTTCGCGCAAAAATTTTCTACAATTGATTTTTTTCTGAAACTCTCACCACTGTAAGATAATGAGTAACTGATGTCAGGATTGCAAAAAAAAATTGGGGGTCACCGACTTCGTTTTGGAGATAACATGCCCCGAAGAACACCCTAAATCTAAAAACTTGCGGTTGGTTAGCGGATAAGGCTACAGTGTCTGTAGGCACAAAAATATTGCAAATAAATCCTTGAAATGAATTTATTCAATTGGTGTGGTTCCTTAACGAAAAAATTCGCATTTAGCTACCGTATTTCCACTCGCCTAACAGCCGCAACATGGCAGGATTCGATGTCCTGTGGGCAGAAAACTTCAAAATTTTTAAACTTCCCACATTGATTTTTTTGTCCATTTTTTGACAATCTGCCAAAAATTGTAAATAAAATCAGTTCATGGAAAAAAGTAGGGGTCACCAACCATTTAAGAGAGTAAACTACCATAATAGCTACGAAACGGCTTCTGGCCCTTTGTTTTTCCTCAGCGCGCACACTCGATGGATGACGTGGCGTGACGAATTCCGTGCTCAGTAATGATGCGCACAAACAATTAGTGCGAATGTCCTTAAATTTTGCCGTTTGCGTTTGCCGTAAAGGTGGTTCTAAGTCTATTTAATGTCTGAGATAGAAAGCTTCTTGCGACTTAAAAAAAACTGAGCGTGAATAAATATGTTTAAGTTAGTGAGTTTGTTCCATGAGCTGGAGCCCGGGTAATTTTTGATCTTTTTATGACTGTATCACTACGATTCATGAGCAATTTAATCCATCTAATACAGTGACAGGGTAAAAATTTTTTTGTGTGTGTCATAATGGCCACCAACTTTTTGGAATTGGCTACCACTTTAAAATATTTTGGAGCCAAGTGGCTACGGGAAAAAAGGTAATTTTACGTCCTGCTGAGTAAAATATAGTTAATGGCACATGACGCCCGCATCTTTAGGCCTTTCATGGTGGCACAGCTATCAATAAAATTATTGTGTAGTCAAGCTCCAAAGGTTGTCAAACTCTGAGACTCATTGGATATTGGGGGGGGGGGGGGTAAGTTTCTAAAGAAACTATGGTGCTGCGTCGGTGGGAAGTATAACAAGATAATTTGGTTTTATCAACTGGGTTGATAATGTGAATTGGCCACCGTAAAGAGATTCGAGAGCTGACGTCGCTCCAACGTATGGCTAACGCTCGAAACAACAGCTCTTGAATCTCTTTAAGGTGGCCATTTCACATTATCAACCCAGTTGATAAAACCAAGTTATCACTGTATATTGGGTTTAAACATTATGACTTTGTTGTCTTTAGCATATTATAACGATTCACGGCATTGGCCTAAAGTATTAAAGCACTATTCATTGTGATGTTTTTACACGTGTAATGCTAACCTGGTCCGTAGTACAGCTCTTTCTACTGGCTATTTTGTAGACGTTTGTCTAGCTATAAAAGTGCAAACAAACTGTTCAGAGTTCACTTTAGTGTTCTGTTGTACAGCACAGTTAGTACTTGTTGTAAACTATTGTAATTTTTTACCATGGCTCACCGCCCTCGCCATGCCTCCCAGATGAAACGAACCCCTGTCAGAGGTGAAGACCTTTTGAGGCTCAATAGCGAAATTTTAAAACTTGGAGCTCTACGGGCTCCAAAGGTCAGCTTGTAAGCCGTCCAAAGCGGGCCCTGCCGGGTAACTCTGCCAAATCAAGCAACAACACAGCTTGCAGACAACAAAACCAGAAACGGACGTCAGGCCGCTCGCAGGGCAATGCTCGACCTGGCCGGTCAACCAGAAAAAACACCGTGGATCCGCGTACCACCGGAGAGACCGAAACCTTTCCGCCTGGGAAACGATCGCAAGCCACGAACAATAGCAAGAAGACAGCGCCGAGTCCGATCTCGAGATCAACACCGACAGCCCACAGAACACCTCCACCACCACCAGCTCAGCATTCCACCATGCTATGCTATTACCGGACAACCTGTATCTGTCCCAGACCCCTGAGATCCAGCTCTTTTTGGATGACTCGTCCACAGGCCCCATGGGTTCCCCGGTCACCATGGTTAGAAAGAAAACACCCACAATTGACACGTTCCAGAAGTGGCTTGACGCATACATGGTCTATATGCTAGTCTTAGTAACCGCTTACCCGAGAAGGGCGCTCAAACTGATAAATTTGGTTGGGTTGATAATGTCAATTGGCCACCGTAAAGAGATTCAAGAGCTGACGTTTCGAGCGTTAGCCCTTCGTCGGAGCGAATCAAGGAATTGTGCATCGTGTGTTTTTTATATACAGAAAGATGGAGTTTCGCTATTGGCTGGTGCCTGGTAACGTGAAAACAACGGAATAAATTAGTTGAATGGAAAGCGTTCGTTGATACCGTGAGGATTAAGAGTGCCGATTTGAAAAATAAATTTTTGTTCTAGAGTTTTACGGCTTTCCGTGTTTCCTTGGTGAAGGGAAAGGCTGCAGACTGCCACATGTTGCTTAGGATGATTTGGGAGATGGAAGTGTCTCGCGACCGGTTTCGATGCATTTTTGTCGTCTTTCTCTACGTCACGAAGGTGTTCTCGGAATCGGTCGCCAAGTCGTCTCCCTGTTTCACCAATTCACCCCCATGGCTGGAGTTTGCTGGGTATTTATAGGCAATCTCAATACTATGTGGACATGTACTTACCCTTTGGGCTCTGCAGTGCCCCATTCCTCTTCAATCAGCTGTCGGATGGGCTCGAATGGATCATTAAACACAACTACCGCATCTGGCATGTCATTCACATTCTGGACGACGTCTTCATTACTGAGGAGTCTAAACTAGCCTGCTTAACTAGCTTTAGCACCCTGTTACGTGTATTTATGGCTCTCAAGGCCCCTGTAGTGTCCTCAAAGACTTTTGGCCCCTCTCAGGAAATTGAGTTCATAGGTATCGTGCTAGACAGAGTACGTATGGAGGCGTGCTTACGTCAGGACAAACTCTCCAGAATCAATGATTTGCTAAACTCTTAAGTCCCTCCATTGAGTGTGCCTGGTAGAGTTACAATCACTTATTGGAACTCTCCAGTTTGCTTGTAAGCTGGTGGTTCCCGGTAGGACCTTCCTCTAGCAGGCTATCAATTTAACCTGGGGGTCCCCAGTCGCTTTCACCACAAGGCTGAACAAGAAATTCTTTAAAGTGCCTATGAAGCGAAATTGTTTTCTGCATAATTGAAAAATTTACTATTTGAAATGCCTAATTCCAACGTTTGAGAATTCTACGATGAAAATTGTCAATTTTACAAACCACAACATCAACATCTAAATGGCATCAAATCTATGATGAACATTATACCTACTAAATGATGAGCTAGTGGCGGATTTGTAAGGAATATTGTTATGTATGTATAATATTTTCATGTTGAAATGGGACCTTTGGCCCCATTTATATGGTCTCGGCCCTTAGGGACTCGAGACAACCCTCCCCCGAGTTACCCCAGGCAAGCTAACTTTTCACAAAAGTTCTGCCAACTGTTCATATGATCCTACCCAAGTTGTCTCTGGGCAAAGACAACTCTGGTAGGCGAGTTGCCTCGTCCCAGCAGGTAGGGTAACCCTGGCAGGCGGGACAACTTGTTTTCATATAAACACTTTAGCTCGCTGAATGTCACATACTCTCTGGATTTCAGGTTTTCAAGCAAAAAATTGCACTAATGAAATAGAATTTAACCCAGGAAGGCCAGCAGTGATCAAATAAACGAAAGAAATTCAAAGGAACGAGGATAAAATACTTTATGAATAATCAAACAGGATAGAAGTAGGCCTCTGAGCGAAAATCTGCACAAGCCTTTAATCACACGACCGCTTTTCATTGAATTACCCTTTTCATTTTACTTACGCATAAATTACACAAATAAGAAAAATTGGTCTTCACGGAACAGTATTTGCAACATGGGTCAAAACCGCAGTTATTGTAAAAAATATATATGCTGTAGACCTGTCTTAGCAGATGATAGAACTCAAAAGCCTTCCAAATTTCGATACACTGAGTGCTATAACAGCAGTACAAGGTTCGATATTGCGAGAATAAATGCTATCAAAATTATACAAACCAGTCGTTCACTGTAACTTCCCCCTCGCATCCTGCCCTGCTATGCTGCCGGAGGTTGTCCATTTTAATATATCCTGTGAGCAGTGGTTTCCTCCTCCTCCAAGCTTTGTGTTCAATTTCGATGTCGGCCAGTGGTTTGTCTTCGTATGGCATTATAATCATTATTTTGCTGCACAGAATCTTTCAGTATCGTTCTCTTCTCAAAATATCTTCTAAAGACCTCTTCGATAATTCCGAAAACTATTCGATTCGAAAAGTCTCTCAATATCAGTCACAGGAGACGAACAACTGCAAACAAACTGACGTCACAGGTTGGCTTTTTGCAATAAATTCAGACCCAGTCCTTTGGACATTTTTAAGGCAGTTTTAGCCAACTTTCAGCACTTATAAAATCGACAATTTTTATCATAGAATTCTTAAACTTTGGAATTGTGTATTTCAAAGAGTGAACTTTCAAATTATGCAGAAAAAATTTCGCTTCATAGGCACTTTAAAGACCTCGATATGTGGAAGGTTTTTCTAGCAAACTGGAACGGGCGTTCCTTTTTTCTCGAGTCTTCTACTACCCCAGTCCCAGAACTGGAACTCTATACCGACGCCACTGGGTCCATAGGGTTTGGCGGCTATTTGCAGGGAAAGTGGTTCCAGGGTCATTGGCCTCCCCATGTGCGCTTCAGTTCTGGTGTGATAACTAATCTGTAGTATCTACAATTAATTCTGGAGTTGGTCAGAAAGCTCGTTCTCCTTTCTATGCAACATAACTTTTTGGTGCAAGCCCTCCTTGTTCCTGCAGCGCTTCCGGGCCCTCGCTCCCGACGCTGACCAGAGTCCCTGTATCATCCCGCCTTCGTTAATGACGAATTCACCTACATGGGGGCACGCAAGTATAGGCCGCTTTTCGATCTTGCTACTGATTACATAGCTTTTCACCCGAGCCTGGCATGCCCGCAGGTTTTGTCGGTGCTATGTAGATAGGTATTAGGCAAGTATCGTAATGAAGTGTAAGTAGATGTAGAACTGTAAGTGGAGTGAGTAGTTGTATTAGTATTGTAAGTAATATGAGTATACGTGCTGTAAATATTATAAGTTATAAGTGGTAATAAAATAAACTAGTAGTAGTAAAAAAAGGTTTTGTTGGTGCAATTAAAATCAACTAAAACCGATATATTCAGGCAAGGGCCCTTTTTGCGCATTTACGGCCATGCAAGCGTACTTTCTCTTGGCAAAGCTGGAACAGGGGCCCTTGTTTTATTTCCAATCTGGCCGTTACCTCACCCGTAGTGTGGTGTCACATCTCCTCAGGGATAGTTCAAGGGCTGCAGGTCTCCCATATCGGAGCCTTAAGGGCCACAGCTTTCGTATAGGAGCAGCATCTGTGGCTACCCCTGCAGGCTTGCCAGATTGGCTTATCAAAGTTCTGGGTCGTTGGTCCTCAGATTGTTACCAGATTTATATTAGAACTCCTCAATGTACATTGGAGTCTGTTGGCCCTCGGATGGCTACAGTTTCGGGGTGCTTCTCGCTAACCTAGCATCATTGCGTTTTTATTTTCTTGGGGGGATGCATTGTCTCGCATGCATCAGTGGCGGTTAAGTCTGCGCAGCGACTTCCCCCAAGCTTATTGACCTTGTTGCCTTTGAATATCACCTGCTAACCGATACTCTTGTCCAATCCAGCACGTGCTGTTTTGCATTCAGCTCGTAGTGTTGGGGAGATAAGTGAGGTTTGTTTTGTCATGCAATAGCCGGAAGTAGCACAGGCTAACCTTATGCAAGGCAGTGCTCCCCCATCATCACCAACTTGAGTCGTTCTTTGGGTTTAAACTTTATGACTTTGTTGTCTTTAGCACATTATAACGATTCACGGCATTGGCCTAAAGTATTAAAGCACTATTCATTGTGATGTTTTTACACGTGTATTGCTAAGCTGGTCCGTTGTACAGCTCTTTCTACTGGCTATTTTGTAGACGTTTGTCTAGCTATAAAAGTGCAAACAAACGGTTTAATTTAGTAGGCTACATGTTAAATAAATATTGCGCCGCAGTTGGTCTCTTTTATTAAGGAACAGTGATTTTAACACTAATGTATAAATGAAGGTATATCGACTTTTTAGTAGTATATGCAGTACTTGACAGCCAAAGGGTGGACACTAGGACAAATTCTCTCTTTGTTCTAGCGAAATATTGTTTGAAATGATGTGAACTTGCCCTCAAACTTTCACGATCTTTCGACTGAAAAATCAGGGAACATAAAGAATTAAATTCATGTATAATAATAATAATAATGAATTATTTGAGGGTCATCCATTCCCTCTGGAGTCACCATTCGTTAGTATGTTTAACAGTATCTATCTGTTGCTTTCTTTTTACAGACAATCACTACGAACAGCTTCAAACATGAACAACAAGGTCAGTCAAGTCAGAGCTTGCAAATTGCAATAAGTAGCTTCCACCAGATTTCTTGCTTTCAAATTGTATTAATCCCACTAAAGAAGTGAAAAACTATGGTAAGGCCAGGCTAAAACACTGGATACTTTGCCTGAAGCAGCAGAACACTAGTTTTGAAGTATGAAAGTGCTAATTTAATTAAAGTACTATGACTTTCAAAGAAGTTATAGCTTTGAGGTAACCAGTCCGGTAATTCAGAATAGGAGTAGTCATCTAACTTATAGTGAAATCTTGTTTATGTGGATCACTTTGCTTAAATTAAATTATAAGCTTTACATCTTAAAGTGCACATGAAGCAAAAAATGTTTTTGCATATTTGGAAAATATATTGTTTGAAATGCACTATTCCAAAGTTTGAAATGTGTAAAAATTGATGATTCTACGAACGTACAAAGTTGTGCTATTTTGCCTTCAAAAATGTCAAGGGAACTGGGTCGGGTTAACCACGTTGTGACGTGGTGTTGTGGACAAGCGCTTCTCATTGTTTTTGTTGTTCTCGCTAAATTCTCTTACGTGTGCAAAAAGTAATTGATTTTCAGTGGGTTTAAACTCGCATCTTAGGCCTCTGTGGATGGCCTCTGTGGAGGAGAAAACATGTTAATTAGACGAAAATCAATACTATCATATAGGTTGCAGCTAATACGTTCCTATTACTGTATAAATGGGGAAAGAACTTGTACTTACTTGTGCCATCTTGGCACCGTAAACAAAGAAAATGAAGCTCACACAACGCAACTTTACAAGCAGCTTTTAGTCAACTTCAATACCTTGACACAGTAACTAAAGTTTTGGTTTATATACTAATATTGCTTCAGCCACGCTTCGAAACAGAATACTTTGGAGCTTGCTCTACAATCGCCGATTTGTTCCACGATCAATGTCTTTGTTTACATTTTCACAGTGTTTATACAGATTATGATTGGTTTATTTCCTTGGCATCCTAAGGAATTGTAAAAGACGTTATTTATGAGTAGCAATTTTCAATGTAGGTAAACAGATTGGATGTTGTGACAGATTTTTTATTTCAACATTATTCTACAATACGGTAAATTCCCAGTACTGTACACTATTAATTTCCATACTTGTCTTACACGCAATCAATTTAATACAAGACCATGACTACATCTGTTGTAACTAATTTTGTTGCAATTTATTGTGAAAACAGATGTAGTGTATTGGAATGTATTGGAATTAGCATTTACTTTCTACACACATTAACATACGCTACCCCAAAACTAGTTTAGTCAACAGACCTCGTCAGTTGGTAACCATGTATTGTTAAAATTTAAAGCTCAGACCACTTCATATGATATTGCACAAGGAATAACCTGGTATCTAGGTAACAATGACGCCAAAGTAAAAACACAACTTCAACAATAATAACAACGGACTAGAACCCAGTTTCATTGCGCAACAGTCATATGATAAAATGTTTGTAGCTTCATTTCAGGATTGCGTGACAACAGCCCTAACGATCTGGAAATAACTCCACTCGCTTTTCCTGTTAATCAGTTGATCTTGTTGAACTTGATTTATTTGAACTGACTGCGAGCTTTCCCGTGACACTAATTGTGAAGCCTGGGACCTTACCGCCATGTTTCTCACAGGAATGTCTCCACATCACCGAACTTTGTTCCCTCTGTTCCAGAGCTCGGAGGTGTTCCTTCCCGCAGGTGTATGCAGTTCGTGATGTTTCTCCGATGTACTTATTACGGCAAAGTTGACATACCAGCTCATAAGTAACAACGGTACTTCGGCAAGGCCCTTTCCCACCAGTTCCGCAGATCAGACAGTTGGAATTGTTGCATCCTCATTCCCGGAAAGGGTCTGACCTTTGCAACATCCGCTCGATTGCTCGACAACTTTCATTTTGAAACCTGCTCCCTTTATTTCCTGCATGTACCGATTTTTCAGCTGAGAGCCTGGAGTTGCTGGCACGAAAATTACGGTGTCAAATCCACCTTTTCGGTACCAAGATCCTTGCTTTTCTGGTCTCTTGAGCCCATTCCAGCCATTTCCATTCTCTCGGTCTGTACAAGGGTTGCTCACCACTTGCGTCTAGCTCTATCATACGGTTGTAGGCTTTCAGTGCTGATTGGACAACCTCCGTTCTGAACTTCTGATCATAGCCAGAGTACTGTAGGCGTAACATCATGTGGTTTTCGTGGCCTACAGTGGTTTCCCAGGGAAGCTCTCTGCTGCAGAAAGAAATACCCTCAAGACCTCTTGAGTGAGTATGGTTCTCTTACAGCTCCAAGACAAGGCTGACCTGGCATTGATTACACATTTCAAAGCTACTTCCTTGGAATAATACTTGTGTGGAACCACATTAACCTCGTTTCCTTCCTCTGCTATGCTTTGTTTACGCCTCAAACTTTCAAACCTCGGATGGGTAGTTTGCCATCTTCATGTTGTGAAGGGTACTCAACTTCTAACACGATTGATTGGTGAATGCTGTTTCCAATCTTCTGGACCAGATTCATGCATCTTTTGTCTGCTGCAATGGCCAGCTCTTGTTCGAAGATCTTTCCATCCTGGACAATCCTCCCCTCACTTTCAGCAAGCTTAAGGCCTGCGCTGGGAGCGTTCACAAGGACATTTACGTCATTAACATACCTTTTGTACATCCTCAACCTCAATCCGTTCTCAGCCATCTTGATCTTGAATTGCCTATCCCACCAGACCATTAACAACTGAGCAAGAACACCAGTTAGTTGTAAGCTGATCGGACCTCCTTTGGTTTGCAGCTTTATCTGGCCGTCAAACGTGAACAAATGGTTCCCCATAATAAAAGAAAGAACCACTTTCATTACCTCAGTGAACAGTCTTCTTGCAGCATCATCACCTGGCTCCTCAGACGGAGGTAGCCAAGGATTAAACCTCTTGGTCTTATTCTCATCTAGTGCACAACCTGTGATGGTGGGTGGTCGGCCTCTTTTGGTCTTGCGCCGTGGACAGAATTGTAGCAGCTCCGCATCTCAGACCTGTTTAGTGCTAGATAGAGCCCCCCTTCAGTGTTCAGTCCATCAATAAGTATACTGCTGGTGTAAAAGACTTCACAAACCTTCTTCCTGGGTTTTAGTCCATTGCTATTATTGTTGGAGTTGTGTTTTTACTTTAGCGTCATTGTTACCTAGATACCAGGTTATTCCTTGTGCGATATCATATGAAGTGGTCTGAGATTTAAATTTGACGAGGTCTGTTGACGAAACTAGTTTTGGAGTAGCGTATGTTAATGTGTGTGGAAAGTAAATGCTAATGAGGTTTTATCTTTTCATTATAATTGGAATTGGGATTGGAATAATCCTATTAATATTTACTTTCAATGATGCGAAGCCCAGCATTGCTAGCCTGGTTCACCCTTGTGAAATAAGCACAAGAAAAGGGACAATGTTTCTTTTTCTTGTGCTTATTTGTCCTTCATGTTATGACAACGAGGCTGACCTACGCTTGAACCTAGATCCACCCCAAAAGCTAACGAGAGAAAGCACATATGCTTTGTGACAGGGAAGATATTAGATTTGCCCCAAGTTGCTCGTTAAATAAAATCTCTTTGAAATCGCTCTCGAAAGACAAGCACGGCCAGCGAGAAGTGCACTCAATCGAGGAATGACTCGGAACGTGCGACTTGTGTCACTTGAAGAAAATCGTTTCTGGCTGACGATTATTGCCACGAAGTGTCACCATTTCAATTCGCAACGCAACATAAACTACATCCGGAGTACCGGGCTTCTATAGTTTTTGCTCATGTTTTATTAAAAATAAAGCCCACTGAGATTCCATGGCGAGCATACAGGGCTATATTCTCAAACTTAGTAATTATGATTCCTGTCTTTAGGCATTTGTTGAATCAAACTTAGTATCAGAGTTTAGGGCCATGCTTACCATTCTCGTCCCCATAGGCCGCAATCCTTTTGGTCAGCACCAAGAATCGCGACCTCCGGGAAGGTCCAACACTGAAAGCTACAAAACATGTTTCTATGCATGCTCACAATTTGGTTACAGCCAGAGGTCTCGATTCCTTGGTGCTGACCAAAGGAATCGTGGCCTCTGGGGGACGAGAATGCATGCTTACTTGTAGATTTTGCGGAAATGCATAAGACCCAGGCCAAACATTTCTTGTGTACCGAACAGAATTCGAGTAGAATAAGACAAATGTGTGAGCATTCCAGCAGGAAGAATAAACCATTTTACTGTCCTATGATATGGATGGGAAGCACCAAAAATCCATTGAGGACAGCTCTCGCTTATTTTTGGTAGTTGCCGATGCCTTATTGGGGACGTTATGATAATTTCACAGAAGTCGTAGTCTTCATAAATCTTCCAGAGAACTCTCAACTCAACATCACGTGGAATGATGTGGTGTAATCACAAATATCGGTTATTAATTTAAGTTCTTCACAGGTTACGAAAAACCTTTGGGTCACAAGAATACCCCTGTTCGACCCTCTTTAACTTAATTTA
>OX393567.1:23217531-23322531 GCA_947652115.1 Blastomussa wellsi | reverse complement strand
TGATGACAGTGACTCTGAGGAAGAGATAGAAAGCGCTCTTGAAACAACATTGAGCATGATCTGTCCGACCAGGCTTGGAAGAATAAGAACACTTTCAAGTCAGATAAAGAGAATACACTCTAGTAGATATTTATTATACAATACAGTAACTATCTGTTTTCTTATTGGCCAATAGTCTGTAGTGAATCACAACCTACATACAGATTATTCATTAAACAATCTGTAGGTTGCGTGCATAATGTCGACAATCTTGAGAGACAAAGTTGCAAAGGAACTGTTCCACAAATACTTTGAGGAGAAAAACATTCAGGAGCCAGGGGACAAAAATGAATTAGCATAAGTGTTAAAATATTTTATGTGGAAGAGCGAAATCTCGTGATTTCTTGACAGTAATGTATTAATAAAACAGTTATTAGATCATTCGTGTTGTGTGGTATCTGGAATAATCAAGATCTCGCTAAGAGTTATCATCCGAAGCCGGATGTGACAAAAATCTCACCCAATAATAATTTTGTTGTGCCGTTTCAGCACAGTCTAAAAGGATTCTATTGTCTTCAGAACATCTTCACAAATCCTCATGAATTTTTGCGTCTTTGTTGTGCCGTATTTTGAAGCCATAATTTTCAAGAGATACAAAGTATGTATAACACTGGGATTTCTGAATTCTGCTAGTGGGAATAGGATTTGAACACTGGGAAGTGGGATTTGGAAAACAATTGAGCTGGGAAATGGGATTGGTACCCCCCCTCCTTCAGGACCCTCAAATAAGGATGAACAATATTGTACATAGTGTTGTATTTAATTATGTTAAGACGGAATCCATCAGGAAGTCAAGTAATATTTATTTAAGTTGGACAAGAATCGAGTACCAGAATAATTTAAATCATATTGCATTATTTTCTACCCTTAATAAAAGGTAAAGGTAAGGTAAAGATTATCCAATAAATACTCGAAGTCCTGGTAGATTCCGTCTTAATATTTAAATATATATATATGTTGTGGGAGAAAAATCAAATAAACTACTAGGTCATCCCTACAAGCCTGTTTCGTGGTTGCCCACTCATCAGGGGATTTAATGAGAATATTCTTTACCATCGCTTATATACAATTTAATTTACATAATATATGCAGCACGAGATTTTACAGTTTAATTGTTGCGTAGAAGGGCTTTGTTTCTGTGGCGGCAAGAAGACACGAGTTCATTACGTTTGTTTAGTGATGATAGTTCGGGTCGGCAGATAATTAGGAATTTTTCAGAGGTTACATCTTGTACTTGAGCTGTTGTACGGCGAGTGTGATGAAAGGATGCGCCAGGAAATAAAGTGTTCGATGTTGTTGTCTTTGAGGGTCCAGATGTGCTTGCTGAGTTCGGTGGAGTTTCTGTGTTTAGCGTGGCGGAATGATGCGGTGTGGTTTCTGTATCTAGTTTTGAAGTCGTTCTCTGTGAGCCCGATGTACGTTTCTGTTGTGTTGGTGGCTTTGCGCGTCATGGCGGCTTGGTAGATTACTGAAGGTTGTAGGCAGTTTCCATCAAGCGGGCATGCGAAGTCGTGGGAAACTTCCTCCTCTCCCAGCTTCAGGACCTTAACATAAACGTAGTATGGAGGGGGAATTGGGACCAAAATGCAATTGAATCAAGATTCATGCCATTGGACCATCTATGCTATGGCATCAGATCATACATCATTCTATCGGGCCTGTTTTTTCACTTCATTGGATCGAACTTCATGTCGTTGGATCGGAGTTCACGTCATTGGATCGGAGTTCATGTCATTGGATCGGAGTTCATGGAGTTCATGTCGTCCCCAGGGCCTACCCCGCTTTGTCGGGGGTACTGCGCGGATAGCCCTGGGGACGAGGTTGCGGAACTCCGCCATCTTGAAAGCGGAGTTGGCCCTGGGGACGAGGTTGCAAACTGGTTTGAAGTGGTTCATGCCACTATTCGAGCGGCAACGAAAGTACTGTCATATATCTGCATAACTTACCGGCATATAGTTGAAGCAAAAATATGTCAGAAGAAGAAAACTTAATGTTAAAGACGCAATCACTCCTGCGAGAAGTTGTAAGTCACCTGGAAAGCAGCCCCCACGGCGCGCAGTCTTGCGAAAGCCAAGTGCGAGATCGAGAGGCATCCCACGCGGGTCCAGCGATGTCAACAGCCTCTTTGGAGTTCAGGTAATCTATCCGAGTTAAGAGTTGCTGCTTTTGGTGCTGTGCTTCCAGTGCAGATAATTTCCAGATTGATCTAGAGGTGCGTCAAGTTCATTTCAAGTTCGGTCACGCATTGAACATAAATATGAAGCACATGCATTATCACGACTTATTATCGAAATTTATATTTCCTAAAAATTCTTGGTGGGGGTGTGCTGCCCGGGTCTTCAAATCCCAACCCTATTTCAGACCAAAACATGCCATTTTCCACACCCGTTTCCAGACCTGGTCTCTAAAATCCATACCCGTTTTCAGGCCTCTCTTCTAAAGGTTATACTCGATAGTAGGTTTCACGGTAGCCGACGCCATCTCAGTTGTGGGGCAAAGGCGGCGAAATTTACAGTGAATGTATGGGAAAAATCGTGATTTTGAGGCTCGATAATTCGAGGAACTTTGATATTCTGAAATTTCTGTGTACTCCTATTTCAAACTTTAAAAGCCCATACACTGGACTGAGTGCTTTTTTGTGTTGTTTTGCAGAGATGTGATTGATGAAAAGGTATGATCCTATCCTATCCAGTTGAATTAGTTATGCGTACATTACTTAGACTGTTGATGAACTATTAATGTGTAGTTACTGTTGATTTTGTGTATTGCAGTGTGAATACTGTAACCAGTGTCACTTGGCAACAAAAATCCAATACACATCAACACATCATACAGGGTTTGTGTTCAACAATGCACTTTTTAATGACTTCACTTGTACATTTAGGTTGACGATTTTCAAGTCTGTGAAGCCGAAATGACCCCACAGGCTTTATCAAGGTAAAGTACAGGAAAAAAAATCACCTTGCATGCTTGATATAAATGACGTAAGTCTTCAGCTTCAATCCCAATATTTGTTGTATTGGATGTCCATGATACGGTTCACTAGCTGGTTTGAACTCTCTGTTAGAAAACGATCGCGCACATGTTGGTCTTCAAAGGTACAATTTTGCCTTGTTTTTAGCTCAAAAGTACATGAAATGAAAGTGTTAAAAATGCATTCCTTACTCTTAGTCAATCCTCAATCTTTAATTAACAATTAGACTACTAACGTTATTCTTTGAGTGATAGCCAACAGGGTGCACTCATTTACCATCTGCTCATAGAATACTAAGGCTCATAGTCTAGTTTATTGTCATACAACTTTTTGCAAAGTTTAGAATGATTCTATCAGAGGTGTGACATGGCATGCTGACCATAGCTTGAAAGCGTATCATAACTCAGCTGTTGCTATAGTGACCGCTTATCGGAAGATAATCACAAGTTGGTTATCATTGATTGGGAATTTGTTTCATACCACTATTGTAACAGCAACCAGTAAAGAGTGGTAGCACTGACCCAGAAGGGCTGCAAAATGATGGAAAAGTATCCTGTCTACAGCTATTGTAGAAAAATAATGTTGACTTTCTTCTTGTGCCAATTATTAGAATGACTAGAGATTACAATGGTCTGGCTCAAGTCTAAAACCACCAATTCTACAATATCAATTTGCAACGAAGGCAGCAGTACTACCATGTTGAGGGAATTATGGATGCAACTTTGCAGCAGATCTCTCAATCATTGTTCCATAACAATGGAGATGTCAACCTTGCTGCCCAGGAGTTGTTAGGTTTATCTCTTGAAATACCAGACTTGGTAAAGGGTGAGCATTAACATTTATCCAAGTACAGGATAACCTATTTACATACAACTGAACCTCCCTGTGCAAGAGAATTTGGTTAGCAACCCCCTCTATAAAGGGGACACTGGACCAAGTTACCTAACTTTTTTTTAAGTCAAAATTTACAGTAAGCGGCTAAAACATGATTACTATTTGGTGCGATGACTGTTTTCGTTACAGGAATTTTTGAACCTCTCTTGGTTTCCTTTAATTTTGTGTTTAACATTAATTTTGTCTATTTTTCAGGTTATGAGGACCATGAGAGCGACAATGATTTGTTGACTCCAGCATTGTCAAAAACAATGCCAGAAAAGGTGAGAGCTTAAACCCAGACTTAAAGTCCCAAGGATGCCTTGGTAGAGTTTCAGAGAACCAACATGCAAAGGGATAAACCAAGAGAGCGTTTCTTTGTCAGCTGAATGGAAGGAAATGAAGAGCTCAAAAACGATATTTTGGGTTTGTATAAAGACCCTCGAAAGAACTTGAAAGTGCCACCCATGGTGCGGTTTGAAGGTGAAGACGGAGTTGGAACAGGGCCAGTCAGGGAGTTTTTTGTCTGTAACACGAAGATTCTACAAGAAGGAATTCTTGGTGAAGGGAGACCCATTTTGTTTCTCGAAGGAGAGCTTGACCATTTACTTCCCATTCACAACCAAATTGTGCAGCAGATGGGAGCTTATACCGCCATTGGTAAGATAATTGGCCACTCCGTATTACATGGAGGGCCTGGTGTCTATGGACTCTCTCCTGTGGTAAAGCACTACTGGTCTCATGAGGACCTCGTAAACAATCCTCCCCCAATAGTTCTGACGGATCTTCCTGATCTTGACCTGCGTGAGACCATACAAGAGGTTTGTTAGGGTTTGAGTGCCCCTTGAGTGAAGTATTTTCTTTCATTTAAAACTGGATTATTGGATAATGCAATTCCAGAGTTTTCATTGGCTTAGCCATTGTGGGATATCAGCTAATATACCATTTGAGATAGCTTTTGCCAACTTGGTGCTATGTTCCCCTTTTGGCTAACTACCATGTTTATTTTTTTATTGAAAAACCTTATGGGGGTTATTAAGACAAGCTAGTGCAGGTTACATGATGACTATATTTTAAGCTACCCGTATAGATTTCGTCCTTATTTACCAATCGATAACACCTCAATTTCCATGTTTTGCTGCTCTGATTTCGATCATTGTACATCTTTCCAAGACAGCATACTAGAACCCAACCCTCTGGGAAACATAATCTTGGGTTATCCAAGACAGTGAAATGACATGCTATCATATTACATTTCTTTCAAAGAAAAACACATTTTCACTTTGACTTAAAGCTTTGATGTAACAAATCTTTGTTTGAATACAACAGTTTCAACAATGGAATGCTGATGAAAAGATTTCAGATGAACTTAAATCAAACTTAGCTACCTACATGATGGAGGCAGGGTTGGAACCTGAACTTCTCTGTGGAAGTAGAGATGTCGTAATTCAAGGACTGCTTTGGTTCTTTGTGATTGATAAGAGAAAGCATGAGCTGGATGACATGGCTAAAGGTAATAACGACAAGGGTATTATATCTACAGTGTAGTTATTAGCATATTGAAAGTCTTATGAATGTTGCCCAGATAAGACACTGAGGTGTCATGGTTTTGCAGCTTTTGATCGAGTTGTGATATTCGGATGGACACGAAGGAAGACACGCATTCACTCTCAGATGTAATTCACTGTAATCTTAATCTTAGGTAATCATGTTACAAGTACATTATTGTATGACGTGTCTATCAAGTGGTGTAATCACTACACTCCTCCTTCTTCAGATCAGTTCCTCAGAGTTCATGTCTTAATCAAGTTCTGGGTTATGCTTGACACATACGTGCTCATAATCAATAATACATATTCAGTACATAGCAACTGTGTGATCATTGGTTGATAATCAAATAGTAATCATGTCGATAGCAATAATAAAAAACGTACAATGTTCATAATTTCTGTCCATAGTTCCTTCAATGTTCATAGTTGACTCAATGTTTGTAATCATTTGGCATAGTCCTTTAAATCTCCATCAAATGTGGATTTGGTCTGTCGCTGAGATCTGCGCAGTGGTATGGTCTGAATGCTGGGTGCGACCATAACTGGTGCCGGTAGGACAGCGGTGTCTTCGGTTGCTACTGGTTGTATTTCCTGGCTTGTGGCTGTTGGTGGTACAACTGGTCTTGCTGGACGTGCTTCCCTTTGTTTGTCTTGTGTTGGGAAACAAGCAGTTCTGAGTGGCTTGAATTTCGATGCGTCTCAGCATACTGTTTTCTGGTCATTTACTCTCTTGGCATGGATTGTAGAACCGATAACCTTTGTGGCTATGTAGACATATGGTTCAAATGGAGTGTCTCCCTTGAGTTTCTTCTCGCGTTTCAGGAGTACAGCACCCCCGACTTTGAATTTATGTTCCTTGGCTCTGTGTCTAGTGTCATGGTAACTCTTCAATTTCTGTTTGTATTGGGTCTCTCTTTGCCTGACTTCTTCATCCATGTGTGCTGTCTCGGTTGGATAGTGGTCAAGTTTGGTACGAATTGTTCGGTTCATGAGTAATTCGTATGGAGTAGCTCCTGTTGCAGGGTGGGGTGTCTCTCTGTATGCTTGAAGCATGTTGTATGTTGCTTCGTGGAGATCAATTCCTTCTGCGCGGGCTATGGCTGCTGTTTTGTTTACTAGCTTGTTGAAACCTTCCACTTGTCCCTGTGCTTTTGGGTGTCATGGTGTGACTTTTTTGTGCCGAAACCCCATTTCTGCAGCAAACTCCTTAAAGTCTCCCGAGTTGAATGGCGGTCCATTGTCCGATTGGACTGTCTTTGGGATTCCGTGGGTTGCAAAGATTTTCTTCATCTTCTTTCGCACCGGCTTGATTGATGTGGAGCTGATAAATTCCACTTCCGGATATCTTGAGTATTGGTCAGTGATGACGAGTGCGTACTCTCTATTTGGGAATGGACCACAGAAATCAATTTCGATGGTGTCCCATGGTTTGTCTGGTAGACTGGTCATCTTGGCTGGCTCAGTGTGGTGGGTGTTTGTGGCTATTTGGCAGTCAAAGCAAGTGCTCACAATGGTTTCGATGCGAGAGTTCATGGTTGGGAACCAGTACTTCCGGCGTAGCATTTCTTTAGTTTTGCTGATGCCTAAGTGTCCTTGCTTATGGGCTATCCGGATGATCTTATCTCTCAGTGATTCGGGAGGAATGATTCTGTCGACTCTCAGGATCAATCCTTCTGCCATGTACAGCTCTGCTCTCAGGTCGAAGTATGGCTTGAGGTCTGGGTTGGCCTTGTTCCATTTGCCTGTTTGTATAGCTGTGGCGAGCTTTGTAAGTACTTTGTCCTTTGCAGTTTCTTCTTTGACTTTGTCCAGTACTACGGCATGCTCTGCTTGCACAGCTGCGATAAGGTATTTCTCAAGACGGTCTGTCCCTGTTTCTGGCAGTGGGTGTCTGGACATGTAATCAGTCATGTTGCTTTTCCCGGGGATGTGGATCATCTCGAAGTCGAGGTTTTGCATTTTCAGGGCTAACCTCTCAATGCGTGGTGGCAGTTTGGCAGTTGGGTTGTTAAACAGTGGTAGCAAAGGTTTGTGGTCTGTTGCTAACTGGAATTTTGGTGCGCCCAACAAGTACATTTGGAGCCTGGTTGTGGTCAATTCTGCAGCAAGTGCTTCTCTCTCGATTTGAGAATACCTCTTCTCCGTATCAGTTAAGGTGCGGCTCACATAGTTGAATGGCTGAAATCCTTGTTCAGTCTTCTGGAACAGTCCTCCTCCTAATCCTTCTGGGCTTCCATCGCAGATGACGAGTGTTGCACGTTCTGGATGATATGGAATTAGGACTGGTGCTACTGTGATTGCTGCTTTCAGATCCTTGAAGGCTCGTTCTTGTTCTGTCGACCATTCAAACTGTGCGTTAGCTTTGGTGAGTTTTCTCAGTGGTTCGCATCGGTTGGAGAAATTATTGATGTATCTGGATAAGTAGGCTACCATTTGGAGGAAAGATACTAGCCCTTCTTTCGACGTCGGTGGAGCACAATTCTGGACCGCTTGAATCTTAGTTGGGCTTGGTTTGAGGCCTTCTGTGGTGAACAAGTGCCCATGGAAGTCGATTGACGCTTTGCCGAATTCAAATTTCTCGTGTCACAAGGTCAGGTTGTGGTCCTCCAATCTCTGTAGCAGTTGTGCAAGATTCTTGTTGTGCTCGTCCCAGTCTCTTCCGCCGACCATAATGTCATCACGATTGTTGAGGACTTTTGGGATTCCGGAGATGACTTTTGCGATTTCTGCATCAAAGAGGTCTTGACTGTTGACCCCTCCGAAGGCTAGGCGCTTGTACCGGTAATCCCCCATGGAGTGGAAAAGGTCATAGTCTTGCGTGACTCAGGGTCAAGGCAGAATTGGTGGTAACCGTGGTTAAGGTCGAGTTTACTGAAGACCTTACAGTCTCTGAACTCAGTGACAAAATCTTCCGTGATTGGAGCTTGGACATTCCGTGTGCGGAGCATTGATTTGTTTAGGACGCGAAGATCAAGGCTGACTCTGATGTCCTTAGGGTTTTTTTGTTTTGGCTGCACTACGATTGGTGAGCACCAGGTGATTGCTTCATGGTCTGGGACTTTTTCCGTGATGTCGCTTTTGACGAACTCCTCAATTCTGTTTTGTAGAGGTTCAATGAGATGATACGGGACTCGTCTAGGTTTCTGGGCGATCGGTACTGCATCTTCTTTCATAGGAAGGTGAATTTGAATTTCTTGGCCATCTCGAGTTGCCTTGCCGACTCCTTGGAAGAGATTCTTGTGGTGGTGCAGGATTTTCTCTAGCTCGGAGTTCTCATTTTCGACTTTCTTCACGGCTTTGTTTGGCTCTTTTAATCCTTCAGTTTCATCAATCTTTAGCATGCCAAGTTCGTCTAAGCTTGGTCTTCCGAGTAAAGGTAAAGAGTCAATCTTTCCTTTGATCACCACAATAGTCGCTGTCGTTTCTCGTGTCTGGTTTTCA
This sequence comes from Blastomussa wellsi, assembly GCA_947652115.1. Taxonomy (NCBI): domain Eukaryota; kingdom Metazoa; phylum Cnidaria; class Anthozoa; order Scleractinia; family Plerogyridae; genus Blastomussa; species Blastomussa wellsi. The sequence goes on along the minus strand of OX393567.1, from coordinate 23,313,654 downwards.
ATTTGCACTGTACATTCTCCTTTGATTGGCAGGTCGTGGTCGAGTGCTTTTAGCTTGATTTCCGATTCTTGAAGTTCCATTTCCAGTCTTTGTGTTTGCAGTTTTTGGAACTGAAATTCGTCCATAATGTTCGTGTCTGCACCGGTATCTGGTTCTATTGTGGTTTCGATGCCGTTTATCAGGATTGTACAGGTCTTCTGGATGCCTTGGCTCACTTTGTGAATCTTCAGATGGTGGATGAAACACTCATCGCTCGATGTGTCGCTGGAATCGGACTTCCGGTCGATTTCTTCGTTTCGCAACACGTGGCAGACTTTCCCATGGCGATTGCTCGGTCTTCAAAGACTTGTCTGTCCTCGGTGATCGCGTCTTGTTTGCGAATCTTTCTGATGGCGAAATTTGTCGTATTGTTGATGAGGGCTTTTCCTTCGCTGAGGATTTGCGCTGTGCGGTTTACTTCTGCAGACACTTGCATAGTGGTTTCGCTTTCCACATGCGGTGCAGAGAGCGCCGAATGCCGGGCATTTTTGCGTGTGTGTACACCCACATCGACCACATGGTTTTGAATGTGCGAGTTCCCCAATGCGTTTAATTTCTTTTTCTTCGTTAGAAATCTTCTTTTCCATTTCGGTCGCTTGGTGATTAGCTTCTTCGTCAATCGCAGCTTCATCGAGGATCTCCTGAAGTGTCCAAGTTTGGCGAATGGCTTTAACTTGAATTCTTCTGTTGCGCATTGTTTTGATCAGATGATCTCGAATGGCGTCATTTTCATCGGGATACTCGCATTTCTTAGCGATTTCTCGTACGCGAGCGTAATATTTAGCGAGTGATTCGTCGCTGTCTTGCAGAAGATTGCCAAGTTGGAATCTCGCATAATCTTTGTTTTTCTTTGGTAGAAAGTGGTGGTCCAGCTTGCGGATGAAATTCGTGTATTCATCTCCGCCTTCGCTTGGCATCTCTGGTAATGATTCTTCTAGATCGGCGATGTCGCGGCCACCGTAGATGATTAAGCCGTCCTTTTTTAGCTCAGGGTCGTTAATGCCAAAGAAGGGAAATTGACGTTCTATGTCCTTCTTCCATTTGGCCCATCGGCTCGCAGTATTAGTTGCGTCACGATCGATGGCGAAGGGTGAAATATTGAGCTGTCTGTTCGTGACAGTGATGTGCTGCATTTGCTGTACTTGGGCTTGTGGAGCGGTGCTATTGCTCGTTTCAGCCGGATTAGTCATCATTCTTGTTGCGTTTTAGTTTCTTCTCTTCTGGTTCTTAGATCCCGTCTCGTCGCCAATGTAATATTCGGATGGACACGAAGGAAGACACGCGTTCACTCTCAGATGTAATTCACTGTAATCTTGGGTAATCATAGAGTGGTAAAGTGATGACGTCACAAAAACCCAATTTATGAAATTATGGGATTTGCCGAGATATTCTGAAAGTACACAATAAAGAATGCTTACCTGCCAAAAATGAGCATCTTATTTCAATTTGGGGGTGAGATATTGGCCCTTTCATGCTTCAATGACTCCATACAAATCCTTGTAATTTTGTCTTGGTTCTAAACCGTTTAGAACAGAGACAAAATTACAAGGATTTGTATGGAGTCACTGAAGCATGAAAGGGCCAATATCTCACCCCCAAATTGAAATAAGATGCTGATTTTTGGCAAGTAAGCATTCTTCATCATGTACTTTCCGAAGATCTTAATGAATCCCATAATTTCAAAAATTTAAATATTTGTGACGTCACACTTTACCACTCTATGTTACAAGTACATTATTGTATCACGTGTCTATCAAGTGGTGTAATCACTACACGAGTAATGAACAGTGTTCTAAACATGCCATGAAACAGGGTTAAAACTAATTGCAAAATTAAAACTGTGATGTGCTGGGTTTTTTTAATGTTTTTTCCTTTCTGGAGAAAGAAACAGCAGTCTGCATGTACTAAGTGTAACAATTGTAGGAATAGTCTTTTGCCTCGTGTTAGAAAATGCAATGAATCCTACATGTAACTCTTTTTATTATTAATATTCAAATTGCAACAAAAATGAATGAGGTGTCGTTGCAAAGATTCCTAACCCAGCAGCCTTCACTGGTGGAGGTTGTTTTTCCACCTCATGCTGCAAAGCAAATATCTGCTTCAGAATTTCTGACCAAAGTTTATGACAATGAAAGTGGAGAGAAAAAAGTCCAGGCAAGAATTATGTTTGAGCGATATGTGCAGGAAATTGCCCAAAGAAAGGAAGGTATTTATCTCAAACCATGGCGAGACATTACATAATAACTGCATGTTAGAATTTTTTTTCTTTTTCATTACTTTCATTTTGTTGCACATTCGTACATCTATTTGCCAGAAATCAGGAAAAAAAAAAGATGATGAACAATAAGATGTTGATCTTAAACATTTTGGTACAGGGTTAAGGAAAGTGTTGTTAATCGAAGCCTGTGTCCATTTAACTTTGTTATATTTAAGGTCTGCAGTCTAACTGGTGTCAATGATAAGGAAACCAAACACATCCATGAAACTGCAATAGGCTAATACCCCTAGAACAATAATCATTACACTTTAAAATGATTTGGTCATGAATGTTTCCCTTAAACTCACAGGTGAGACAAACCTGAATGACTTATGTTGCTTCTGGACTGGCTGGGATTTCCTACCTCCACGAGAAGAGATCATGATGGTTACGTTTAATACCAATGAGAGCAGCAGGTTACCTACATCAGAGACTTGCTTCGTGTATTTATTGCTTCCTGTTGGCCATAATACATAAGAGGAGTTCACGAATTGCATGGACACTGCAATCCAATATGGGTCAAAAGGATTTTCATTTGCATAAATGCATCTTTATCATACAGGTGTTCAATTTTCGCTGTCAAATTGCAAGTTTGTTGTGTTTGTTTTTGCATTGTTGTACTTCAGAAATATGGGGATATGACGGTTTTTAATAGCATATATAACGCCTGTAGTATCACATCAATATTGAAAATTGGTTTAGATATGTTAGATTTTAGTTGTCATTTTTGACAGTAGATTACCTAGCTCAATGAAATGGAGTATCAGAGGGTACTTGTTACAGAGATTTTCTTGTTATATTTTTATATTAGAAAAAAAAAATAAAAAAGCCACATTGGCATTCAAATTTGAATCGTGATTAAAATTACATTGGATACATACACCTAGTTACATTGTTGAGAAATAGGTCGTTTGTACCAGATAACATAAGATTTCTTTATTAGAAACACAGAAACCAGTAGGTGCCTAGTGCAATGATAGTTATTATGAGTAGTTCGAAACTTATATCATTGTCATCAATAAAAAAGACAGAAGTATCTGCTGAACTGTAGCTTGATAAGCACTAAGATAACAAAGTTGTGGTTGTTCCGTTTTAGTAGGTGGTAGAAATTGTAGGATGATGTGAATTAGCTTGTTCGATGAATTTGCTGGCGTCCCACAGTGAAAATATATCGTCAATGTAATGTTTCCAGACTGATTTTTTTGACAGCTTTGCTAAGCATTTGTGTCTCAATTTTTGCCATGAATATGTTGGCAAAGGCAACCGCCATTTTGGTTCCCATCACAGTGCCGAATATTTGTAGGCAGTTCTTTCCATTAAATAGGAATGAATTTTCTTTAAGTATGAGGCTAAGCATTTTTCTGAGGTAGTGTGTGGGCATGGGAGGGCTGTTATTGTAAAGGTGAGAGCAAAAATATGAAAAGCTCTCAAATGTTTCACAGCTGGCGGAGATTGTGCGGCCTGTCACACCTTGCTACCACCTACATTACATAACACGTCAAAACTAACTATAGGCTTTACATGTTACATGGGAAAAACTCTTTATGTTGACACTAGTATTTAACTGTACACACCACACAGCAAAAGCTTGATTTGCTCTTTGTGAATTCTATTGAAGTAGAGCCACTTTAACATTGGCACTTAACTTGGCACTTAGGCAAGAGTCTTTCTCTCACAAATTGGCGAGCATTTAAATACACATTAATCCCATAACAGTCATCATCCTGCAGGGGACTTATCATTGCACTTAAATCTTGGAAATCAATTTCTGATAGTGGATTTGGGACATCTGGGATGATCACAGCTCCTTCCTCTTGAAAACCCTCAGGTAGGGGGCCATCACAGTCTATGCCATAGTTATCCCACTGCTGTTGAGGCAAGTGGTCATCTGAAGAGTTTGGTACAGATCTTTCCTCTTCAATTGACCCCATGATCCACAGCTGATTAGGTGTTTTGTTTCTTGCTGTTCTGATAGGGTGGTCATTCCAGGAACTTGATTCATTCTTGGTAGAAATACATAATGCAAAGAGAACAGGTCGACATTATCTGACACATCTAGGTCCCCAGATTCCTCAAGAAAATAAAATACACAGTAGTAAATGTATACACAGCTAGCAAACAAGTCTCTCCATAAGCGCTCTATGCGTTGATTATGTACAATTGGCCCTGTTATTATGCTGCCCCTTCCTGGTCCTCTTGCTGGATGGGTTAGGAGTTACCATGCCACATCAACATTCTCTACTCCATGATCGGATCTAACTCGAGATGGTAGACCATAATGCGAAACTGCCTCCAGGAACAAGTTAAGAACAGTGTCGGCCTTGTTATTTTCATTGCATTTGAGGTACATGATCTTCCTTGAAAAACCGTCAATACACCCATGTATGACAAATTTCCACCTAATAAGGTAATGAATAAGAAAAGAAAGTTAAAAAATGTTGGCATTTGTGCAAAGTACCGGGTAAAGAACAAGAAAAAAATACAATTCTTCAAATTTGGTGCAACAGACTTTACCTTGTCAACTTATGGTTGCCATCTATGTGCCAAAGGGCTAAAGGCCCTCTTACATTGTATGACCTTCTGTGCGTGACACGGATTTGAAGAGCCCTGACTGCAGTTCCTGCAACAATGCCATGTTAAATTGGTGTTAAATGTTTTATTTTCCCAATTCAGACCATAAGATATTGTCAAGGGAATTTGCTGTGTGTCCTCAGAGTTAATAGAAGTAAATGGTTTTAAAGCTTGGCATAATTCTTTGTTTGATGTTTTTGTTCGCTTTTTTTGGCCTTGTAACGTTATAAGATAATATAATGCGTAGCGCTTTAATACGCATACATTACTTTAATTCCGTATTTCGCTTATCAGTAAATCGAGGGTCACGCAAGCTCATACGCAAGACGGCGAATATATCTAGTCACAGTACATGAAAAAATTTTGAAATTATTTATCATTTAAAAAAAGAAAAACAAATAAATTAGATTAACTTTGTTCAGCTCTAAATTGGCCTGTATGTGTTTCGTCATGCGATATTTTGGTTTAAATATTAGCATACTCCTACATTAAAAAATACAAACAAATTTTTCAGTTCTAATCGGAATGGAGAAGATCACCGGAGGCGTGAGTAACATGTAGAAATCCGTGAAGCATCGCCATGTGTGCATAAATGTTTACAGCTGAAAGTCACGCGTATGATATTTCTCGTGGCAGCTGTCACGCTATGGGATAACATAGTGCTTTTTGACAAGATAAAAAGTTGTAAGATTGTTATTATTTTATATTTTGGATCACCTCTACCCTTTTGGTTTGAACAAGCAAATTGATTAGCCTTGTTCGAGAATTTGGCCTGTACATGTGTGGTTCGTGCAATATTTTGGATGAGATCGCGAGAGTTTGAACACAGCCAGTCGAATAGTTTTTTCGCGTGACGACTGTCACGCTACTGGGTCTCTCGCTCGTAACTAAAGATGAAATGCAGCTTATGCTTGCTGTGTGTGGCGTTATTAATACGCAAAACTTTTTTTCATTTTCAGAGTACAGTGGCTTCCACAGCCACTTTGATTTTATGAGCTCATAAAAAACTCGGGCTCAAGGTCTAATTGTTAAGTAAATTGATGGTTACTTAATTCCACCAAAATGTGTGAGGCAGCATAAAACAAAAGATTGTGCGCAGTTGTGGGACTTCCAACATCAACACTGTGATCTGTTTGTTCCTTTGAAGTTTTCCGAGTTTCCTAACCAGTTCCTCATAATAACTATGGCGTCTTTCATAAGTTATACACATGCAAGTGCATGAATAATTTAAAAATTAGAAGAAACTCATTAGATATTCTGAAGAAACACATATTTTGAACTGAGAAAATTGATTGTTTATGTTCAAACAGAGACTCGTCAATCAGAAAAGGAAGGGGCTAATTTCCACTTAAGACAGCAACAATGGTATCATTTTCAGTTTCTCTTGGGACTTAAAAATTCTCCCAACAAAAGTTAAAACCAATGCTTACAAAAAATGGGGGAGGGGGTCAAAAAGAGTTTTATGGCATTTTTGAAAGTGGCCTATTAGAGACAATTCTTGAAGAACCTCTATTTGAAAACGAAATTTAGTCCACAATCCAAGTTCTAAACATAAGTCATTGACTTTTTATTCATACATTACCTTCAGGGTCAACTCTTCTCATTGCTTCCCTGATTCTTTCTTCTTGAACTTTTAGACCCTTACACAGAAGATGACCCCGCATCGATTTGTAGCCACAGTTTGGGAAGTTGTGGAGTGTGTCCAGAATGATAGCGTCTAACTCAGCTTCACTTACAGCTGAGTAGCTCGCGCGAACTGGCAATCCAAATTCTTGTAGTCTTCTGTAAATTGTCTTAGTACTGACACAGAGCATCTTAGCTATGTCAGTGCCCTTGAAACCTTTCTCTAAGAAGTACTCAAGCTGATTTGGACTGATGTATATCTTTGGCCTACCTTTATTCCCAGTAACTATCATCGCTCTGTTGTTGTGGACGTCTGAAGATTCCTCATTATGCTTAATCATAAGTGAAATGAGATCACGGGCTTGAAGTAAATTTGGAAGAAGAACTTCTTCTAACATTCCTCCCAGCCTCACAACTAGCGAGCATAACCACTCCACCTTATATAGACCATAATGGAGATCTGTACCGGAGGAAAATCGATTCAAAACATCAAGAAGTACTGTTTTTATGTTGCTTTCTATAAGCTCTTGCGCTGTTCGACCTTGACCCTGTCCATGGGCCGCCATATTTGTTATTATCTGGAAAAGCATTTTGGGATACCTGTTTAATGAGCCGTTGATTGCCGCTGACCCGATAGGATACAAAGCTCGATAAAATGAGCACGATTCAATGACATGAAGTCCGATTCAATGGCATGAAGTCCGATCCAATGACATGAAGTCCGATCCAATATCGTCCGATAGAATGATGTATGATCCAATGACATGAAGTCCGATCCAATGACATGAACTCCGATCCAATGACATGAAGTTCGATCCGATGAATTGAAAAAACAGGCCCGATGGAATGATGTATGATCCAATGACATGAAGTCCGATCCAATGACATGAACTCCGATCCAATGACATGAAGTTCGATCCAATGAAGTGAAAAAACAGGCCCGATGGAATGATGTATGATCTAATGCCACAGCCTCGATGGTCCAATGGCATTAATCTTGATTAAATTGCATTTTGGTCCGAATTCCCCCTCCATACCTGTTTCTGTCCGCCCTCTCCCCCGAGCCATCGTTGAAAAAAAGTTGTCCCTGTTGACCGAGCCAAAAATGATTTCGAGTAACAAGCCTATTTAAATATTCAAATCGTCATTTCTCCTTCTTCTGCGAGTTTCTTTTGGTCATTTCGTTACTGTCGTCTTTGCAAAATTAAATTATTTCTCTATATTTTATTATATAACAAAATCAATGCACGCGCTCTGATTGGTCAATTCGCTATGGTTTATTGTGCCGGTAAACCCATGGAAAAATCGCGCTTATTCTGAACTATTATTTTAAAAAGCAATAGACCACACTTTCTATGGGTTTATAGGGCCAATAACCCACGCGGGATGTTTGGGAGAAGTTTGTAAAGTTTGTAAATCACGAGCCGCAGCCTAAGAGGGACAAATTCCAAAGCTGTCTGGGGACGAGATCTGCTTTAAATGGTTAAAGAATGCTGCGCGTGCTTTCAAAACATTCAGGGACGGAAACAACCAAAGCAGAACTTTGGTCCAAAAAGAAGCAGACACCACTCACAAATAAATGCACTGCAAAACCTTGTTTCGAACTCTTAATTTATAATTTTATTTGATCAATTTATAAAATAATAACTGATCTCAAGAAAAAGTTTAATGATTGTCAAACCTGGATAACGTGGCCCTACCTTTCCACCAATTTGAACAAACACGGTTGGAAAGTTCCACCAAAGGAAAGCTAAGTGCACATATGTTAAATAGCAATAAACCCTACCTTGAGAAGTGCACATTCTGAACAGCTATAATTGTTATTAAAGTAATGCAATGAATGTGAAGTATGTTATGGCGAGTGGCCGCTTGAAAACTATTTCTTCCCCGACAGTGATCAGCAGGCAACGATTTGTTTGTTTTTCGGCAGTTATAAGTGTCGATCGACATTATGGCCATTGCACATTTGAAAATTCACTGAATTAAACCGTTTGAATCAAGGGCTAAAAGAATAGTTTTTACATTTTCATGTGACCACCCCCGAAGGGCTTACCCAAATACCCAAGACTTCAAAATATACAGCAACACTACACACTCAAATAAACATATATCAATCATTATTAATTTTCGTCTTGAAACTAAAGGAATCAACTTGTCTCTGATGCAAACAAAGTGGCAAAATTATAATTTACATGGTACGGCAATTATTTTAAATTTTACAATTAACAAAAATACACACTTTAAGAAAATTAAATCACACCTGACCTACCTTACAAGGTACTTCCAAAAAGTTTACGTTATGGAGTGTTTAACTGTCATACAAACGGTTTGATATTGAATTTAAATGCGGCAACCTCCCCTTGTCCTTCCAGGTTAATTAACAAACTGGATTCATACATGTATGCTTGCATAGCCTGAAGCAGTGCTACAAAAGAGAGTTTGGGAGGACTTAGAAGTTTCATGTGCACGACTTGTATGTGTGTAAGGATTTAGAGAAGAACTTTCGAGTCCTCCCAAAATCACTTGAGTGTGCGTATCAGGCTACACAATAACAAAACTGCAGTAATTCTATTCCAAATTGATAAAATTATAACCACATTTACATGGCCTTGTTCAAAACAGCTACATAAATAAGACGATCCTAGCAACTCTAACACCTTTCAAGATTCTTGCTATTTATTTAAGTTGTAAATGTATTTACCACACCGAGTGTGTAGTTTTCCACTTAAGTTGCACAACTGAGCAGTTTGGTAAAGTCAGTCACTATGTTAATAAAAAGGCAAAGATATGCTATAAGTTTGAAAACTCAATTGCAACGTAGGTAAATACATTGTCACCCATTTATTTAATTGGTTCACACCTACCTTTTTTCAAAAGCACGTACAGTTACAAAGAGAAAACCTACTGTGAACTTATGTCGTCACACTACCTTTATCACATGGTCGCTTACAATAGAACAGAAGTGCCAGCTTCTTATGCAGACATTCGTTTGACCTGTCACAAGGGATCTTCCTCCAGAACGTTCACGATTTCCCAGGGAAGATGCCGGCATGACAGTCAAAAGAACGTCAGAAAAATAAAAACTTATCCAACAGTGGAACCTCGATATAACGAAGGGCAGATGGACTAGCAAAATATGTTCACAAAAACAAGGTTTTCTCATATCAGGGTTCTTTTCCATACGTTTTACTATTACAAGGGTGAAGAAGCTTGCTCATCATACCGAGGCGTCGTTATATAGAGGTTCATTAAATCGAGGTTCCAGGATTTATCAAGAGTTTGACAGAAATGCCAGATGTATCACACAATGGTCATTCTTGAGAACTAAAAGGTAAAAATGGACTCACCTTGTGTCAGCTCAAAATGCTACAACTCAGCACACCCATGCACACGTGACAATTTCAAAACTGTTTACAACTTAAGGACATTCACACAACAATGTTGTTAGACTTGTTAATTTTTTTACTGCAGTCAGATAATGAGTTACTGGTGTCAGAAATACAAATAAAGTCTGGGTCACATCTTTGTTTCAGAGATAAAGTGTGTGGAAAACTGCGTTGATTTTGACAAATCGGTGAAGTAATTCAGCATGGGTTTTAAGTTAAAAATGCTGCACACGAGTCAACAGAGGCCAACAATATTAGTCGTATTTTGTACAAGTACATCTGTTGCATAAATAATTTCTGGTGTTGCCACCTTTTTTGTAAGACTTAACCCTGAAAGAGGTATCTGAGACCATCATACAGCAAAACAAAAAGCGGAATTTGCATGTGCATGGGACCAAAAAATCAACTTTTACTCGAAAGATTTTTTCCTTTTCTCAAAAGTGTAGATAATTGTTAACATAAGTGACCCGTAAAAAAGGGCCACCGATCATTTAAGAGAGTAAACTGCAAGTAAAGATAATTTCGTGGCTACCAGCCCTACACGTGTTTGGAAATCTTTCTCAGTGTGCCAGCACAATGCATGACATGGAGTGACGTCGCACAGTAATGATGTGTATAAACAATCAGTGTGAACGTCCTTAAGCCTAATCCTAGAGATTAATAGTAATCTATTTTTAAGCAAAAGATTCATTTGATAGTTTGGGGGGATAATAACACAAGCTCTTAAGCCTAGTGTAGATGGAAAAGGAAAATGCAAGGGCAGCATGTTCCTGCCTTATGTAGCATGAGTTAATAGGATAAACATTCATCTGGCATTTCCTCAAAGTGATTAACAACTCTCTAAAACCTCCTAGGTCCACCCATGGGTAATCTCATAGGAGGCCTACCGCCTGGGTGTGGCCCGAGAAGTCCCATTCCCCCTCTTGGAGGGGGTCCTCCTCTTGGAAGAGGCCCTCCACCAGGGCCTTGTGGTGGTAGTCCCATGAGGGATGGTGGCCCTTGGAAATTGCCAAGTGATCTTGGAGGCATCCCTGGTGGAATCCCCTGTTGATGATGTGGTGGTCCTGGCATATTGGGTGGAAATCCAGGTGGTCGCATTCCGGGTGGCATAGGGCCACCAGGGATGGGCCCTCCAGGCCCTCCTTGCATCGGGCCCCCCTGCATTGGACCTCCCTGCATTGGGCCTCCTTGCATTTGTCCTCCTGGTACTGGTCCTCCTTGTGGCGGCCCTGTGGGTGCTGACGACATGACTACTGGAGGTTGCTGCATGTTGGTCATCAAAGGCATTGGTGCCATGGGTGGATGGCTCCCAGGGGCCTGCATCTGCATGGGAGGAGCACTAACCATGGTGGAAGGGTTGGATGACGGCAAGCTGGGTGTCTTTGGAACATATTTAGGTAGCGATGCTCGCCGTTCTTCCTGTGAAACACAATATTGAAGTATCTTAGTATCTGAAGATGGTTCCAAATATTGGCAACACCCAACACAAGTGATATCAATATAATCCAGTCTGCAACTATAAATTTTCATGATCGTTAATACACAAAGTAACAACAACATAGTTATGATAGGGTTTCCAAGGAAACAAATGAAGTTTTACCAGTGAGATGTCTTCATCAGGATGGACCAAACGACTGGTTGCTCCTGGGGCAACAATGCTGGCAGGCTTAGATACAACAGGAGCTGATGTGGGAGGTGGAACAACTGGTTTACCTACAGGAAAAAAAAAATCATGATCCCAGTCATGCACAAACAGTTCCCTTTCAACTGATGTCTCACAACCAGAAGTCTCTACAAAAAGTTAGTCAGTCTGTATTGATTGCAAAATGAATTCCCAGGGCTAGGAAAGAGTGTACGCTGTCAGCATCCAGGACAAGTAGATTTTCCTGCTGGGCAAGTAACTTTTACTTGCCCAATGTGCAAGGGACAGGGAAGTCTTCTAGCCACTAAAAATAATAAATGTAAAAGAAAAGAAACCAGGACAAGAATGCAACTGCCCGGGATTACAAACTTTGAGAACTTTTTGTCTGAAAGTCAAGTATGAATTTCAAGTTTTTTATTAGAGCCCTGACTACATAGGCGTCAGTCGTGTGTACTGTAGGTAAAGTACATGTACTAAAGTACTACTAAAGAAATCCCTGATTTAAAAGAGATATTGTCATGCTATTGTGGCATCACTTTGAAAAGGTAAAAACTGTAGCTAAAAAATACATCAATGAAAACCCAACAATAATGATGGAAAACAAAGAATTATTACGGTTCACTATTTGCCCTAAAGTTCCATTCAAATTCCTCTTGATAAGTCTGCAGGAGTATTTTGAGCATGACAACAAGCACAAAACAATAATTTGGCAGAATTGACCCCAAAACAGTGAAATCCCTATGACAGTGCCCTTTGTTAAAAATTAATGTTATAATTTGAAAGGGATGGGAAGGAGTAAAGGATGGCCTGTTCATCATGTAGTTAGTTGTAGTGTAATTAACAATGTGATTAATGTAGTTTAGAATACAATTTATTTTAAGCCCTGATGTTTTGATCAGTGTATAAATAAATAAATAGTTACATACCTGTGGAAGTGACTGGAGGGCTTTGATAACTGGTGATGGTTGCTGTTGTTTGCAGTGGTTTAAAGTCAGCACCCACAGGGCCCGAGGATGCACTGGATTTGGCAGTTCCATTTACATTCTAGACAGGAAGAAAAGGGAAAGAAATGTTGAACTTCTTAATGCAAGATAGAAAAGGTCTGGTGTCCAGGTCTGTTACAATGCTAAAAAGTCAATATTGTGAGAAGGCAATATTATCGTCGGCAAGCAATCTAAACGTAGAGTTCTGCATTTACATGTATTGTGGTCACAAGGTTCTTAAATAAAATCTGCACTTCCCCTGCAGTGACTCAACAATATTTCTAACTCGTCTTTTTCCTATATCGAGTTACTTGAGGCAAACAGGTCACAAATTATAATGAAGGATATGACTGCTTCCTTAAAGCACTCATCTGTACAAAACTGAATCTTTCCAGGTGAGAAAATGATATACCCTGTACATTAACACTTGGTAAGTAAAACTACAGTAGACTACAAGCTTTGCACATGTACTTACTGTTAGTGGGGGAAAAAAGCAGACAATCCCTGTACTGAGTAGCAGAAGCTTACCTGTGCAGCAGGGAAGAGGGGTTTGGTGTTGGGTACCTGAGGCCCAATAACTGGACCTTTTTGTTGTTGAGCAGTGGTTGTGGCTGTGCTTGATGGCAGCATGGAACTTGGAGGCATTCCAGGGTATGGCATGCTGAAAGATTCACCAGTAACTGGTCAGCCTTTTGGTTTACCCATTTCAACATTACTACCCAGAATTTGTTGCTCAGTTTGTTGTAAACATGACAACATGTACAGACAGGAAAGAAACTGTTCTTTGCAAAGAATAATGCAAATGCACAAATGAATGAAACAAATGTTTTGTTGACAAATGCCATGCTATCTTTTTTAAGATGCACCATGAACCACTCCGAGCATACGGATGCAATAAATAGGGCTGCAAATTACATTAACACATCGGACAATGGCTAAACTTTTATATAATAAATTTATTGAAGCTTCATTCTCAAGGATTACATTACAGTATGATAATTGTTATAATACATTACAATGATAAATTATAATAATTGGTTTGTTGTTTAATTTGCAAGAATAATGTAGTATCTCATGAAAATGGCTAAACAAAATTTGCCAATGTCCGATGAAGTCTCGACTGTAGTCGAACAGAATGTCCAGACAATTATTTTTGTCTTCAGTTCCAAAGCAAATGCAAATGTTTTGCATTGACAAAACATTATCAAGCAGTACTGTATTATAACATCCAACCTCACTGAGTTTTTTTCCATTCAAAATTGTGATTTATTGGGATACGTATGTCCTTTCATGGGAAAACATCATTTGCAGCCCAATAAACTAAGTACTTAATAGAATGACAATAGAGTACATAGACTTGACAGTAACTTGCAAAACGCATGCCGGTACAAATCAATAGTCATTGTCACATGAAACAAGCAAACATACCCTGCGCCTGGCATCTGCATAGGAACAGGAATATGACCTGGAAATCCCATGGGCTGCATCGGTGGTGCACCTGTGTGTGCAAAAGTTAACATAGTCAAGCAGAGCTCTCCTTCAAATAGTTAAAGGGAGAGTATCACCAGGATTTTCACCTTATGTGGTCAAAATTGCCCAAAAATGCATTTGCCCTATAATTTAAAAGTTCTAATAGAACACCTAGAGAACAGAACAACAAAATCCTTAAAAGAGGAATTTGGGAGAACTTGACTCAGTTTACTTACAGATCAGGGACACTAGGCAACAATTTAATACACCTGTGTCAACTACAACGAACGTGGGCCATTACTACTTTCAGGTTCCTGTTAACCACTTCAGAGACAACATCATTACTGTGTCATGCATACTTGTTTGAAATAATTGTATACAGGCTGTGGTTCAATTTTGTCCTTATGATATTATATATCAGATATATGAAACTAGTTTTTTACACATTTTTTTATCTTTTTATCCTACTGTAATTTAGCTGAATTTTTTAATCTTTTTATCCTGTAACATTAGGTATGTATTTTTATCTAATGAGCAATAAAGACATTTATTATTATTATTATTATTGGTTCAAATTTTAGCAAACCAAAAAAAATGGAAATAAAATTTGACCCAAGGATAAAATTTAAGCACAACATGTACATGCTTGAGCCTCTCCTGGTTAGCAATTTTGCAAAATTTATGTCTGCAGCTCTGTTGCTTGGGAGAATATTTTACCTGGAATTGGGTGAACAAATGGAACTTGAGGAAAACCTGGAGGGACTGCCATTCCTGGGACAGGCATCATGGGCACCATGCCGGGGATGGTGCCAGGGACAGCTGCTACCACTGCAGCGGCTTGCGGCTGACCCTCGCTCTTGGCTTTTTTTGTTTCTGGTTCATCGTCTACAACAATAAAATTTTAACAAGAACCACTGTATTATGACAGAGATGAAGGCATCCTTTGGAAAGGTCTATTATACCTTAAAATCTTTATTTGTTTATTATTTATTTTTATTTACTTTTGGGGGGAGGAGCTGTTTAATATGTGAAGGAAGTTTGTGTTGAACAACATGTCTGGGCTCATATTTGGAAAAATAACAATAACAATAAATTAAGTTTAAATAAGTCACAAATTAACATGTAACAACATAACCAAATGCATTACATTACTATCAAAGTAGGGTCATCAAAATCCCAAGGTCTGCTAGTACCATTACTGTTAACACCAAACACTTCCACATGCACCTCATGATTACTGAATATTTCTACTCAAATTTCAGTCACCACTCTTTCTGTCTTAAGCTCCAGCCAAATAAAAATAAGAAATTTGATCCACATTCATTCCGGAATGACGGAAACAGTGTATAATTGTATCTCTACTTAGCCCAAACTGTACAGTACATGTAAATGACAATTGTTTTATTTGTTCCAGTTCTACATCCCTTATGTCAGCACTTCAGCACGATGTACATGTAAAACTTACCATCACCTGTGTTGTTCCCTCTCTGTTGACGTTCTTTCATGTCTTTTTCAGGAATACCTTCCATGCCATAGATCTCTATTTCTGGGTCCCCTCTATTTGGCACAGAGTTTGGAATAGTGCTTATAGTTTCCTTGTGTACCTGCATGCAGTGAATGGCCAATCCTGGGCCTGTATATAACTTCTTGTGGCATATTGGACACTTGAAATGTTTGGCCTTTTGATGCTGAATCAAGATTTTCTCCTCATCAAAGTCACGGTTACAATACCTTTAGTTTTAATTAAGGATTAATCTTTGTCCTGCAAACTCTGTCTGCTTTCAAGAGGTGTACATGTACATTGTAAATTACAAAATATTTATATCAAAGTCAATATCAATTACATACAAGAAATTTTCCCGCTTGCCCACCTACACTGTAGGATCAAGTAAATTTTCCCCAATGCTCTCTGTCTCAACCAATCGATCAGCGTTATAACAGTAATTTTGCCCTCTATCACATAAAATGCAAAAACCCATATATTCTCTTCTCTTTGGAACAAAAATGAGAAGTAATTCATTGAAAAGATAAGATCATGATGGACGACACATGCACACAAGCTATCATTAAACTCATTTCACAACTAATTTAGCAATGTGTCTCAACTTTTCATGACCTAGTTATCTAGCTACATATGGCAAAACCTTGACCAACAAATATAAAACAACATAGGCTTACTGGTAAATCTAATGCTTTATCGTAACATTCCGCGCAGCAAGTCCCACAAGACACGAAAAACAGGCAAAGAAACCTCCAGGCCTAATACGAATATCGTTAAAAAGCCGGCCGGTTCGCCTGTTGAACGTTCTTACATCGTCACTTTTCACGATCTCGACTTGGGCTACATTTGCATGAAAAATAACATCAGAATTTGAAAAGGATACCAACACCACGGCTTTGTAGCCTTCTTCTTTTTACGTCCCATTTCACTAGAACACTCCCACGACAACTGAAATAGAAGTAACTTCGAATTCTACACAAAACGAACAACGTGTTCCCTCTTCTCTTCAATGGCCGTCGGAAGATAAGTCCCGGATGAAGGGTTCCAAGGGATCCTGGGACAGTGGTGTTTTTGTGGCGGCAAAATGCAAAGTGCCGAATTGAAAGTAGGGTAAATTTCGTAAACGTTTCTACAGAAAATTTGACCAGAATAAAGAAGCGAAATGGACGATCCGACATTTAAATCGGTAAGTTATATCACAAAATCATTTTCCTGAAATTTCACGGATAAATTGCCCAGTTTTCTCTGTGATGTGAAACTCTTGCGTTTGCTGTCGGGCTACCCCATACCATTTAGACGAGTGTTCTGAAATCTGAAGGGTTCGAAAGTCATTTCTGAGGGGGTAGCTCCGTCGGTGCTCTTTGATCTTTCGAATATTTCTAAAGGGGTAAGGGGAGAAGTTGGCTTTTTTTTTGGCATTTGGGAAGAGGGGTGGGGGTGGTAGATATAAACATGGAATGGCCCTCATTCTGGCTGGTGCTGAGATATGGTACTACAAATCAATAACATGGCTTGCATATTTCCTTTGCAGGAAACAGTAAACAAGTTGTTGCAGCAGTTTTTTCATGATAAACAGAAAACAAAATGTGAGTCTGTATGCACACACCTATTGGGCCAGGGAAGTGAGGGGTGGGGGTGGGGCAGGTCTAGAAGACAAGTGACAGACAGATATGGGACGATACAAACAGAGGTGCGGGGTGCTGGGGGGGATGGACTAAAAGCATGAAAGTCCTGTTTTTTTCATTTTCTGGGCCGTTGTCTTGAGCCTGCTTACTGTTTTACCCCAGTTATAAGCTCTTGTTCTATTGGCATCAACTGTTTTATACCCCATTCACACCAACAAAACTTGCTTAGTTAAACCAGGTTAGACAAAATGAAAATAAGCAACGTAAGACTGAAAGACTGAATTTTACATAGGATTCAAGTAAGTTCTAATGTGTTCTTTCATTGTGCCAAATTTGAGGTCAGCAATAATCGGTTAGTAACTTTTATGAACAAAACAATGTTAAACCGTGTTTAACTAAACAGCTTTTAAACGTGTTTAAGCTTTGGTGTGAATAGGGTATTAGTCTGGTATGGGTTTTAATTTCCTACAGACATGGTTGAAATAGTTGATCCCAATAGACCTATTATCCTAGGACTGATAGTTCCATTTGCACCTCCCTGCCACTAACCACCCCACCCCCACTCTCTTGTACAAGTAGGTCAGAAAACATCCAATAAATCCACCCCATAGAAGGTCATTGAAAATTCTGAGAGGTGGAAAAGGAGGAGGGGGTCTCGAAAGCCAAGCCTTTAAAATGAAAGTACGAACCTCTTCTGGAATTTCCAGAGGGGTGGTGTATTCTTCCTAGAAACAACATACACCCACCCCTAACAAAATCTATCCAGGGGGTACCTGCATTACACATGATGGGGTGGGGGGGGGGGTTGAAAATTAACACGCTCGGTATTTTTGGGGGTCAAAAGATCTGTCACATATTTTTTTTAGGTCTTAAAAATACACATATTTGTTGGGTCACATCTCTAAGCGAAATTTGTATTTTTTTGGGGTAGGAAATTTTGATACCAGGTATTTTTGGGGTTATAAAATTTCAGGCTTGTGTACTTTTTTGGGTTTGCAATATAATGCGAGTACCTCCCCTGGGCAGGTGGGAGGTGCAGTGGCCTAATGGTTAGTGCTGCCATCCCATGGCTGATGCTAAAAATAGCATCAGCCATCTCCTAGGGGACAGGTGAAACTTCAGACTAACTCCACCTGATGTCTCCACGGACCATTGAGTAGCATGCTAGTAAATATATAAATATATAGTTATTTTGATCTTATTCCCGTCTACTTCTACTTTACAGGCAATGGAGATGCTTTAAGACTGATGGCAGAGCTTTTAAGAATATTTGTTGCAGGTAAACTAATAAAACCCTTTTTTATTAGTTTAAAATTGTTTGCAGGTGGCTATTTGTGATATATAAT
The DNA here is from genome assembly GCA_947652115.1 of Blastomussa wellsi. Classification (NCBI taxonomy): domain Eukaryota; kingdom Metazoa; phylum Cnidaria; class Anthozoa; order Scleractinia; family Plerogyridae; genus Blastomussa; species Blastomussa wellsi. The sequence goes on along the minus strand of OX393567.1, from coordinate 23,295,211 downwards.
TAATTAAATAAAATTGCTAGGTGGCTTGAAATTTTGTTGTGATAAAACAATATTGTACAGCTTTACTACTTGAAAGTAAAATTCATATTTTTTGTACCATCATGTAATAGCCTAAGTCTATCCTCAGTCTTATTTTTGCTTCAGAGGGGGCAGCAAGAGCAGGACAACAAGCCAAGGTATTTGCAACTTATAATTAACCCTAAGTTGTAAATGGATTATGCATCTTGTTCATACTCCCTTTTGGGTTATCCTAGCTGCCTGGTACTTCTGAAAACAGTTTCAGTTCCACTGTAATTAAATAATACTAACATCTTCTGTAGAAAGGCATAACTTGGTCTGTATATTGTAATCTTGAATGTATTATAGACACTCATTTTTCACTTAAAGAACATCTGAGACCTTGCAAATTTTTCCTTTATATAACTCGGTGGGTGACGCAGTTGTCTAATGGTTAGTGTGCTGGACTCTGGGATCTGGCAGTCTGGATTGAAGCCCTAGCTTATGCACTGTGTACGGTTGTTCTTGTGCAAGACACTCATAATGCCTCTATCCACAATGTGTACTGGCAAATTTAATGCTGGGGGGTAACCCTGCGATGGACTAGCTTCCCATCCTGATTGGAGTAGAAATACTCCTAGTTGCTTCATGTTAAGGAAACCGGATAGTTATATCTGACCTGATGGGCCAGCAGTCTTCTTTGCAGACGTAACCTACATTTTTATCTAATGTTGCACTGTATTTACACTGTAGATTGAATCCTCACCAACAGTAGAAACAGAACATTTGGAAAAGATTCTGCCACAGTTGGTAAGGAATTTATTGAGTTATAATAATCACAGAATTTTTTTTTTTGAATATGATCAAATGCGCATTACAAACATATAAGAAACAAATCTTAAGAATCATCACTGGCAGTTTTTGACTAACATAAACAATTATCCAGCTGTTGGTAGAGAGGAGAATTTGGCCTGGGACCTCAAGATCATAAGTCGAACGCCCTTACCACTGGGCCACACCTCCTGAGTAAACAAATACAAATTATTAACTATTAACAGTGGTTTCATTGCAATAATCATCACTGCAATAATCATCAGATTCGTAGCTCATACTTAGAAGTTAAATGCATCTCCAATAGTCTATAGATGAGTGATTGAGTGTGGGGAAAGTGCCTGATGTCCCTGTGGGAGCCACTAGGGAGTGTGAATGGTAACCATAACAACCATGTGAGCGGCAACCACCACCATGACAGAAAGCCTGCTACAACTCGAGAATATAATTTGGTTTTATCAACTGGGTTGATAATGTCAATTGTCTTCGCTCCGACGAAGGGCTAACGCTTGAAACGTCAGCAATTGAATCTCTTTACGGTGGCCAATTGACATTATCAACTCAGTTGATAAAACCAAATTATATTGTTATACTTCCCACCGACGCAGCACCACAGTTTCTTTAGAAACTTACCCCCTCTACAACTGGAGAAGGTGGGGGGATGCATTGAAATTCCTGAACCCTTAAATTATTGGCAACTAATTCCTTTTCTTAACTTTTATTTTAATTTAACAGCTTCTGGACTTCTAACATTTTGAAAGACTAGTGCCCTCTGGTACCTGGAAGTATACTTGTCTGTTCTTTGATTGTACATTGATTGTATGCATCTCTCTACCGTCCATTAGGACAAAGGAATCCAAATTTCTTCATTATACTGGAGATGATGAACGTAGCAAGTTTTTAAAGGCGTTAAATGTGGTTTGTCTTTGATTATCAATGATAATTTGATCACTGAGCACTTTGATTGTACATTGATTGTATGCATCTCTCTACCGTCCATTAGGACAAAGGAATCCAAATTTCTTCATTATACTGAAGATGATGAACGTAGCAAGTTTTTAAAGCCGTTAAATGTGGTTTGTCTTTGATTATCAATGATAAATTGATCACTGAGCGCTTGTAAATACAAGGATATGTTTTCAAATAATTTATCATGTGAATAATCACATTTCACAAAGAAACGGATCAACTCAGGAATATATACTCCCCTCTCCCCCTCCCTTGATAATATTTGAATAGCACTGACTTATCCACTGGAGAAATTACATAAAATTGGTATCAAAGAGGAAGTTAAATTAGTGTATGTAAAGCACCTGCTGGACTCTGGATCGAACGGTCTGAGTTCAAGCCAAGTTGACTTTTATTTCATATATAACAAGCATGAATGGAATATTTTAATTCCATGGTATAATGTGCTGATATGTTATACCATAGCCTGTAAGCCAATCAAAACTCAGGAATGGCTAGTTTTTATATAATGTATAATTTGCATCTAAAATAAGTGACTTCATGCATTTGTACAATATATTTGACTTGTTTCTGCCTGTAGCTATCTTTGTGATTTAACTAATTATTTGTTTCAAATTACTAATCAGTCAAACGTAAGGGAGATGAAAAAATGTGTAATTAGTATCACAATCAATCCTAATTAAAAGACTTAAAAGATTATTCTTTTTTCTTTCCACTCACTTGTTTGAAAAATAACGTGGCCTAGTAGCTGATCATTCCCACTTTTCTAATGAGCAAGGGGACAGGCAAGTCTTAGTCACCAACTGACTAAGTTATGAATGTAACTTGACAACAAAGCAAACTCAGACAAGTTTTCATGCTGCAAAGGAGAATTTTTAGAGTTCCCCATCTGAAGGAAAAGCCAAGTTTTCCTTTTTCAATCACTTTCAAGGCCGTAGCCAGAATGAGGGAAACAAACCTAGGCCGGCACTTGTCTAACTAAATAATGCGTGATCCCAATATTGTCTTTTAATCACAAACACCCAAAACACCAACAAAGATAATTTAATCATGGACATTGCCGCAGTCATAATTTTTTTCTGTAAATGTTTTTTTCTGTAAATTTCTGTAAATATGGCCCTTTAGTTGGCAATTCCTCCTATGCAGACGTCCTTTGGGCTTCGATTATTTTTTTAGCTTGCTTGTTGGATTTTTTTCTTCATAATAAAAAAAATGTTCAAATACGTTTATTAGGTTGTGCGTCGCTCAGAGTCAGAACATGTGAAACGTTCTACTCTGTACTCAGCTGTAACAAGCTTGATTGCGTGACACACTCAACAGTCCGGCTCGCAAACGGCTGGAAATCGAGCCTAGAGTGACTGAGGATCGCAAAACTTCCCAAGACATTACAAGTTCTTTCTCAGGAGTCATTGATGCACAGCTGCGGCCAACAAGGAAGGAAGTTTTTCTTCGTTCATTTATCGAAAACGTAAAGTGATTGTCAAGATCATGTTTCACCCACTTACGCTCAAATTTAATAATCCCATAGTGCCATACTGGCACGAGATCAGTCTGACTTCCTGCCTGCCTGGTGTTACACGGGACAACTAGCAACGACGATTTTGCGCAAAAAAATCGAACACCGCGTTGTGAGTTTTTGAACCCAAGTAAAAAACTCGCAACATGTTGTCGAGTGAAATCATCCCCTTTGGACATTTTGCACCGTCTTCGATTTTTTGCGCTTTGTGCAAAAAATCGAACACCGCGTTGTGAGTCTCGAAAGGGTTTTCAGCTGAGCGCGCGCTTTCATTGCTGGCATCAGCTCGCATCATCATACGGAGGAGGCTTATTTGTACGGAGGAGGCTTATTTGTACGGAGGAGGATTATTTGCACGGAGGAAGCTTATTTATACGGAGGAGGCTTATTTCTATCGAGTATTCTCGTTTGTAGGGAGGAGGTCTGTTTCCCGGGGGGGTACTCCCGTATGAAAATGACGGGGGTGCTCGTCGGAAATTTTCGAAAACACCCCTAAAAGGTACCAGAATCTCATTTTGTGGGCGTGGCTCAGAGTAATTTTTACCCCTAAAAGGTACCATTTCTGAAGTAATAAATTAACTGGATCTGGCAATTTTTATAGTGATAAACACGCTTTTTTTCAAAACCTATACGGAAGGCCCCTAAAAGGTACCACAACATCTTAAGCGGCGGTCATTTTAGATTTTTGCACCCTAAGCGGTACCAATTCACAAATTTTACCCCCTAAAAGGTACGACGAGCACCCCCGTCATTTTTATACGGGAGTACCCCCCCCGGGTCTGTTTCTATGCAACAATCTCATCTTTCTATGGAAAACAAGACCCATCCTACAGAACATGTGTAAGTTTTATTACGGAAGGGCCTTTTTTCAGTGTGCAGCAGTGGCCCTAGTGGGCCACCGTAGAAATCGGCTAAACCGGAAATTAAACGTGAACCGTGTGAAATGAAACATTTCTTTTTATTTCGAAAATTAACTCGGTGACCTACCTTGATTTTTTGCATGCGATTAACATTCAGTACGCTGATTCAAATAAAAAAGTTTGGGCAAAATCTGTGTTGTGAAATTTCTTGTAATTTATAAAAAAGCCTTTTTAATATAGCTAAATTTCCACAACACAGATTTTTCTGATACTGGTAGATAAAATACAGAATTAAACGAACTTTTAAATGACGAAATAAAAATGGCAGGTCACCGACTTAGTTTTAAAGATAATTGGCAAAAACAGAAATTTGGCGATGTAGCAGCTTTCCTAACACATAATGTGATTGGTTTGATACCCTAGACCTAAACAAAAAACTCAACAATTGAAACAATGACTTTGTCTTGAAAACAATAGAAGCTGCTTACAATAACAAACAAAAGTAGTTTTGGATAGCTGCTACACTACCCGGTCTTACTTCGGTGTAAAAACCTATGACTTTTTCCTTTGTTTTTGATCTATTGTTTCGAGGTTCTTTGTTGTCTTGTTCGTTCTTTGTTTTTGTTTTGTGAGTTTCACAGGTTTTTACACCGAGGATGAGCCAAATTCGGGTGTTCTTTTGTCACTTTTGAGGTGTTGCAATGGTAACTTCTATGACGTCATAAACATTCTTAAAGTATTACCCAATAGGTAAGGTAAAGGTAAGTCTGCTGTCGGGCCTAGTGGCCCATCAGGCCGGAGCTTATCCCCGGTTTCATAGCATGAAGCGACAGAGAGTATTTCTACTCCCCCCTGGATGGGATGCTAGTCCATCGCAGGGTTACCCCCCAGCAGTAAATTCGCCGGTACCCATTTGTACACCTGGGTGAAGAGAGGCACTGTGAGAGTAAAGTGTATTGCCCAAGAACACAACGCAATGCCCCGGCCAGGACTCGAACCAGGACCGTCCGATCCAGAGTCCAGCGCACTAACCATTAGGCCACTGCGCCTCCCACACCAGAGTTCTAAATCTATTCACACTTTGCCCGAATGATCGTAACAACTTTTCAGTTGTCCAGACCTACATGTAAGAACGCTTATTAATTATTCACAGGGCTGTGGTGGTTGCATTGTACTGACTGAAAATGACAATCGACATAATCTGTAACAACGTATTAAAAAACTTGAGAAATAGCCGCGACTTTTGTAAAAACGGGCAAAGACAGAGGGTTCCCAGCGAGATGAAATTGGCCAATCTTAATTAATACGAGCCCCTATTTCCCACTGATTTTTCGGTCTTGGAAAGAAAAAAAGTAAAACATAAATCGTAATAAATCGACCGCATTTTCCATGGCGTGATGGGGGAAAGGTTCGCGGATCAACGGAAGCGCACGGATCACGGATCAGTTGAGAATTTTTGGTTCGGATTCCGGATTCTCCACGTAATAAAGTTCGGATCGTGGTTGCTGATCAAAGTTCGTATCAAGGATCTTTGGTCCGTAAGCTGACGTTTTCATTGACAGTGGCGGATCTAGCCAAACCCCCCTGTTTGGGGGCACCTTAATTTAAGCGCCCCTCCTCCCCTGGATCCGCCACTGCACTTATAGAAAGTTTTCAACAGTGACGGAGTTGCGCAGGGAACTGGGGCGAGTTTCAGATTTTGACCAACCGATCAGCTTGCAAATAGGGTGAAAATTTTCGGCAAGTGAAGAGAACGAATGCGCGAGCAGAACGTGATCCGGCTCGCTTTCTTACCCTAAAGCCCTACGTTGAGATTAGTCCTTTGGCGAAGTTTGGCGCGTTTAGGATGAACAGAGACGAAATCCATACAAACGTCTCCAATTTCGAAACAGCGCCCCCTACAATCATATAAACTCTTAAATTTTCTTATCAAGTTTTGCGACAACTGCAAAATCCTGTCATGGACCTACTATTTGGAAGAAGCTAAGATGAAAATCACTTTTCAATTGTATCACAGAAATCATAAAAAATTGTAATAGTTTATATGGCTCTGTGCAACTCCGGAATGACCAGTTCACCCCTCAATTCAATTCCAAGTCTACACTCTATTCGATTTTTGACCAATATGAGCTCGCTAAACTTGTGTATGTCTTTGGAATTTCAGTTCAGTTATGTTCCAGAGCGCTCACTCCTCCTATTGCTGACCAGTTGAAAATGAGACTCAACTGTCCCCAATTTATATTCCACGAGCGCGCGTTGGATGATAGATAGCCAACGAGTCGCGTAGCACCGAGTTAGCTATAGTCATCTTATATTAAACAAGCTACTGTAGGCTCGATTTCCGCCGCTCTCTCAACTCCGGTTTTCGTTCCTTCCCGCGGGCTCAGGTTCCCGAACAGCGGCCAGCCAAAAGATAGATCAATCTTCAAATTTTTTTAGGCTCCTTTTTTCATTTTGCTCATAAACGACGAGGGCTAAGCCAGTGAAAACTCTTGAACGGACAATATGGGTCATGCATGCCAATATACAAATTAAATAATATAGAAGGATGCAATTACAAATTGTAAAGGAACAATACATCAAAACTAATAAAACATTGATGAACTCCGCTGATTATAATTCTGAAACTGATCTCTACGTGTTTTGTATCACGCGACGGCATGCAAATCAAACATTCTGACTACACTAACACTAGACATTCAATGTGTAAGTTTATTGAGGATGCGTCAGTCAGTCATCAGATGTACAATGTACTCTAATACAGAACTTTGGAAGTTACATCTGTTGTTTCTAGGAGATAGAAACAGTGCTACGCCAGATACGAAAAACCACTAAAAAAACCACCCTTTAGATGCGGCCACAAAATATGTGGAAACGTATTCCTCATCTAATGCAGCAGCACACGACCCCGAGGAAAGGGTACAACTGATCAACATACAATAAATACATTACAAGATAAACTCTCTCGTACAAAAATTACAAAAGAAAAAGAAAATCGAGCGAACACGACGACTGACGGACCTAGAATGACCTAAAATCTCCCGCGCAAAGCCTACATACCCCTAGCACATCCCACAGCAACACGCGAACCTCTCAATCGTGCCGTCAGAATAATAATTTCGGACTAATTTATTCAAACGTCAGAAATTACTCTTTTTCTTTTTGCTTGAACTAGTCTTAACATTGCATGCTACCATTAAAATACAAATAAAACAATTATTGATAATAAGTTTTCTATATTTTATACGTTTTTGAACCCCGAGGGTGAACTCGTTAGATCAGCGTGACAGCACTAGTACTTTCGATCCCCTGCATATGTTGATAAAGAGCGCCAGCCTCACCTGGTATTTTGTAGAAATTAATAGCCCTTCAGCCGGAAAAGGGACCTTTCTTCGGAGATGTTTAATTTACTTCCGCGAACTTGAGATCACTTAGAAATTTTCTCCTCTGGAGTCGGCTCCCAGTTGCCATTCAAAAGGACCAAAAATTAAAGAATGTAAACAGTGCTGTCGAATATGCCATTCAGTCTGAAATTCATCATAAATTTGACTTAGAACAGAAGTTAGAGGATCAGGACAATCGACGATAGATCTATTGTGATATGCTTGAAAGAATTTTAAAATGGATTTTACATTTTGCAATATGTATATTTCACGGGCCGTTGATCTTTTTGACCGCCAGATCTTTTTCTGAAGGGAAAACCCGGTTAAGACACGCCTATTAAAATGCATTCCTTGCGATAATTTGTACATCTTTTTCCCCTCTTTCCAAAAAGGACCTTTGATTGAGTTTTCCACAGCATTATTTCCTTGAAAACAGCAAAGGATGTCGATGAAGCTCAGGACAAAAACTCATCGAACATCCATGTTTTTCGAAGAAGTCGTTTGAATATTTGGCAGACTGAGATTACTGGTACCCACGGGGACTCCCCCACCCACAGACGTAAACGTGACGTCCGATGACGTCAGATGCAACCAACTTCCTGCTCCATTCTCTTGGCTGCGCCATAAAAAGTGTAAAAACTGCCGCTATCGCTATTTTGGGAGCTTGTTTCAACGACTGGCGGGGAGAATCCGGTGCCATGTCCACATTAAATGAACCACATGTCTACGAACAAGTTCTTTATCGTGGGAAAGGCAAAACTAAGGTTTGCTTCTGTTCTTGGTTGGTCGCTTGCAATTGTGGCCGGCGTATCCCACCGCTGCCAGCTCAACTGAAAACAACACCCACCTCCATATAACAGGAATTCTTCACACTTAGCGACACCGAAAGCGTTTATAGAACCAGAGATCTTTATTTATACTTAATTTCGAGCAGACCGATAAATGGAAATCATAGACCATTTAGCCATCTATCGTCGGCCATGTTTTATTAACATGTGTCAGATTATCTTGATCAGCTTGTGACAGTGTTTACCAGTATAAATGAATTATTTTTTCTTTTTCGTCCTTTCACAGTGGGAACAAAGAAGTGTCAGCGTAAAAAGGAGTGGATGCAACGGGAAATGTGAGTGTTTTGGTGCAGTGTGCTATTTTTTACTATTTTGTGCCAGTAATATAATTGTGTGAGCTGAAGATTAGAAGGCGTTTATACGATGAAAAACTTCCATGGTTTGCAGGATTCCCAGATTGAATTGAATTTTTCGCCCGATCGTCCAACAGATATTTGTCCTGCATCAGTCATCAGTCATCAGATTATTGAAAGAAAAATAAAACCGAAAAGGAAATTTGTGCGTGTTTTTGAAGTGAATAAAAAAAATACAAATGACATCGTCTGACGATTTGCATATGATGAAGCTATTAAAGGTATAGATCCTTCTCAAACAATTTGCAAATTGAGTTAGCTTATTTTTAATGCAAAAGTTCTTATTGCGTGGGGACACAAACTGTGAACTTCAAGTCATGTTGTGAACCTGGTTTATGTTGTCACTTCTTCGTTTGTATCACAACGTGCCCTCCAGGAAGTTGATGTCTCTCAATTTAACTCTTTTACAATTAGCAAATATTTAAGCCAAATTTTCTTGTGACTCGTTGAGAAAGGGTATTAAGGTTTTTTGCATGCGGTAATGCATTATAAGGGTCACTAATTTTGCAATAAACATACTCAATTGCAGGTAGAGCCATGTTGTTAATGGTTTGCAAAGTTTGACTCAGTCTGCCTGTCAAAGGGTTGTCATTACTTTCAAATATATTATTTAATATCATTATATTTCTCCCAATCAGATATAGTGAAGGTTTTCCCAAAGCAAAAGAAACATATTTTGTGGAGACGAAAGAAGCCTGAAACAGTTGAGCTAACTTCAAACAGCCATGCCATTATCCACATGTACACCCATGGAGACCAAAGGAATATACCAGTAATTGGAATTCTCCCACTGAGACGAGGCCCCCACATAAGGGGACATTTTTTTACATCTGAAAGCAGAGAAGTGCTTGACAATCTCAAAACTAGTTTGGTAAAGTGCTGTGATGGTAAGAGATTTGTTTTCATTGAGAATTTCTTTTATAACATCCTTGGAGATCGAGGAAAAGTCAAAACTACTGGAAAAAAATAGGTATAGAAAAAATAAAATTGAAAGCATTGAGGCCCTGGCGAAAAAGTCTTAAACTGCCATCTCCAAATGGCTCTCTTAAATTATGCGGCCTCGCATTGGGCAGAAAAAATCCTGTGTAGCTCACTTTTTATTATATTTTGCCCAATCAGCAAACAGTAACTTGCGAATCACTGATCATCTGGGGAAGTTTTTTCATTTATTTTTGTTATTCCTTCTTTGTTTTTTATTTTCTATTCTTTTTAACTCATGTGCTCGTATAATTTGCTCTAAACATATAATTTACTGCACTGCAATGAGCATCTAATAGACAAACAGAGCACATACCTCTCTGCAGGATTCGTACGGGTCATGGAAAAGGAAACTCATGGAATCTTAGAATTTCATTTTCCATGCCTGGGAAGTCATGGCATTCAAGCGTGGGTCATGCAAAGTTCGTCCGGTTGTTTGAAATGAAAAGTCCGGTAGTAACGTCCGATGGCTCACACAAAATAATATTTTTTGGTAGTCTGACGTCCGTTTGCTTAATTTATGAATCCGGTAGTTTAAAATGTTACCGAAAACCCTGGGAAAGTCATGGAAAATTATGTTTATTACAAAAGCACAAAATAAATTATTTTCGTGAGGAAAATGGTAAAAACATACCGAAAATGAAAGATGATTTTCAAGAAAGTACTCATGGAAAACTCTTGAAGAAGTAATGGAAAAGGTCATGGAAAGCTGTCGAATTTCAAAAGCTTGAAAGAGTGCGAGCCCTGACTCTTGCATTTACTAATTAAAAGTACAGCTGTATAATGCAAAGTAAAGGTTATAATAATCATTTGAGAATTTGTATATTATCAGGTTTGCACTTTTAGTGGCAGAGTATTCAATTTCAAATTCCTAAAAAGTTATAAAGCTATAAAGTTTATCAAAGGAGGAAAAATAGTGAATATATACTATTAAGCAGATTATCAAATTGTTAAACAGGAAAGGAGGAGTAAAAATTGTTCTGCTCTAAAATGAATTTGTTCCTTTATCATTTCATCTCTTTTTTATGGTCAATGGGAATTGTTCTCTGTTCAGGGAAGTTTCCATCATGGTGGCTTTACCATGTGTCATTGATGGCAATTAATTTTTTTGAAGCCTTTATGTTAACTTTGTAAAATTTCTGATTGCAAATTGTTTACAAAAATATAATATTCTTTTTTTGTTAGTTTTTTCCTTTAAAATGTTCTGTGGGATGGAAGTTGATATTTGAACAATATTAAACACCTGTTTAGTTATTTAATCAATATGCAAAACACGTGGTAAGCAGAACAATCATTATTATTTTAAAAATAGTGTTGCGCCTGTCCTTAGTGTTAATGAAAACACCATGACTAATTTTTTGGTTTTCTGCATTTACCCACAGTCGTTTCATTTGAGGTGGATTTGGAAGAAGCCACCAAAAGCTCTACTTCGATTAAGGCCCACCTTCACATATTGCATGACAGAATCTGTTTGTCAACAAACCTCGAATATGACTTTAAACTTTTCGGAGAATGGCCAATTGATTCTCTTTCACAACTGCTGACGACACATGGAGGTGTCACATTGATCGTGACAAGTGAAGCACAGGAGGAGAGGACAATTCTTTTAACGACTGAAAGAGGGAATGACATTCGCTCAAGGTTAACTGAGCGACATCGTTGTCTGGCCCCTGCTGGCCATCAGCAATTTCAGTATAGCAGTGCTGCAGCTGGAGTACAACAGTGTGATGGCAATTCAAATATTATGTCAACTTCAAGACTAAGCAAAAGTTGTGAATCGATGCATCAGCTACATTTTGAACCTTTACATTTTAAATCTAAAACCTTTCCATTAACAAAGGCAAAGCCATTGTTAGGTTCAAGGAAGTTATCGTCGTTAAGTGGTTTATCTCCTTATTTTCAAGCAACGTCACCATTTTCATCTGATGGAAGCAATATTTCTAAGGAGGAATGTGATCATCAGTTCTCTGATTCATGTTCATCAATGAAGAAAGAGCAGTGCTCAAACAGTGATAATGATATTAATTCTCAAAAGCAGTTGGGATCGACAGTCAATAATGTGGGCACTGTTGCAAATGGATTTAAGGATGACAATGAACTTAGCACCAGAGAGAATCTGAAACATGAAGAACCACTGCCGCCACCTATTCCACCACGACAACTTCAGCACAATTCAGCAAAGGCTGAAAGTACTGAGCAAGTACAGGAAAAGCTCAGTAATGATGCCAGCTACTCAGTTAGGAATCACAGTAATAAGGACTTAACTTTTTCAAGGTCACGCAGCTTCCAGATTGTTGAACAACCCTTGTCTGGTAGAAGACAGCGTTACAAAAGTGAGTCATCACTTGTAACTAAGACTGCTATCACAGAGCTTGTTCGACCAATCTGCCTAGACCTTCCCTCTTCACACTCTGACAATCAGGGTGGTTCGTACTTGAATTTACAAGAAAATGGGGCAACAGATACTGCAGATGTCTGTACACCTAAGCAAGATAAAGAGAATACCTGCAGCCATGCAAAGAGTGAGGATTGTGTTGAGCCCTTAGAATGGCCAGCCATACAAGGTAAGGCTTCACCTCACCCTTTTTGCGTGCCAGCAACTTCTATTGATAATGTTGTTTTTGTGGATGAAAAAAGCCAAGTTAAGGATGAAGAGCTTGCTTCAGACAGCACCTGTCATTATGTGAACCTGCCTGAGGGCTCAAGACCAAGTTGCTATCTTTACATGAATCTTCCTGATCAACAAAAGGCTCCTAAGGATGCCACAAGTTATGTCAATCACGTGTTCATGAGTCGAAGCATGAAAGGCATTTATCAAAATGTGCAACAGTTCTACAATGAGAAGTTTGAAACAGCTGTGTCTTCAGAAGAAAGGACGTTGCCACCGCCACTTCCTCCACCAGTTCTTCAACCTCGTCAGCCACCACCTAGAATACCAAAGAGGGCCTCAAAAGGTCAGCAAGGATCACAGAAGTCATCAGACAGGCTTCCTATTCACATTAGAGTTCCCCTTGGGCCACCTCCTCCTCGCCCACCTAAGAAACACGCATCGGTTGCAATTAAGGTAAGAAATAAAATAGAAAACATGCCTATGTGTGGTTCCAGAAAATATCCATACGTACCCCACGCAGGGTTCTGGAAATTCCGAGGAGTGGGGGAATCTGAAAGCGAAAATTATCTGAAGGGGAGTGGGGTCCACAAAGAGTTTTCTTTCCAGAGGATATGTGTCAATTTCAAATGAATAAAAACAGTAAAACAGTGTAATATTCCCAGTACTATATTTTCCATGGTGGTTACACCTTCTCACAACCTAGATATGTGTATTGTACTGCATTGTACTCAGGGCAGAATCGCAATTGACAAAATGGCTGCCACTCAGAGTTGTCACCAGTTGACTTGAAGTCATCACCATTTCCCCGACTTTTTTAGCTTGGTGATAAACCAATCTCTCTCTGATTAATATTTGTGCACACGTATGTCTGTAAACGGCAACATACAAACAAATTGTATGAGTGGAGATTCAGCTAGCCTACAGAACTGTTTGGTTAACAGCTCAAAAAATCTGTTCAAAGGTGTGTGAATTTCAACGTAATCTCCATCTGTTTTGACAAAACACACAAGCAATGACAGCAATGACAAGATAAGCATCGTCCACAATAAAATGTGGATGCACAGGGTGCTTCAAAGAGCATATTGAGAGTGTTGGACAGGAATGAAACTCATGACTTTCTGACAAAGCCTCCAGAAACAAAGAGTTTTTGAATTGTGTTAGTGAGTAATTTGTTATTCATTGCTGTTTTAGGAGGGTGCATCAAACAATCAGCAGTCTAACATTCAAGTTCAGATTGCTGTTTTTGCTTCAAAAGCAGTTGCAGGTCGAGTGTGGTTCTTGCGGATTGTGGTAATGAAGCATGATCCAGATGATGCCACATTTAAGGTAAAAAGCATCCAGTTCGCTAAATACTCCCTTATCATTTTTGTATCTGATTAAGCTCTCAGCTTCATGTACTGTTGATCTGGCAAACAATTGTTCTCATGGCTGTTCATTCAGGCAATCTCCTTGCCCTTAATAATTCTTGTGTGGCAAATGAATACCTAAATAAATAAATGATGATGATGGCTGACAATGATGGCCTTTGATTTGTTCCTTTCTCATGGACAGTGATTAAGCTCTCAGCTTCATGTACTGTTGATCTGGCAGACAACTGTTCTCATGGCTGTTCATTCAGGCAATCTCCTTGCCCTTAATAATTCTTGTGTGGCAAATGAATACCTAAATAAATAAATGATGATGATGGCTGACAATGATGGCCTTTGATCTGTTCCTTTCTCATAGACAGTGATTAAGCTCTCAGCTTCGTGTACTGTTGATCTGACAGACAACTGTTCTCATGGCTGTTCATTCCGGCAGTCTCCTTGTCCTTAATTCTTGTGTGTCAAATAAATACTTAAAGTGCCCATAATGTCAAAATTAGTTTTTCGCTCATGTAATTTTACATTTCACCTAATGAACGTCTGCGAAAAAAATTTTCGATTTGGATTAAACGCAATTTTTTTATAATTTTTTAAAGACATTCAAATTTGCCGCCATTTTGGTCCACCATTCGCACCAGTTTTCCTCGGTTTGAAGTGAGTCGTGACGTAGGTTCAGGAACACGTGATTTGGGTCGTGACTTATCTGACTTGAAAACAAGTGATAATTTTGCTTCATAGTTGTCTCCATTTAGGACACGTAATAAAGCTTACCAATATCGTAAACGACCCGCACACGACCTGTGTATTTTTTCACTAAAGGTCAAGGAAGGTTCCTGAACCTAGGTCACAGATATCAGTCACGTGGTCATGTTGAGCACGTTACTCTTGTGATCAGCGGCAGGGGTCGACCGCAAGAAAATATAATTTTGAACTTTGTAAAAATTCGTAAAAAAATTGCGTTTTATCCAAATCTAAAATTTTTTTTTGCAGAAGTTCATTTGGTGAAATGTAGAATTAGATGAGCGAAAATTTTTTTTTGACATTATGGGCACTTTAAACAAATAAATGATGATGATGACCAACAATGACTAGGGGTTTCATTAAGTTTGTGTGCAGGAGGTCAACAGGGTTTTTCAGCCGGGCATTTTTAGTTTTTCTTATAAAAGAAAGTAAACTAAGTAGAAAAGACCAAAACAGCCGGTCAAAGTCATAGCTAAGTCTTGTTCACAGCCGGTCAATTTGCCCGGTGCCCGCCCCTTAATGAATGCCCTACTGAATGTTGGCCTTTAATCTGTTCCTTTCTCTTAGACGGTGAAGGATCGTGAAATAGCCAGCAAGTACCACCTTATGCAGACCTATCCCTTCAGCATTTCATCAGATATTGTTGTCTCACTAAAACATCATTGCCAGCAGTTTAAACTTTCCAGTGAAGATTACCAAGTAAGAGTTAACTGTGTCTCTTTAGCCAATTCTCTGACAGTTACCGATTTTAGTCAAGTATTGATGCTTGAGCTTGATCATTTGAGACTTGATGGATTTTATTTCACATTCTTGTCAACAGGAGGTTGAATATAACATTATTGAGAATCTTGTGCATGGATTTTGGTTTGTAATCGAGTTTCATTTGGAACACATGGGCAATGATGCAGACCAATTTGTGGGGAATGTTTGTGTAGAACCGAAAGATCTCCCTACTGGTGAAAAGTGTCCAGTAAACAAGAGAGTTAATCTTGGCATCACTGAAGACTTTAACCTGAAGGTAAGTCTTTATTGATCATTCTATTTGCTTCCCAGGGTATGAGGCGACAAGGCTTTGCTCTAAGAAAAATTATAAGGAGCCAGAAGTTCCAAACCACGAGATCCAGGGTGCCAAGCACAAATGCTTAAATATGAAAAAAAATAAGTTTATCTGGTCACCCAAAGGCAAAAGTTAGTCAACTAAGGCACCTGAGCCCCCTGAGAGCACAAGCCTAGGCGGCCATCCTAACGGAAAAGCACAGATTTCTGGATGCGTGAATTGCGCTTGTAGTATCAAGGACAGGGTTGCTGTGCATGGCATACAACGTGTAACAAGAGATTGTTACTATCTCTCTTTTCTGCTGTGATTGCTATGTATATGTAACTATATAATTAACAAAGCTTCATAGGCCACTTCAGAAAATACCATAATACTCTTTGTTTGTCCTCAAAATTTTGCATATGCATTGTTTTTGTTTTCTCTTGGGACCATTGTAAGTCCCATGAGAAACTGGAAACAATGCTTAAACAAAATTTTGGGGACAAACAAAGAGTATTATGGAGTATAAGTGGCTTATTCTGACAAACCACACAAAACGTGTTAAGTTCATTTATATAGTTACACAATAATTATTATAAGTTTGTTTGCTTGTGGAAGTGTTCATCAGGGTCACAAATGTTGTGGTGATGTGCTGAGAAAGCTAAGGAGATGTGCTTTTAAGAGCTTATCAGCACTGTTCCTGCATCAAATGAAATCTCTTTGCCAGTAAAAGATTTCTTGCACAAGTTTTGGTGTGGGTTTTGATGTACATTTCCACCAGCATGATGAAGAGAATACATGCAGCGATGCAAAGAGTGAGCCCTTAGAATGGCCAGCTATGCAGAGTAAGACTTCGTGCTTTTGCTGTGCACTATAAGGTTACGATGCATGCTGAAAATTTGGAGAACACTCAAAAAGCTAGTTCAAATTGATCTCGGCCATCTTCTGAAGGAACACTTCAGTTTCTTTCAGGGTTTCCAAACTTCCAAGTGTACACATTAACTTGACAGTTCATATTTATGCATGAACCAGTATTGTTAAATTGCATTTGCTTCATATCTAACCAATACTACAAAAGTGCTAACTCTGTGGTGTTCATTTATAGCAAAACAGTGGCTGTGATCAACCTGCAAATTACTACCAGGAAGGAAACCAAGCATGTAAACTTGTAATTTCAGATTTTGTAAAGCGAAAGGAAATTTGCTCAAAACTGGACATTACCATATACTCGGGAAGCAACTGGAAAGATGTTGCCGGCAAGCTGGGATTTGGCGTGCAAGAAATAAAAAGGATAGATGATAAGGCCCACAAATGCCCCAACTTTTCACCAATGGAGAGTATTCTTACTACATGGGAACACAGGGATCCTACATGTAGTTTAGATAGACTTGTTCGCATTTTGCGAGACATTCAACGACTCGATATTGTCAGCGATCTTGGGTGTCCTGTGGACTTGGAAAGCTGATAAAAATGTTATATAATAGAGGCATGGAACTTAAAATCAAGAATTTCCTCGCTGCCCAAAACTCTGCCAGGTCAATGTGGCTCACTTGCAGCTTAGCAGATTTAAACCCCACTGTTAATTATTAAAATTAGAGCAGAGTTTTTGGTGTTTTATCTACTTTGAAGTCTGTATTAATTAAAATTTATGTTCACGTCTTTTTAATTAGTATTGTGCAATGTATACATTGGTCTTTTATCACATCTCTTTTTACCTAGTTTGGTTCATCGATATATTTCTAGGAATTCTGACTTGATTTTCTTTCTTACAATCAAAATAAAATTTATTTAATATACTTGTCATATCAGTAGATTCTCTAAATCATGAAATTAAACTTAATTTTGTAAATTTACAATGATTATTTTAAGCAGAATCAATAAAAAGTAATAATAATAACACCCGACATTAAACTATTTGAACTTAATCAAACTCAGTTGAATGACTGGGTCCAATACGTTTGACAATAGAGAACAATCGAATGACCCAAACTTAATCAAAAAATCTAAAATTCCCCCTTTATCAAATTTGAATTAACCAGGAAACTCAATCAATCCTAATCAAACGCAATCAAAGATTTGAGTGCATTCAATAAATTGCCCAAAAAATGTTTTGGGGAGTTCAATTGTGTTCCATAACTGAACCCAATCGAGTGTGTTTAGGCTTGTTTTTAGTGAGTAATGTCAGGTTAACAGTGTGTTTTGAAACAACA
Source organism: Blastomussa wellsi (assembly GCA_947652115.1). Taxonomy (NCBI): domain Eukaryota; kingdom Metazoa; phylum Cnidaria; class Anthozoa; order Scleractinia; family Plerogyridae; genus Blastomussa; species Blastomussa wellsi. The sequence continues at coordinate 23,277,514 of OX393567.1, read as the reverse complement.
TTTCATAATGGGACTTCCCTGTGTTCCCTTATGGGAAGTAAAAAAAAGTTAAATGTAAATATTTTCTACATAATTTGTCCAGAATGACCATAACTCATTGTCTCCTTATTAGAGACAGAAGTCAACTTTTAATAATTTTGTAACTAGTAGCAGATGTCATACTGTTACTTTTCTTAGAATTGCAGAGTTTGCTACTTAAATGCACTCCCGTTTGTATTGCTGGCATCAGTACGACAATAATAACTCCAAAGTTACTATTTAATAGTGTTTTCACTTCAAACAATAAAATCCCTTTGCATGAAGAACACAGAATCTTAGTTTGTTCTGTGTTAGTAATGAATAAATAAAGAATTCAATCTGGTTTATCTTTCTTTTATTGCAATCCTGGAGCTGTTTGTCAAAGAGACTTCAATCACAGACATTCAAAATCTCAATGCCATAATTTCCTCTTTCCTTACTGCCCCCAGCCCACTCCCACCAAGGCTGATGTTATGTGACAGATTGCCACATTACTGGAAGTGGTGTCCTTGCATCTGTGATTGTAGGAACAATGAATTTTGACCAAAAAGGAATGTGCCCTAAAAAGCAATAATAACGTTAACACTTTGTTAACCTTGGTCAGCTATGGGAGGTAAAGTGGCCCTATGGTTAGCGCACTGGGCTCTGGATCAAATGGTCCAGGTTTGAGCCTCGGCTGAAGCACTGCATTGCGTTCTTGGACAAGACAATTTACTCTTGTGGTGCCTCTCTTCACCTAGGTGTATGAATGGGGGTAACCATGTAATGGACTAGAATTGCATCCAGAGGGAGTAGAAATATTCCTAGTCGCTTCATACCAAGGAAACCGAGATAAGCTCCAGCATTATGGGTTGCTAGGCCTCATCGCGCAATCCACCCCCTCCAAACGCCAGTCTTGGGGGAGGAATGCATGATGAACTCAAACAGTGACTGCAGAGGTTTATTCAAGGGTGAAGGTGTCTACTTTGTCAGAGATTTATGTGTAATGCCATTTACCAAAAACAATATTTTTACAGTAACAACTTATAACAAACTATTCACAACATTTGGCATCTTCAAAATTCACATAGTTACGTTAAAGTTAAATCAAACGGAAGCGACAGTGTCAGTGAACAAATTTCTCTGTATTTGTGGCTGGCAACTTTATTTATTCCAGTGTACTCTCGTTGAATTATTTTAACCTGCCTTATTTATTGAAAAAAGTAAGAAGGTCTGGCCTTAAAGGAGCTCCATCATGCATGACATATCTTGAAAATTAAGCATAATTTTTTCAAGTTTGTCAACTACATTCCTTCTCTTCTTCTCCTCCTTCTCCTCTCTACTTCACTTTAGTGATGCCTTTGGAGTTTTTCTACCTTGGTTAAAGGGCTACGTCACCGTCTTTTGAAATCATCATTTGCAATCCATCTCAATCTTCTCCATCCTTAACCCTCCTTGTTCCTTTTTGCTCCCATACCACCTCTTTGGTGTTCTTCTTTCTTAGTAAACTATTAGTTTTAGGTTTCCTTTTTAAAGGGACCTTGTCACCCTCTGCCATTTTCGATGGCATCAAAATTATGGATTAAATTGTACATGGTGAAGTGAAGTTGTATTGTATTGCTGTAGATTATGTTACTGGAAGTGTTTAAATTACCTTTAACAAGTTTCTAAAGGATTTCTTTCATTTCGACATGATCTGCGTAAAATAGAATACTGAAATTCTTGCATGTAAACAATGACAATGGTGTGGCTGGCTAGGTCCCTTTAAGGTTAATTTGGTTTATTGCAAACAATAACTCAATATAATTATTGTGACAGACCATTATTTCAAGGCCACTTTATACATGGCCAAAGATGACTTAGCCCCTTTAAGACCATTGCTATTTGCCTTATCCACTAGTCTCAATTGGGAATAGTGCAATGCCTGTAGAAGTTTCACTGTTCATGACAAAAAATATCCAGGGCTCTTTTGTCAAACTGCTGTAATGATTATCAGCTGCTCAGATGATCCTCTTAATATGTATGTTCTTGACTGTACATGTATATCCTTGCTATATCCTCTCTGATAACCAAATGGCAGCTTTACAGCCTGTTTGTATGACTGTCGACAATGCTTGTTGCATTGGTGCCTACAGGGTAAACAACAAACAACTCTAGATCTACAGGTCCATTTAAACCCTTCCACAATCTCACTGATTGAAACATGGTTTTGATGTTTTAGTTTCATGAGTATGTTTAAGACAAATTTTATAAAAGCAATAGTCAAAGAGGACTTTTTCCCGTGATTATATGGCCTCATCTAAACACTTGGGGGTTTGGGAGAATTCTAGAAAGTTATGCCAACTGTCTCAAATTCTCCCAAACCCCCTTGTGTTTGGATGAGGCTATATAAAAAGTCCTCTGTTACAATAGAGGAGAACTTTGTGTTGGTGGTAGGGTTATGAGTATCAAAGTCAGTACGAAGTAGTGAAGAGTCGGGAGAGTTTGAAGACTGAGTTAAGTAGAGTACAGAAATAACCAGGCGTGAGTGCATTATCCAAATTTGTGACTGATGGACTCTTAAAACGTTTGGTCTGCCTTGATTATTAACATCTACAGGGTCTAAAGAAAGAAACTTGAATTCCAGCTGCTTGCCCAGGGCATGTAACATGCTTGTGTTAAAGAAGTTTACTTTTTTGCAATTTAGTGGGCCCTTTCCATTGAAAGGGGTAGTGAACTGTAAATGCAAGACAGTGAGACCAGCATTTTTCTTTGTGAGACTTTATAAGATTTTGCGAGACCGAGATTGAGACACCAAAATGGCTATGCAGAAGAATTGAGACTGGGAGACCTTCATAATCGCTCAAAAACGAAGACTGCAAGACCTGTGAAATTTGACTAAAATTTTGGGAGACCCTTATTTTTCCAGAGACCATTCACCATCCCATATTGAGAAAGTGAGCTTGAAAAGTTTTTTGCCTGGAAGGGAAAATCTACTTCTCCCTGAAAACCAGATGGAACTTTTTTCCGAGCCCTGATATTAATACTTATGTCACTTGTCGTGGAAGTGAGTAGAGTTTTACAAATTACAATGATTGTAACTGTATAATATGGCATCACAAATCATGCAACTGCCTACAAAGTGAATTAACTTTTCTGAAGTGGTTATGCACGATACGTAAGGATATAAATTAAATTATTTAATATATTTTTTCAATGATATTATCATTGAGTTTCCAATGATAATAACTTTCTCAAGGATGTGACATCATTAACATTTTAATCTCTTTTTAAGGGCCTACCTTTTCTGCACCATGCTCTTCTCCAATATGAAGGTGTTCCAACTCATCATCACGAAACTTTTTTATTGTCTATATTTCAGACAAAGGCCACAAAGACTATCTTAATGCAATGACGTTTTAAAATTATAAAAAAAACTTAAACATTGTCCTCTAAATGGGAGTAATAGGCAAGCATTAAAGCATAGCTGATGGGCATAACACAGTGTCAGCTTGTAACTACTTTTTTTACAATGAATCAAGATGTAATTTTAATGTTGTATTAATGCATCATAGACTGTTTTTTTCTTGCCTTGAAAACATGAATACATGTATTCCAGCCTTTTTCAAGCACATTGTGCAACACTGTCTAGCTAATACATAAATTATTACAATATGCATTCGGCAGTCTTACAATGTTTGCAGGATTTTATACAGTAAAAATGTTCAGGGTTTTTGACTTACATCTAATAATTCTTTATTATCTTCTGTTACACCCTCAGATGACAAAAGTTCCCTCAGCTGACTGAAATTAGAAAAATAATTTGATAGCTAAATTATTAATTATAAAAAGATGGCAATCTGTCCCTGACCAACTGATGAAGGTGAGATTACCTACGTGTGAATGGATACCTCATTTGGGGATCATATAGGTCACACGTTCAATTTGTTGTATTCTTGATAATAAAAGTAGTCATTCTAGGCTATTGATTCATTGTGGTCTCCATGGTGTGGTCTTGTATTTAGAAGTGTTTCAAACTTATATTAATTACTGATTATGACACTCACTTGTCATAATGTTCACTAATCACTTCTTCCACCGCTACAGTACATGCCATAGCAGCTTCCTTTCCTAACAGTGCTGTCCCTGCACCTACAGAATAAAGAACAACAAGGAACAGACAGAGGTCACAAACAAACATAACATATCTGCAAACACTTAATCCATGCAAAAATAGACCTTGCAAGCACATATATTTCATCATCATATTACCGTCAAATTCAGTGATTTACAACCCATTGAATCTGAACTCCTACAAGCAGTTGGCAATATGCTTCTGTCACTAAAAACTCACATGTATAATGACTTTATAAGGAAATGTTTGGATATATAAACATCTTCAAACCTTCTATTAACAAATAGCCTGCATAGCAGGCACATAAAAGGGTGGGAGGGGGGCTGGTGAATCGGGAGAAAAACATGGCAGAGGGGGTTCTCCCGATTCACCAGCCCCTAAGGTCCAGTGAGGTTATCCCTATGTTAAGCACCAACCTGTGAAACAAGGCCAGACCTCAACACCGAGAACCTTGTCTCCTACTCTTTGCAAGAAGTGCATGGGTTCTTTAACGTCCCCTGCTTACCGTAACACTAAAGATGCAGGAGATGGGACCTATGGTTTTTCGTGTTTTGGCATCTGTCAATTGACTATAAAATGATATAAGCTGACACTAACCTTAGCATTAACTAAGGCATATTTCTTGAGTATGGGTCTCCCTTCCCCTTCCTGGCTCAGAGTCTGTATGGCGGGTTGTACGGTCATGTGACAACCAAATTTTCTTGGCTTGATGGGTTTCCAAAATTTCTTACTCATTGTGCTCTACTAGCATGCTTCAGATGTTGAAGCTGTACTATTAAGCACGCATGAATTAAAGTGATGAATGACATAACTTGCAAGTTAGTGTGCATGGGGTCTTTTTATTGACACTTCTAACACTTACATCACTATACCTAAAACATATCCCGCTACCCTCCACAGTGGCACAAGAACAGTGGGTCGCACCCGTTTCTCGGCAATAATCTGTTCAAACTTTTGAAGATGTTCCTTTTCTTGGTCCCACATATGCTGTCACATTAGATGCAAAAAGGTGTTAGTTTTACCGAGAGAAACTGCTTTGGTGCAACTTAGCTTGAAAAGTAACATTTTCTGGCATATAAGCTTCCATAACAATAATTGATAATGATGATGATGACAACGATAATGATATTATTTTGACAATAAACAGAAATGTGTAAAACTGCCCAATGCATGTCATTTCTGCCAGTAAACAATAATTAAATCCACATGCGAGGGGTAGGGAGTTTCAAAAGTTCAAAGTTTTTAATATGAAGGAAAGTAAGACGTATATGTGAAAAGAATTTGCAGTCCAGATGAAGCCCAATATCCAAACTGCATTTCAAGACTGGCCAAGAGTTGCGAACATATTTGCAAGACATGGGGCATTCCTAAATTTAGCTTATGTAACCAACCTGAATAGTCGCCCCAACACTCGTTCTTCCCAGAACTGCCATTTGTCCTGCGTAAATACGATCTGCCCCAAGTTCTCCTGCATGGTCTACGCGAACTATTCTATCTATATGAGGTTTCGGTCTTGTTATGCGCGTCTTTTTGGCATGAGAACAAAAACACTTTCGACAAATTCTCAACGTTCTCAACACCGGCGCCGCCATTTTGAATTTTGAATCCCTCGAGCGCGGCCGACGGGGATTGGTTACAAGCGTTTGAGAACGCCTGGGCAATATTTTGATTCAGGACTGTCACGAACGAAGCATGTGATGTTTTGGAAGGAGATTAGGCTTGGCTTTGCATGAAAGCATTTATTTCCCTGTCGGTTTTTATCGCGGCGACAGCCTCAGCCTTGGAATAGCAGTATATCAAAAATGCATTCAACTGGAAGCACTGTGTTTGTTTTGTGTTCGACATATCTTCTGCTGATTCGTGCTGAATCTCGACCTCAGTTCCAAGACGCTCTCCCGGCAGTGAAAACAGATCGGCCCATAATAGGTACGTCAAAATTTAAAAGTCGTCAAATCTTTCTGCTTTTGGATGAGATCTGCGTATCGGGGGAATCGTTGTTGACATATTTGCTTTATTAATTAGCGTACAAGCGCCTCAGTTTCTGAGCGAACTACAAAAATATCACTTATAGAAATACTCCTAAAACAGTATACATTATACTAGGAGATGAATAAAATATAGAATTAAATAAATAAATAAATAAATATATAAAAATTATTTGCATTTTAAATTTTGGAACAGGTATCTACATTTAAAATTGCTTACTGCATAGGATTATCTACACAACGTATGCGTATGCTTGCTCTGAATGGGCCATTCCATTTAATATCCGCTCCTTCCCCGCCCCTCCTATTGAGAGTCTTTGCTGTTTTCCCCGTCAGAAATAGCAAGAAAAAAAGCAAGATCGAAGTGCCGACACATCCCTCTTCAGAAAAACGGAAGAGATCAAAGCCACCGACAAAGCTACCCCCTCAGAAATAACGTTTAAGAACCCCCCTCCCCCTAGGATTTCTTTGATCCTCAGTAGGGGGAGGGGTGCAGATAAAATGTTGGGCATGAAAGAAAAATGAACTTGAGTTCGTGGTATATGTATTTTATAATTCTTATGTGACATCTCAAAATTTTACAAATGTATGGCCAATTAGCACTTGTTGTTTTTAATTTTTGAAAGCTACATGCAAAGAGCTGAAACATTTCACTGATCTGAAGTCAATTCATATATAGGGACACTGATGCCTTCTCTACATATACGCAAAGTCAATTAATGCTAAATGTAAGCAATTGACATCAGCAAAGCTGAGCGCCTTATTTAATGAACGACTTTTCATTATTCTGTATTAGACCCCAGGCTAATATAATAATAACAAATTACACTGGATTTGAATTAGCTGAAAGTATTTCAAATACGTTTAGCTAATTTAAATACAGTGTATATCTTTGAGTTGCCATTGCTTCAAGAACTATTGTTTCTTTTTCTTTTCTTTTTTTTTTTTTGTTTAGTTTTCTTTTTTAAGGCCTTTGCTTTGTAATATTGATGTTTGACTAACTTGATGTGTAAATTAAGGAATTCTGGCTCAGGAAACAGGTGGCTACATGAACAAGACCTTTGGGCCAACATACATTGTTGCTTCTTACATCAAGTACATAGAGTCAGCGGGAGGCAGAGTGGTACCAATTAGGTATCCTTTGAAACAAGAAAGGAATGTACTTTATATAATTATGAAAACTTGGTAGACTAGACTGTGAAGTTAATAATTCACTATAGGGAAGGTGGGCACAGGCGGGGGGGGGAGTTGGTCTAGCACCACCACCCCCCTGCTACCCCTCCATCATCAGTAGCTTCTGTCTCTTTGTACTATAATTGCTATATTTGCAAACTATTATGCAAATTATATTGCAAAGCTGCCTTGCTTTGCAGCATTTTTTTTTTTGGTGTGTGTTTTTGTTTTGTTTTGGCTCCTTATAAAATTGTCATAATCCCCCAACATATGCAGAGAGGTTGATAATTATCTAGCATTGGAGGTTTGTGGTGCTTGTTTATATGGTGAAATTTAGATATCTTTTATTATCTATTTTTTCACAGAGAAAGTTGGGCAAAAAGCCTACTTTTTATGGAAATTATTTTTATTGCAATCCAAGAATAGTATAGATAACTATTGGGAATGAAATATATGGTTTTCTTAACTCATGGCAGAAATGACTTGAGTGACGAGCAGCTGGGAAAGCTCTTTCAATCTATCAATGGGTAAGATACCTTAAGCATTTGGTGTTCTATACAAATCATATACTTGATGTACATGTTTACCTCTACAATGTTCATTTGTGCACCTTAGGATTTGTCCTTGTAATGATACCCAGGTTTCTTCCTGGAGTGTTCTGTAGTAATGGTCTTGCAAAAACTGTATCTAGAAAGCATCTTCAGACTAAAATGTAGTAAATTTAAAAAAACAAGATATGAAAAGTTAAACACGTGTTAGTGTTTTGAAACTGTACTTGTTTGTTTACCAATAGAACCTCTCCAGAACTTTAAATTTATTGTCTTTACCTTGTTTTTTTTTTCAAAATTTAAGCTTCCAAATTGGGGGTGCAGCTTATCTATTGGTGTGGCTTCATACCTGCCAACCCCCAGAGTACAAAAATCTGGAGATGTATAGAAATCTTTGCATTTCCAATCAAAAACAGCTCAAATAAGAGCACCAAATCCAACTGCGAGACTGGGAGATTTGATGAAAAACTTGGTGACTCCCGGGAAAGCTGGGAGAGTTTTACCAGGAGAGTTGGCAGGTATGCTGCTTATACATTGACTTTTGCGGCTCGCATTTTCTGCAAAACAGTAACTATAAAAAATAAATATGGTGAATTATCTAATGTGGCACTTAAAATGCACTTTGTAAAGAAGTTCCCCTGTTGACTTATCTAACATTTGAAGGGTTCTGTGAAAAAAGGGCACTTGGTAAAAATCAATGTTGCCAAAACAACTCCAAATTTCACATTCAGAGTCATTTACCTGTGCTAACCTTTTTCCTGTATTTATTTTTTATTTTTTCTTGATTTTTTAGATGTAACATAATCTACCATCTTGGTAGGGGGTGTTTAATGAAGAGGGGGGGGGGGGTATTTTCTAAAAAAAATTAACGTCCAGAGAAAGGGCATAAAAAATGGGGACATACATGTAATATAGTTTTATAGATGGTATGTCATGAACCTCCCAATAGCATGAGCCAAAATCGGTTCCCTTTGTCTCACTCAAACACTGTAATTTTACACCCATTTTCTTGAATTCTTTGATTTCTTGAACCAATTTTCATTTCCCTTAGAGGTTCAAGAAAGTGGATGAAAAGTATTATTGTGTATCGCCAGAATAAGCACATAATTTTTGTTTTATGTTTCAAGTGTCTTGTTTCCGGGTGGTGGAGCAAATATCTACGATTCCCCTTATGAAAGAACAGGCAAAATACTCTTCAATCTAGCAGTAAAGGCAAATGATGCTGGAGATGTCTTTCCACTCTGGGGAACTTGCCTTGGGTTCCAGTTTCTCAGCAGTCTTGGTGCTGGTGGTGAAAAAGTAACGTCATTTGTGGATGGTGTAGACTACAGCGTTCCTTTAAACCTCAGCGTAGGTTGGTAAATCAAGCTAAATTGTTCTTTTCCTTTAACAAGTTTTAGTTAAGCGATTATAATAAGTACAGTTACAGTAATTATTGGTTTCACAGACCTAATCCATTCAGACTTCTTTCTAAGGTGGTGCCCCGAAAATTTTCCCACCCTTCAGTCCCTAAATTAAAGTTTTTGCCGAAAGGGGGGAACCTGGGCCACAGTTTATTTATTTGTTTGTTTGTTTATTTATTTATTTAATAATTTATTTATTTGCTTTTATTTATCATTTGACACACAATAATTCAAAAACAAAATGCATCAGCAAATAGATTACAGTAGTTTACAACAATCTAAAAGAAATACGGTAGTTATAATTATATTATGTAAAATTAGGTTATTTTACAACAATTTATGATCAAAACTTAAATATATAATTATATTACAATTGCAATCTAAAAATCATCTATAAATGTGGAGAGGTAACCCACTAGAAGCTGGAAGCTCATAAACCTAGGTTAGTTTTTTCAATGAAGTCTTCAAGATTATCTGTGGGATGAGGTAAGATCATGGGGTGGGGAGTTCCAAACCTTTGGACCTTAGCAAACACAAGCACAAGTGATTGCAAAATGATTCTCAGAAACCTGAGCCCTGTAAATACTAAGACCCTGCAACTTACTGGGCCACCCCGCAGCAAGCATGAGTCGCCATGAAGAGGACCGCTGCCTACATTGCCTCTATTTTAACTCCACCTAAATTACATTTAGCCACATTAACCATTCGGCTACTGTGCCTCCCGTATTGTACTAAGCCTAGGGGAAAATGGAGCCACATCAGAGAAATAATTGAACAATTATTATTGATGCTGATTTTCTTCCAGGTTACCAGGCTAGCCGACTCCTAGGATCCGCTCCCGAACAGATAATATCTTACCTGAAAACTCTAAATGTTACTTATAACCACCACCGTCACTGCATTTCCACTGATGTAAGTAAATTATTTCAAATGCTCATTTTCTTTCAGGTTACCAGTCTAGCCGACTCCTAGGATCTGCTCCTGAACAGATAATATCTTACCTGAAAACTCTAAATATTACTTATAACCACCACAGTCTTTGTATTTCCACTGATGTAAGTAACTCATTTCCAATGTCTGATCTTCCATGTATTATTTTCAAGGGAATATTTCAGGTGGGGCTCATTTACTGACCAGCAAAATTGTAAAAATTTCTAAGCCTAATTAATGTGTAAGTTTTCATTACAATTGAGATACATTTTCAGGCTGACAGGTGATGCGAATAAACAATAATTTATCATCAGTCAGGTGGCATAATTTGTCTTAGTGTGCCACCAAATTTTTAGAACTGAAATTAATGGAATTGTAATGGTAGCAACAACTTTAAGATTTGATGTTTTGAGTTCTAGTGATTGTTTTTGGCTCAAAAGCCCCAAAACTTGTCTCTTCTCCCAATATAACTCTTTCCCAATACAATATTATGGTGAAAATAGTTAACACCAAAAATGTTGAAAAAGTAATATTCCTCTTTTAGACATATGAGAGTAACGAGAGGCTTCACAAGTTCTACAGACGTTTGTCGACCAACCGAGACAAAGAATGGAAGAAGGAGTTCGTCTCTACAATTGAAGGTGATAGACCAGTATATGTTCATTTTTTGCTGCAACCTTTCCCCCAATTTGTAGAAGGAGGAATAGCACAATAGATGACCTATATTCTGTGCTTTTGCACACAAATGTATACTTGTAATTATCTTACACATTCTTGGGTGTTTGGAACACTACTTTCAATGCCTCTCTCCACCCAAATGCTGTGAAGTCTTCGTGCTCCGCACGTGGCAAAAAGGGCCACACAATACCCCCCAGCTTTTGCGTGGTTATTTTCCCGCCTCACTCTTTTGCTCTTCGCTCACAGACTGAGACAATCTGTAAATCCATTCTATTACTAGCGTATGATTACCCGTTCTATGCCGTTCAGTGGCATCCCGAAAAGAACTCTTTAGAATGGACGTCTTCAGAAGCTATCAACCATTCCAAGGAGGCAGTCTTGGTAACTCAGTACGTAGCAGATTTCTTCGTCAATCAAGGTAAGATCTTTTACCGCCATTACTGCAACGCGGTCTCATAATAATGCGCAAATGTGCCTGGAGTAAGTTTTAACGTCGAGAGGTGGAAATCGGTATGATTGGAGATGTAAAGTTTTTAAACTTTAAAAATGCATAAGCTATCGTGCTATTTGTTCACAGATTTCTTTCGAGTCTTTTTATACCAAATTCTCCCTTTTTCTCTGAAGTCAGTGTGGTGAACGCGAAAATAGCGAAAGTGCGTGTTACACGAAGTCGCATTGAAGGCTTCACCGCTCGTGAAACACGCCCCTTCACTAGTTTTCGCGTTCGTGTCCCTACTGACTTCAGCGCAGATTAGAGACTGCTCCCAGTCCACCAAGTGATCAGCTGTGTTCTTTGTTGTAAATTCGTGAATCTGATTGATAGAAAACGATCCTGCGTGAGTTGCTCTTTGAAAGGCCAATTTTTCTCTAGTTTTGGCTTAAAATTCACGAAAGGGTAGCTTTTGGCATGTAATCCTTTTAGGATTCTACTGTAACAAACAGTCGACGAATACTGAACTCGAATTCGCTCATAGAAAACGAGGGCGAGTAATTGTTAATTGCAAAAATAGCATGCACAGCCCTAAATAAGGCCTTCAAAGACTTGCTGTTCAGAAATCATGTTACCCGTTACCAAAACTTTGTAATATCTTAGTATCCTGTGACCGCACAAAGAATGGTAAAGCTGTGGTATCGCTTTTGTTTCCAGCTCGTCTTAGCGGGCATCGATTTCCAAGCAGAGAAGAGGAGGATGCTGCATTGATTTATCAGTACACTCCAGTCTACTGCAAGCCGGAAATAACACACTTTGAGCAGTGCTACATCTTCTAGGGGGTTACACACTGAATAGGAGTTGGAGATGTGAAGTGTCAAATTATTGGAGAAATAAATAGTGGTTCGTCGTCGGAATTTTTCTCTTAGGCTTGCAGAGCGGGCTTATGCTTTAAATTGGGTGATTCCGGGACTGAATATCTGCCTGCGGGACAGTAGATTTTGTGGCTGTCACCCGCCGTGGTACGCGGAGCTTAGTTACAAATTAGCCCGACAAAGGTATGGCTCGTCATTTGCCGGCCTATCCTGAACGAAAATTTCTCTCACTTACTTACTTGAAATTAGCACTCAATTCTAACTTGTCATCAGTTCGAGTCACTACAGAGTTACATGGGAAGCATGTGCGGGCTTATCTAGTTATTGCAGCAATGTTGTCAACACGTGTGTTTGCCGCATGGAACAGAATGTGTTCTTACAACAATCACCGACATGTGGCTGTTGATGAGAAAGAATTACAATCAATTATCGACTTACCGGCTTACCGGTAATAAGTCTGGCTGTTTCAAGTAATAAGTTATGGCAGAGAAATTTTGAAATAACGTTTATGTTGTAAAATAATTTGTAACAAATGTAATTTTGCAGAGGGGTAAGATTTACACGAGGGCAAAATTTCAATTTATTATTATTAGTAGTTCATTTGTTCCAGTTTTACATTTTACATTTGTACTTTTGTGGCATTTTTTTGCTGGATAAGTTTATATAGAATTGTTTTAGTCTTTCGTAATTTTTGCAATGCTTATTCTATTTGTAATAAAATTGATTTTAAAATTGAAGAATCTTGCATATTTACATTTGTAGGAAAAAAACAGTTGACAACAGGAATGTTGCAAAAAGAAAATGAAATCATAAGCTGATCTTCCGGGGTCGGAAGATGAGAGACCCTGGGAACGAGGTTGGGGCTGGTAATCGAGCCTATGTACCTCCTTGATCACCAAGTTCTGACCCTGTTTTCGAAAGAATTTGCATTCACGTTTATCTCAACAAGCTCTACACCTAGGCCTGCGATATGATCATGTGATTCTGGTCAGCAAATGCCTTGTTTTAACAGCTGTCAGTTGTCGATAAAATGATTGGGCTGACCAAGTAGACTGGCATCCCATCCGGGGGGAATAGGAATTCTCTGTCGCTTCATGCTACGGAAACCTGGATAAGCTCCGGTCTGATGGACCAAGTATTCAGACTTTTTACCTCATTCAATAGCGAAGCGCACGAGCGACGTCATGACTCAGACAAGACTCAGACAAATTAAACAAACTGAAATTACGCACGATTCAACCACGACAGCCGGTGAACCTAAAACAATTTTGTAACGAAAACTTCGCTTACATACGTTCCCACTGTTTCTCTCAGAATGCACTGATCTTTTCCGAGTCTCGCTGGGGTCTAATAATTTGCATTCTATTTTAATTTTAGATTTCGCGCGCTTTGCTATTGACGTCCATCATGCATCCTTTTACATTAGTGCTGGGAAACTGTAACGCGCGATTTTTTGTTTCAACAGTCTATCACATACTTAAACTGAAAGAGAAGTGTGTGTGTGTGTGTGTGTGTGTGTGTGTTAGAGCGTTAAAGGAAAATCGTGCGTAACAGGTATCACTTCTAAATTTATTGTAATGAACAGAAGATATTTAATAGCTCAATTATTTCACATAAATAATTAAAAAAAGAAAAATAACTGAGATTTACCGAAATTAGCTGATAGCTGAGAAATGACCGAGCATTTAGTTATACTCATACTCATACTGTGCAGTGAGGTTCGGGAATCTCATTCCCTGCTCTTTGCGAGATAGTTGAGACTCCAGTGCCCCTATCCAGACCCTCAAAGCTGACCTCCAGTTAACCTGCGTTGCAGAAGAACTAAGTCCCGGTATATTGGGGGGGGGGGGGAAGGGGGCTGCAGCCCCCGGCCCCCCGGCTCATACGCCTATGCCCGCTGGAAATTTAGGCTTCTTCGTGGCTGGTAGATTTTAAGAAATCCCCTTAGCTTGTTAGCTGCGTTTCATCCTTGTAGGTTGATCATCTCCGTCAGTCCTTTTGCAATTGACTGATCTGCTAGTACATTGTGCAGGCTGTAGCCAGCAAACGCACGCGAGGGCTTTGAGCTGTGAAACAAAACCTTTGGTGCGTTTTAAAAGGTTCGTTCTGACCTTACTTTTTACCGTGAACTCTTTCCATTTCTCGCATGCACATATTTTGATATTGACTGTCATTAATTATATTTGGCCCCCCATTGTGTTTCAACAGCTAAATAAACAAACTAATTAATTTAATAAATTGGTATTTAACTTGTTTTCGTTCGGGTCGTATCATATTTTCATATCAACTTCTACATATCTCTTTCCCGTAAATTTTGTCAAATCTACGTTTTTGCTTCAGTTTGACGGTCTGGAGCCCGGAGCCTGGTCATATGCATACATAATTCATTCATGATGGCCACGATGACGTATTGAAACGTCACGATTCTTTGAAGAAACATGACATGTCAGCGGAGAGAAAACAAAATGCATCGATCCTTAGCCTGCGCAGCTGGCGGGATTCGCGGCGAAGTGAATATTTGTTTTTGGGAGGCCATCGTCGGAGCGGCAAAGCCGTACTCGCATGGCTTCGCCGCTTGACCTCGTTGGCTTCGCCCGCGAATGCTGAGTGAGAAGCTCGCACCCTCAAATCCCGCCGGCTGCGCAGGCTACATCGATCCTAAACCATGTTTCATTATCAAGACAGTAGGTAAAGTGTAGCATATGTGAAATAATTCATATTTGAACTGCGGATATGTGAAAAAAGCAAGTAAACATAACTCGATTCTCCCCACGCGATGATCTCGCCAGACTTGTTCACGCAGGACACAATACTACTACCTGCTGTTTCAACTGTGACATTTACTTTTTTTAAGGAAAAACACAATGATTTTCTACAGCTTGAATGAAAAATGTTTTAACATTAATTTATGTAATAAATAATTTATAGTTTCTAACAACTGAAATAAATACACTTTGGCAACATGCAAAGTTGGTTACATGTATCCTTCTTCCGTCCCAAGAATTATTTTAAAATATCAAAACTCTCTGTATACAAGAAAAAACGCTTTG
This sequence comes from Blastomussa wellsi, assembly GCA_947652115.1. NCBI lineage: Eukaryota > Metazoa > Cnidaria > Anthozoa > Scleractinia > Plerogyridae > Blastomussa > Blastomussa wellsi. Next base: position 23,262,331 of record OX393567.1, on the reverse strand, counting down.
GAGAATACAAATTTTATATTAACAATCCAAAAAATGTCTTGGGCTCCTGGAAAAAGTCTTTATTTGCTACATGCAACGCTAAATACCGGGAGGGCCAATACTCGATTATTTATTCCGTGTAGAAAACAACAAAACTGGGCCAGTTACTCAACTTTCTTCGTTGTGGACCGAAATAGTTAAAAAAAAACTGAGAAATTGGCTTAGACCTAGCAGTTAATCCGAAAAGGCCTTGAGAACGTTTAGGCAACCTTTTTAAAGTTTATCTGCCGGGCATGAAGGAAACGAATGCCGTCCATGAAGGAAACGAATAAACAAAATTACAACTGTAAACATAGTAAACACCATGAAATAAGAACTGGTGCTCGGTCTCGAAACTAAAACTTGAAAAATCTGTTTCTGCAGCCAGTTAAAGTAGACAATCCTCAAGAAAGTGAGTGATAAAATTGCACTTTCTATCAAACTTTCAGAATCGAATAGAATCGAACCGGCCAAATCTCAGTATGTTACAAACCGAAGCGGGTAATTGGAACACCGGCCGATCGCAAATGAATCTTCACGAAAACTAGTAAACGGTTTGGAGATAGCTCGAGATTGATTGCACGAATAAGCTTGTTGAGTCATATTCCACTTTTAAACGCCATTTTAAAATTACTAGTTTATATGAAAATCATCATAAAATGTTGTTCACAGAATTACTTCTCGAAGCGGCTAATTTCCTTTTTCGCCGGCCGCTCTTTAAGTTTTTAATGTCGGCCTTCCACTGCGCTATCATGTCGGACAAAACGCGCAAACCATCTGTAATCCCATCACCACAGAGGGCTGAGGTGGGCTGAAGATACCACAAATGTCTCGAACTCAGATTGTGAAGCGACAATTTGGTCGTTACTTCCATCGGGGCAGATGCATTTGGTAAATCTTGCTTGTTAGCGAATATTAATATCGGTGCGCCGTTTATTTGAGCAGAGTTAACAAGATTGAAAAGTTCTTCCTTCGCTTCGTCAATTCTTTCCTCATTTGCACTATCAACGACGAAAATAATCGCATCTGTCTGCCGAGCGTACGCCTTCCAAAGCGGGCGAATGTGCTCCTTTCCGCTCACATCCCAAATTTTAAATCTGAAGTCTTTTGACGGCCGAACAGTTTCCACATTAAACACTGGAGTCGGTACGATCCTTTCTTTCCAATCTTTCCACTTGCTTCGGTATAAAATCGCTGTTTTTCCACTCTTGTCGAGTCCTAACATAACGACGTGCAATGGTCTACGAAACTTTATTCTTGGACGAAATCTTCGTACGGAAACTACCAGGGTATTTCCCATTTCCCTTCTTGAAGTTCGTATGAAAATATTGCAGGAAACAAAGTATTGTAAAAGGTCACCACGGCAGATCTGTACCAATTTTTATGAGTCTTTCGCTGGAAGTTGTCAGTTTAAATAGGCAATTTCTTAGCAATGTTGCTAAGTTTAGCCAAAGAAAATTAAAAACCGAAAACTTATCCCTTCCTTTTCGTATCTGTACATTTGTTCTCGCAAATTTTCACAGGAGTAAACGAACTCGTACCAATATGCAAATTTAGATAAGCCACTTTATTTTGGGAGCCAGCATTTGATTGGTTCCGAGATAAAAACAGAATTTGCCTATTGTGCCTTGACAAGTATGTTTTGAATTGTCGCAGGAATTTAAACAATCATTTTTGCGCAATATTCGCGGGAGTTGTCAGAAGTTAAACATCGGATCTGTTTACTATTTCATTTTCGCCAAGAACACTGTAAGCATGTCATGTCATTTTTGCGAAGTATGTCGTGATTATGGAGTTAAAATAAATAAATCGAGGTCAGCACAATTAGCTTAATTAATCAGAGGTTTATGTAACCGGGAATGTAGTCCTCATTAAAAGGAGTTTCTTTTATGTGCTGTATAACAAAGGACATTCCGCCCTTTGGAAACTGAAGGAAAATATTGTTCTGAACAGCTCAATTAATTCCTTTGGTTCACACTTGCGTATATACTAAAAAGAAATTAGGTATCGCAACTATTTGAAGCCCGTTCACATTTGCGTTGTAAGAACTAAAAGGAAAATTTCTATATTCGTAGTTGTCTTCAAATACATGCTACTTGAAGCAAAGCTGAAGTAAAAAAGCTTTTAATAGGCCATTTCCGAGTTCTCTTTTGCCTCAGTATCAAAACGAGTCTAAGTGCGAAACCATTGTTATGAAAATGTGTTTTACCTGCATCTTCATTCTCATGCAAAACGAGCTCATTTCCATATGAATAGTTTCGCACTTAGACTCGTTTTGAAACAGAGGGAAAAGGGAACTCGGAAATGGCCTATTATGCACTTCAGAAACCTGTGACGTCTCACCGATGAAATGCAACATTGTTGTCGTGCACACAGTATCCATCAAGAAATAAGAAATCTTTTACGGCGGAAATTCAATCATTCGATTAAGTATGCCATTTACTGCAGGAAAAAATGTTCGACTACAACAGCTGATAACAGTGATAACTCAAATACTTGTGTTCATGGTGTGCCCTGGAGGGCAGATCTGAAAATCAGTGGTTTGCGGTCAAACTCTCATAAAACAAAGAAATTCACGAAAAAGCCGGTTTTCGTAATAAAAAACATTTAGTAGCTTTGAATTCTTTTGCCCACTGCATCGGCGTACGTCGCGTATGAAGGAAAAATTGTCAGAGAAACCGAAAATTTATGGATCTTTACAGTTTCCAGCTCACGGCTGCAACGAGTGAAAGAATGCAACACAGCTTTCTTTCCAGACGTAAAAACACCTGTTGCACCCTTTTCATATATAATTAAGACATATTTTAATTTATATCCTTCGCTCCCTTAGAAGATGCGTCTTATTTTAAAATTACAATTTCCTCCTTTTTAAAAAGAAAAATGTCATGTAAAATTCAACAGAATGTCGGGATCAAGATTTTTTACCGTGACATTTTATCATGGAGTACCGAGATCCGTATTTCATTTATATAATATCGTAATATCGTTTCTTCATTTATAATTAGCTATAGCTGCATACGTTTCAGCCTGAACTACAATAATAACAAGAAACATTCAGTTTGGAAATATTAACTTTTGGGGTAAACCGTCAAAACAGCGAAAAAGGTTGCGTCCCTTTGAAATGATTCGGTTCCAAGTTCATTCGGACCACGGTGCATCAAAACAATGAATCGTTGTCCACAACGATGGAGTAGGTGCTTTTGATGGGAATTGATGGATTTGATGCACCATGATCCTTGTGATCTTGCATGACTGAACTTGATCATGAGCCACCCAGGTTTCTAGGTATGTTCTTATAAAGCTAGCGGAGATAGGTCGAGAAATGCCGGGAAGCCACTTAATCCGGAAACTTCGTGCTGCAGCCCCGCTCCCGCCCCTCCGGCTCGTACGCCTGTGGCTGATGATTAGATTTCCTGGGAGATCCAACGTGCAATCAAGCAGGATCTTCGTCCACGGCTTTTGCAGTTTATTTAGTTTCATAAACGGCAGACGGATCCTGGCGGCAAAAGCGACGGAAAATAAACAAGATGGATAAGGCAGCAAACATTGAGACCCCATTAGGGGGGTCTGACTATCCCGTAAGCCATTAATTTTTGGCCTAAATATCCCATATCCATGATTAATTGCGGTGGTTTGTATCTCCAACTTTTATAATCTCTTGTTTAAATATCGCATATCCCGTTAATTTTCCCCAAATATCCCGTATCCCTATAATTTTTTACCCAAATATCCCGTATCCCAAAAACCCCTAATAGGGCCTCAACATTTTCCCGATATTTCGGTTTGCAAGACAAACCTTTCTCAGGAAAATTCGCGCTAAAAATTCCCGCCTTTCACTGTCCCCAGTCTCCCCAGCAACCACGTTCATCGTAAATCAAACATGGCGGAAATAGTTATGGCAACTGTTTAGCAAATTGGAAAGCGTTGTCAAGCCAGTTTTCTTAATACTCTTGTAGTTTACCTTTGTATTCAAAGACGAACGATGGATAAAACACTTTTACTTGCTCAAGATGTGACTTAAGCTCTAGCTTGAAACTCAAGGTATAGTGAAATCTCAGTTGATGAGAGAATCATTTGAAAGCAAACTAGCAGTAGTATCAATCAAAACTTAAAGTGAGCTTCATCTGGGTAAACAACACAAAGTATAAACTCCTTTAACCTCAACTTCCTCCCTGTAAGCCCTAATTTTTAGCCACCGTTTTATTTGCAAGTGAGTTTAAAAAATGATGTTATGGTATTCTCGTCAGTGAACAGTGATGTGATTTTCCACCGTAGTGGTCACTGTGAATTAGGATGGTCGACTGATTTTCATCATATCTATGTGTATATTTTGGTCCAGTTTTATCATGGGTCCCATATATTGCACCTATCAATGTTAAGCCCGAGTGGGGGGGGACCCCTTGGGGAAGTAACATCCCTAAAGTTCATAGTAGTTGTTGTGAAAATTAGAATTCCAACGCTTGATTCTCTGATAAAAAGCGAGACTATATTATTGAAACTCCACACAATCCTGTCAAAGTAAGGTGTTCCATCAATTTATATTATTATCAATATACGCGTCCAAATTGAAATTCGGCCTTGTCAAAACAAGCTGTGCGGCCCGTAACGGCCCTGAAGCTGATTGGTTCACACAATGAATTTAAACCAATCACATTACGTTCAGATCGTTTGAAGCGGGAAAACCACTGAGGTGCGTACGAGCGAACAGCAAGCTTTGAAGTTGAGTTTCACACAAAACGCATAGTTTTCAGAGATAAAAATTGGTCTACTTGTCATAAATAGGAAGAATGCAGACAAAAAATTTGGATTTAGACTTGAAGATAGGCTAGAAGCAAAAGCACAATCCAGAAGAAACAAAGAAAGCAAGTTCTTGTCGTCTTTACAAGAAGTGAAACGTGCGAAACCCGTGTCATTTGCGACCCTCGCGCTTTGCACTTGGGCTGCAAATAACACTACGCGGGCGCCAATAAACAATAATCCCTCAAAAAGTCATGTTAATACCGTACTGAAAGTGAGTAGTAAGAAGAAGTGTTTTTGTTAAAAACAAGTGCATTCCCTCTAAAATAGCTGCGCTTAGAAGCGCTACTTCGAAATTCGCCCCATTACTCTGCGCAGAAAAAGCAAACGCCCCCACCCTGGGGTCCAGATTCTTAGTCAAATTTCTGAGGGTGGAGAAGGCAATAGAGGTCAAAATGCCCCACATATGCCCGGGGGCCCCCCCTCGGGCTTAACATTGATAGGTGCATGATTAATTCTCTTTTCTTGGAGGGTATGGTAATTTGAAAGAAAGGATTATAAAATTTAAGCCAAGGATAAAATTGAACCACAACATATATTTCCATGCAAAGCTCATGCTGATGATTTGCGATACTTCCTTTCTAAATATTTTGGGGTTTGATACCACCCCCCTCCCTGTCAGAATTTTCATTGGCTCTCCATGGGGAAGGAATATTTTTAAACTACACATTTGACTCATAAACAATTTAAAATAATAATATTAATATTGCACTATTTGTGGCCACCATAATTAACAAAACATATTAATTGTAAACCACCAAAGGCAAATCCCCCTTGTGGCAGGGGAGGAAATTTGAACCCAGAACCCAGGTATGATGAAGTAAAAAGAAACATGGTTCATTTTTTTATCTATTTACAGACTAAAGTTGATACAAGATGGATGGTAACAATCAAGGCCTACGCTTCGCGATTGAAATAGTCAATGCCCAGTTTGTAACAGCAGGACGCTACTTCCTTGTACTGAGGATAATAGGAAGTAAAGTCAATAGCTCAAAATTGAAACTGTTTGTGGGTAATTCAAAAGTACCTTTGGAAGATCACGAGTTTACCACTGATGCCTGTCTGGAGGATGGTGATCCTCAAACATTGGTAACATTCACAGATTCAGTGATCTCATTTTTGATGCCTCCAGGTTTGTGTCTGCATGTAAAACCAGTTGCCATGAGCTTTTATCAGTCTGGACAAGGAAACCTCCCATTGTTTGTATTAAATGGCGTCCATTATAAGCTGGTTATTTTTAAATCTATCAGGGCAAATGCAGGGGCTCTGTTCCAGGATTTAGAAAATTGAGTGTTACAACCATTAGAGATTAGAGCTTTCATTGTTTATGAACATTACAAAGATTGCCCTTTTATGAATACATGATATTGTCATTATTACTGCTCTTTAAATGTCAGAGAGTGGTGATGGACACATTCAACTTGTGGTCGAAGCATTCCGACTTCCAGAGAATCCCATGCACGAAGGAGACAAGTATGGAGAGGCTGTGTTTGATGTATTTCCACGACGAGGTGCTCTTTTCTCTGCAGTGCGGCAGACAACACCATCTTCTAAAGATGCCAATGAACTGTATCAGTTTGAGACCAATATTACATTAAGTCAACTGCAGGAAGGTGAAGGATTTTGGAGCAATTGTGGTACCATTAGCGCTGCTGTGAAACTGTCATATGAGGAACCTGAGCAAACTAGTAAGTCCTTGTCTTAAAGTGTTCTTTAATTTCTTTTAGATAGAGAAAGGAGAGCTTTACTAGCAACAAATTTGATGAAAAATTTCATGACTTGGCTGATAATGATTAGTTGGTATGTTACCAACAGATTTAAAAAAGACTGCCAGTTAATGCAGATTAGAAGTGTTACCCTATATAATTTACTTTCAGCCAACAGGCGTTGGTTTCCTGTTGTAGAAGTATGTATCTCATTAAATTTCTTGTGGTCAGCCGTTTGACTGTTCTGCATCTAAGTGGCAACAGAATCCATCAAATCCAGCAAATGTCACTGAAAGTGATGTGAAAGAAATCTGTTTCAAACCTTCCAATTTGCTTACATGTATAGTTACAGATAATTGTCTAATAGAGTTTTACACCAAGTGGTGCAAACTACATAATAACATTATTGTAAAGAACTGCACACTACAGAAAAATCTACTTGCATGAGAACTAATTAATGTATTATTTTGTTACGGTTTTCGGTGTGTTATTTCTGTGCTGTCTAATGCTTGCTATTCGATAACAGTCAATCAAACTGTGATGACAGTCGAACAATTAGACGGTGAGGCATGGTCGGACAGAACTTCATTGTTCAGGAAGCAAATGAATGCAGGAAGTTTAGCCAATTTAGTTCCAAGTAGCGAGTTCGAAGTTTCTGAGACAGGAAGAGTATCTCCAAAGATTGAGAGTGATCATATCAAGAAAGAGGAGACATTTAGAGATGACAGAGTAAGACTTGTTGAAAGAGAGGTTTCACCAATATGTAAGTACCTGTGCCTGTAAGAAAAAAAACGTCACAGTTTTTCATCAAGAAAGAGGAGACATTTAGAGATGACAGAGTAAGACTTGTTGAAAGAGAGGTTTCACCAATATGTAAGTACCTGTGCCTGTAAGAAAAAAAACGTCACAGTTTGTTGTTGCATTTAGCAAGGTGCAGATAGAAATTGTTATTAAATAATTTTGTATTGGCGCCTCAATGGTGGTCATGTTATTAATCCTTGCTGGTTAAAAGCTGCCATGTTCAGAAAGCAGGTTTCATCTGCCTTACTGTTATTGATGCCGCTGCAGAACAGATAACTATGCAGTATGTGCTATGTTGTGTACTTTATAACTCTGGCAGGTGATTTTAAGAGAGATCTTGAGCAGTGCAATCATGAGATTGGAACAGTTGAGTCTGTAGCTAGTGAATCGTTACTCTTGACACAGCATGCAGCTGGAAGCTTAGCCAACTTTTGCCCCAGTCAGGAGTTTACAGAGATCAAAAATAAGACTCTGGAGGTTTCAGAACTTAATAAAGCCAATGAGAAAAAGAAAATGGTGCAAGAACTCAGACCTAATGTAGACAGATGTAAGTACAAGAAGGTAGTTAGTGGTGGTAATTAAGTTGTTGATATGAGTTCACATTTTAAAGAGGCTTGAAAAGGTTTTCAGCTGCTCATGCTTTTGTAGCTTGTGTCAGCTTGGGATCCAAATTTTCATTAAAGATGCGCACACTACATCATTCTGAAATCTGTGAAACCGGGAAATGAAACGTGTGACAAACATTTATTGTTATTTTGAAAATTAACTTGGTGACCTACCTTGATTTTTTGCTTGCGATTAATGTTCAATATGCTGATTCAAATAGAAAAGTTTGGGGAAAAATTATCTAGTGGAATTTATTGTAATTTATAAAACGCCTTTTTTAATATAATTAAACTTCCACCAGATAATTTTTTTTAATAATAATTATTGGCAGACAAGATATAGAATTAAGGGAGCTTTTAAATAACGAAAATAAATAAATAAATAAATAACGAGCTTGATGTCAAGTTCCATGTTTGGATGGCTGATGAAACACTGTCGTACGTGTTTGTTATATTATAAATTGTTTCTTCCTCGTCTTGTATTTTGATTGGCCACTGGAAACAGAAGCCATGGAAATGTTATCAAGAAGTTGTAAAGAAGATGAAAAGAAGAGAAAATTGATCAAAAACAGCTTTAATTCCTTATAATTATTTGTAGTTAGTTGGTGACTCCTTTTTAGTTGAGAAACAGGAAAAGGCAGGCAGTTTAGCCAACTTGTGTACAAGTAGCTACATGTGTTGTGCATCTCCAGCTGAGGTGAATGGCAAAGAGAAGAATGAAAAAGTTGATGAAGATATTGTTGAAAGTGGAGAAGTGATTTCAGTATGTGAGTTTCAACAGTGGGTCATTTGAGTTCAACATGATAGATAATATTGTTCTTAGTTAATAGTTTGGTTTATGGAGGTTTTTCAGTCAGAAGTCTTCTAACTTCAGACTTGCAATCGTCATGTTCAGTGTCTTTCACAGACACTATACTTGGTTAATAAGACTGGATACTCCATGTCACCTCATACACTGGAGTGCATTGTTGAGTTATAATTTATAAGCATGTGGGAATTTTGAAGAACATGAAAAAAGTACATAGAGAAGCAATTAGAAATACCGGTATTTATACTCTAACTCGTGATGTAAGCTGAGCACATTATTATTTATAATGTTTATATAGCATGGAGCTCTTCCCACCTGACCAATCAGAACATTGGCAATTCCTTCAACATTTTATGATAATGTATACAAATTGGTGTTTAAATGTAACATCATTGTTAGGAGTAATTTTTGCTTGTGTTACAGGGCAGAACATTAACCAGCATTCCAGAGACTCTAGTGATGTATTACAGCAACAGGCAGAGAACTTAGTCTTAGATAGTCCACACAGTCAGTTATCTAGAACAAAAATAGACAGAGAGGAACATTCTGATAACATTTTGAGCATCACAGAAAAAGGGAGAGTTGTACGCAAAGTAAAGAAAAAGGGTGAAAGAGCACAACCTAAGGGTTATCATATTCACAGAAGTCCAGTCAGCCTTTCAACAAAGAGTTATAAATCTTTAAGGGTACAAGAGTTGCAGAGGATAGGTCATGCAACTATGGAGAACAGCTACTTTTTTGCTAAGGAAAGAGGAACGGGTAAGATGCATCTTTCTTGTAGCAACAGCAGCAATTTGAGTGAGTTTCAACTGAGTGTTAAAACCAATTAGGGTAAATTAAATTTACTTTCCACAATCACAAAGGACAGAGACAATCCACTGAACCAATTAAAACTCAAAGTAATTACATGTAGCCAACACAAAGTGCGGGAAAACGTGCCCGCACGAGTCACAATTGGTTTTACTTCTGATTGGTTGAACAATTGTGGTATGAGATTTTTAAGCCAATCACTAAGCGAAGTAAGGCAAATTAAAGCAAATGCAGATTGAATTAATTTCGACACTGAAGTGCGAACTGCTGTTAGTAATGACGCAGACAAGACAGTGTTTGCCTTTCATGCGTGAAGTTAGGAAGGTTACAGTTTGCATCACAAGAACAGATTGCAGAGGACATTTATTCGACTTAAGATAAATTTTCTTTAATAGCTTTTGTGCATCTGGTATTAATATTAATTTGCCAAGCAGTTTGGTGATGGTAGTAAAAATCAACAGGTTCCAAGTAAAGAATTATGTTGATACTGTCCATCACATTCAAAAAACTAACATGGCAGCAGAAGATTCATTAAATAGTGAGCAGTGGTCAAGAGTTTAGTCCACCGGGAGATGTTGAAAGCGGCTGGCAAAGTTTTATTTGCAGTTATTCAAATTTGTACAGTACCCAGATCTTAATAGAGCCCTTGTAGCAATTGCAAATGTCAATTTAGTTTTAGAAATTATCTTGAGAAGTCTTACTGAGAATTACTTACTTTATGTCAGTAGTAAGGTATAGTCACATGTGAGATAAGATATGCATTGTTTTTCATCTATTTGCCCTTTCCCATGCCATTTGAAAGGAAGAAAAAAATATCAAGGTCTCTTGGTTGAGATTGCTATAATTTTCAGTCAGTGGATGGATACATGTTTTTCTGCAAAAACAATTAATTTGTTTCTTGACTGTAAATCCATAGTACACTCAGTGTCCTGCAATGTGAAAATCTATCATTTTACCATCAGAGCCTGATAAGAAGCCACAACAACTTCCAATTTCCAGGGATCCTGTGCCAGGTCCCTCAACTGCACCAGATACTCCCACAGGAATTAAAACAGTGAGTCATCTCCTGTTATTACTAAATTAATCCTTGGCAGTTCCCTAACCTCAATAACCTTAATATTGCACTTTTCCAGTAAATCCAGTTTTTGATTCAGCTGATAATCTTTGTTCTACTCGCTACCAGTATGTTTGGCCCCTATAATCCATGGCCTCCCTCCTTTCCTTTTCCACTTTGGAGTGGAATAAAAAAATATCTTGTGATGGTGTAAGCTTGGTTGGATTCGTCATCTCCACTTCCTCCTTGCCACAGTAGTTCAATTGTGTCATCCTCTTGGGTCCTTCTCAAGTGTGTTCTTGTCCCATAGGCCATCTGATTAACAAGATGATTCTGAGACAAAACAGGAACAGTATTTTCTGTTCTTTTTTCAGGTCCAAGAGTCTGCCCTTGGATCTCATGTCAGCAGTATACCAGAGCATCACTTGTGTGGGAGCTACACAGCCAGGGAAGGGTTTTGTGAAGTGGTTGTCCTTGCTCATGGGGCTCTAGGACTGCCATGTAAATCAGATGGAAGGCCTCCTCAGCCATATGTTGTAGGGTAAGTAAATAGCAAACAAAGAGAATAGAGTATAATTTGGTTTTATCAGCTGGGTTGATAATGTCAATTTGCCACCGTAAAGAGATTCAAGAGCTGACGAAAGGCTAACGCTCGAAACATCAGCTCTTGAATCTCTTTACGGTGGCCAATTGACATTATCAACCCAGTTGATAAAACCAAATTATATTGTTATACTTCCCACCGACGCAGCACCACAGTTTCTTTAGAAACCTACCCCCTCTAAAGAGAATAGAGACTTTATCACAAGTTGTCATTGTGTCTTTAGTCCCAAGAACTTGGGCCAAGCTTGTAGGGCTATAGCAACTCTTCTGAGGCTTTCTGAATCACCACAAAAATTTTATTTAATATGTGAAAGAGGTGTTTGGCTGATAGATATCAAGAACAGTGTGGACTGTACAGTAATGCACCTTTAAGTTAGTAGTATTTGATGTTACCTCATGTGTACTGTTTTTGCAGGAAGTCTGGAAAAGCAGAGGCTCAGATGCAAATGGGACAATCTGTTACTCATTCTGCTATTCAGCCTACTCATTCTCCATCTTGGGAAGAACTGCTGTTGATTGAGGTCAAGGAGGATGAATCTAAAGATGAAGGTTTGTCGTCTAAGTGGTGTAAATGTGGCAAGATAGTATTTTCCATCACAATGTTTCAGCTCAAATTGAAATTTGGAAGGAATTAATTTAATGCCGGTATTACAATATCACTTGGTCCTTCCTTTGAGTGCAAACATTGATATGCAGTTGTCAATTCATGCATTGAACATAAGATTTCTTTTTTCATTTAGAATTCGCAAAAGAATAAGACTTCTCATATTTCAAACATCAGGGCCCAGTTTTTTAAGGGAGAAGGTTGCTGTCCACCACTGACATCAGTCGCCAACCAATTTAACTTCATCTTGTAATCTATAACTGAGGAGGCCTAATTAACATAAGCTACATAGTTTCCTTTAGGCCTCCTCACCATTGTTGCCTTTATTCTTTCTATCTTTTTTTGTTTTCTTTATAATAATTGCATCTGTGGTGTGGCAAATAAATAAACAAAATAAAAATAAATATTTAAAATTTCTTTTTTTGGTTTTCTTGGACAGTTGTTATCTTGTTGGTAGCAGACTATCCCAGCAAAGAGTTACTTACAGAGTATACTGTACCACTTGGGCATTTGAAACCCTTTCATCAATATCATCTGGAGTTGGTTCAGGTACTAAGACATTTGGGAGATGGGTGACTAACTTTTAATTTGTCTTATTTGTTAGTTAGGCGGAAAGTTCCAGTGTTCATTTGGTTGTTATTTTTAATTATGTTCTTGGGCAAGATTCTTTGTTCTTACAGTGTGTTTCTCCATTCCACTACAGCCATCGGACAAAATATAAAATGCTTGGTGTAATCTGCAAGTGGTTTGAATGCCATCTGGGGGATGAAGGAATGAGAGAAATTGGAGAGCTGTAAAACTTTTAATCTGATTGCTTTTAGTCTGGTTTATACTTGTAACCTTTCTGAATAGCTGCAAGGCTTGTTGATTTCTTGTGGATTAGAAAAAAAACCTTTACTTTTACCTTCATGCACCCCTACAGAACAATGTTGTTTGTACAGACAAGAACCCAGGGTGGATAACGGATTTGGTCAGCTGGTAATTTGGAGTTGCTTACTCAACAGCAATGTGCTTTAACTTTGTTCATTTGACAGCCAAATTCAGAGCTAAGTGGTGATATTAGACTATACATCACCTTGATGAAGAAATTGGACAAGCTACCACTGCCCTCTGCTGGTTCAAAGATGTATGGCTTTGAGGTAATGCATGTGAATAGGCTGAGATCTTAGCCTTGGAACTTAGTGTGTCTGTAACAGTAGCTTGACTTGTTTAATACAAGAATAGTGTATTCTTTTGAATTGGAGCATGCAATTTGTAACACCTCCAGAAATGAGGCAATAGTTCTGGATAAAAACAATTTATACTTCCCATAAAGGGACTCAAAGATGTTGATCTGGCTAAGGTGTTCATGAGAGGTTCAGAGCCAATATTTTGCCTGAACACAAGTTAGAATTAACCTCCATTTTCTAGTTAGTACTTGTTACACTATCCACCATTTTACAAAATTCATTTTTCTGTTTGTCATGCTAGGTGTTACTTCGCAGGTTGGACTCTCCAGTCAGTAGCCAAATGGGTCCGCTTATTGCCACTGGGCGAGTTGTAACTGACTGGGAAGAATACAGGTAATATATTCTCAACATTTTAGTGATTTGAGGAATCAATGCAAATAGCATTTGAGTATGACAAGTTGCAATTCACTCCATCTCAGAACAAACAACACTCTCTTTGTCTTTTCCTTTGGTCACTCGAAAGAAAATAAATGGGTGCAGTTTCTGTTTCATTATTTGTCTTCAAAAGAGATTTACATCTCATTTTGTTAGATTGCCAGAATGCATTAGTATTAGTATACACTTAATGGTATTGCTAGTAAGGCCTGGTTCACACCAGCATCATAAGGTCGACATAACACAAATGCAAAAAATGACATAGCAGGGACATAAAGCTACATGAATGTGAACCAGGCTTAAGACTAACTTGGATAGTTAATTAGCTCAGTAATTTTGCTGCGTTATTGCCACCACAAGGGAAACCATGCTATCAGCTCAGCCAAGGCCAGCTGGGGTAACAGTAACTACTATTCACTGTCCATCACCGCACCCAACTTCATTTGCTGTAGCAGGAGTTACACATGTGCACGGAGCTCCTCAAGTGACGACAGCTGGTGGTCCTCAGGAGCAACCTCAATGGAATCAGACTATGTTCTTTACTGGAGATGAGTCAAGTCTCTTTACTTCCACATCAGCTTTGGTTGTGGAGTATTATCCAGCTTCACTTGGTAAGATATTACATGGACAAATTTGACCGGACAAGAAGCCAGTCTGGTCAGACAAAAAAATCAACTGGTTGATATCTATAAAAAAAATTCACTGACTTTTCCCCTCATCTATATCAGGACTGCTGGTCAGGATGTCCGACCAGACCAAGCTTTTGCCGGTCAAAACCTGAAATTTGCCGGACAAATGTCTGATGACCGGCTGTTATTTGCAGGCTTGCTCAACATACCGTTTAGTATATATACTAATTATTTACCTCTGTATCAGTGGCTAGTGGTGGATAATTACCTTGCTGCTTCACCAACTAATCCTTGTGGTGCTGATCTTGTTCTAGCTATGACTGGAGATTGCTGGCAACTGACAAGCCCTGTTGGTTACTCTTACCAAACAATGGATCAGTTATTACTTTCAAGCTTAAAGTGGGACAGTGGGAGGCTGGGCCTCAGGGTGGACAACCTCCCAATTGAGGTAAGGCATAATAATCCCCAATTCCCTCTATGAGACTTGCGTGCAGGGAATCATGGTACATGTAGTTGTATGCATCATGTGCACTGCATCTTTGAGTCTTGCCATACAAAGCTGCATACAGCTACGTCCATGATTCCCTGTGCATGTGTCTCTCAGAGGGAATCGACCATTATTATTTTAACCAACACTTTCAAGCAGGCTGACTCATTTTACCACCATTATGTTGCTTATCTAGTTATTTACACTCACAGATAGTTATCTGTATTGCAGGGTTCTAACCTAAGAACAGTTATAGGGCCTGGTCCCACAGTTGGAATGGTGCTCAGACTTGTCACTAATGAGGTATTCAAAAGGTGTTCTGTGTTTATCCAAGCATCCATTAATAGTGTCAATTCCTGGTAGTGATTAAATATGTTTTGTAGTTAGGCTGATATTAATAATCAAAGCTTTGCTAAGGGCTCATAATTTGTACACTAAAGTCAGAATTGAGAGGTGAGCTGGCTCCATCCTGACCAGTGTGCTTGTGTTGTGTCAACCACTGGAAATGATCCGTTGTTGGGCTTGGTTATTCAGAATCAAACCTTGAAACCTTTACAATACGTAGTCACATTGACTCTCATTGTTTCTACAGAGACCAGACCAGCTATTGTCTGCTGCCCACTTGTCTTCATTGCCTGTTTTTAGAGGGGCACCTCAGACATCACAGCTGGGGCAGTCCATACCTACTCAAAAGTCAGAGGCAGCAGAGCAGGTAGTTTAATTTTGGTGGATCTTGACCATATTTGTGTTTCTAGAATTCAGTGCTGTAGGCAGGTTTTCCATGAAGCGTGTTTCCTGTAGATCTTGACAATATTTGTGTTTTCAGAATTCAGTGCTGTAAGCAGGTTGTCCATGTAGTGTGTTTCCTGTAGATCTTGACAATATTTGTGTTTTTAGAATTCATTGCTGTAGGCAGGTTTTCCATGAAGCGTGTTTCCTGTAGATCTTGACAATATTAATTGTGTTTCCAGAATTCAGTGCTGTAAGCAGGTTGTCCATGTAGTGTGTTTCCTGTAGAGCCGATGCTTCTATAACAAAAAGGTTTCCATTAATATTTTCAGACAACATATGGTCTTCCTCCAATGAATGCAGTCAAAACCATTCTGCCACAGTTTCACTCTTTGTATAATGCACCAAGACCGGAGCCAGTCAAGGAATATGTTCCATCGGCGAATGTTTCATCCCCACCAGAAAGAGGGTGAGGTTCTGGTTAACACAGTCTGTATGTGGTAAAATTAGTTAAAAGCATATGGTAGGCGTAAGTGAATGCTTTTTATGACTTTGATAAACAACTTCAAACTCAGCCTTTCCCTGTTGTCTTCCAACCCCTGTCTGAAACTAGCTGTTTCTAAAAGTTTATAATTAAAGCTGCACAATACATTTATGACAAGTTAATGTATATTCCTGAAGAAGCATTTGTGAAAAGCATGTAGAACGATGATGTCCCTGCTTGTGCTAGTTATCAGATCACATTTACCTAACCTACCTGTAGCTTAGCCTACACATGGTTTGCCATCAAACCAAGGTTGTCGGGGAACAAGCACTGTTTCACATTTAATTCTCGTCTTAGAACTGAAAAAGTCTCTTTTCCAACAAACCAAACAGAAAAACAATAAAGGGGCTGTTACCAGTCTAAACAATGACCTGTCATCTTTTCACTAAAGGATATATATACATAACGTTGTTTAGAAACGTCTCTTGCAAATGTCGTTGTGGTGTCCTCAGTTTTTCAAAGAAGGGTAAAATTTGTAGCCACTGGATCTGATCATACTTGTTCCTTTTGCTCTGCTCTAGAAATGTCCATGCTGGTGGAACAAGTCAAATTCCTCCAGAAGTAAGCATTGTAACTGTTTTAGTTCTCATCATTGATTTAGAACTGTAACTGCCACTATCGATTGAAAGTAATTATGAGTTGCAGAAGGCGGGAGGAGTGGAACAAGGTCTTCCCCAACGTTCGGGCTGTGTTATGTTTAAATTCTTTTTTGTGGGTTGAGCATGTGCTTCAAACACGATTGTTAACCTACATGGAGAAGAACACAATTGTTGCGGTTCAAGTGGTACTCTTTTAAATTAAGGCGTATTGCGTGTTTTTCGTCAAAGGTAATGTGAGCTCGACATAGCAATTTTGAACAGATAAAAGTTTTGGGCGTTGGTCATTGAAACATTGCATTTTACTAGTGCATCACTTCAGTGAAGTATTCCGTTCTTGGGTGAACGTAGAAATCATGCAATCGTGTAAACTTTATTTTGCTTATCATATCAATAAGCTGGCATGTATGAGCATGGCACTCAACTTGCTGAATTATGCTATCTAATGCTATATCTAGATCAGGGGAACACTTGACATCAGAAGTCTTGCTGTCATGGATTACCAAATGAAGGTAAATAGTGTGACCTTTGACTGTTAAATTTTCTGCACAGATCATTATTGTTTCTAATAGCATTCTCTGTTTGGCACATATCGACAACTTGTCACAAGCAGAAAGAATTGTCCTGATTTACCACCACATTCTACTCTGTTCATTAACGAATGAAGAAGTTTGTTTTGATGGTATTAGCAAAGAAAATGTATTACCAGACTTAATTTGCGTTTCTACATAAATCATACTGTTCTCTGATATTGTTTATAATGTCTTGAACAGCTTATACTACCTTTTTTGTGTGTTGGTAATTCTCTGGAGTGTTCTTAAGTACGTCTATAGGGGATTGACTTTCGAATTTGGCGTTGGTGCAAAGATAAACTTGACATCTTTCTGTCAAAGCCTTGTGTTAAGAGTATACTATGGGATTTGCAGGAAGTGGATCGCTACAGAACAGCAATGAGAAAGATGGCAACAGATCTCCTTCATGTGCGAGAAGATTGCAAACGATTAGAGGTGATGTGTTGAATTTTTAAAGTAATATCCAGTAACCTAAAGTCAAAATGTTCTGTTTTAAAGAAAACGTTAACCTCGGGGCGTTTAAGTTCTATATACTTTCGACTAGGTGCATTTTGATAGAACATTTCTTTACTCAATATTTGTACCGCGTTCACCAGAATGTTCTCCTTTCCTTGGCTGCTCCTATCATTGCAGAGCAATTTGTGTGATTACTGATATGTGTTTGATACACAGGCGGTGGCCTTTACCTGACTGGCCTCTTCCACTTTTTAAATCATTTTCTCTGAACAGAAAACATAAAGGAAACTAATACATAATCACGATTTTCAAAGAGCTTCCTATTGTTAGGGAGAAAAAGATCCGTTGTTTGTCTTAAACTATCCTTTCTGCAACTTCTTTAACTTGTTGATAAGCAATGTTCAAATGGGGACAGGTGCCAATGCAAGCAATGCAGGAAGTATGCAAGTGGTTGTGCCCAGTCACATGCAAATAAAGAAGTAACCATGGTAATGTCCCACAGGTCACCTCCCCCTGGAACCTGGCACACTGATCTCTTAGTGGAGAAGAAAATCACAAAGAGCACTTATCTGAATGGAAGTTCCTTCCAAGAACCAAGAAGTGTGTGTTGATGGGGAGGGGGGGGGACAAACAAAAGGCGAGCAGTGGCGAAGCTTCTCAACGCAAACCACGAGGGCAAATGTGTGCGTTGATGACTTCACTGTTCGTGTGCAATGGCGAATGCCCACTGGCAAACAGAAAATCTCCCAGTTAACTATGATTATTGATAATCTAATTAACACAATCATAGCGCATCTGTTTTATTAATGCCTGGCAGTAGTATAATGTTCGTTTCTTGGTCGTGGTTGATTCTTGCAGGAAGCTAACAGTAGGCTAAGGAGAGAATTGGGCCAGCATGACGAGATATCCAGGTTGATGGTCAGTTCAAAAGACCTGGATAATGTTACCCACTCTGAGCTGGTACAGAAATTTGGTAAGATTACATTTATCAAGCAGCCCTAGGAGCCCTAGCTTGCGAGAACAGCACCAGTGAAACTAGAGTCGAAAACCTTGCCTTCTGTCACACTCTATAGGGGCCCACGACATAGCCAATTTCAATCCCATTGTGGTGGGGGTGAGATTGTCAGCCCAGTTTCCAAAACAATCCTCTGAAATAAAGTTGGCAATTAAATAAAGAAGGTTCAGACCCGGGGGTTCAGACTTGGCTGAAATTCGGCCCAGGCTGAAAATTCTCCAACACATGTAATTACCTCCTGAGACGCCTTAATTTGTGGTTCGTTGCCGTGGTGTAGTTGGAAATGTAATGTAATGGCTAACTCACGAGTAAAGGAAATAAACATGGTGATAAATGTGTTCTTTCGTCTGTTAACCAGTCATTTGAACTGTAACGTACACTTCAAGTTTGGATCCTCAACTCGAATTGTCCGTGGTTGTATTATATTTGATACATCTAGCGGTAACTCGACTCTTATTTCATGTAATTTACAGTATTATTGAAAAAGAAATTAGCAGATGAATCATCAAAGAAGCAAGAACTACAGTCAAGACTTCAGCGCCTCCAGAACGACCTCATCAAGGTGACTTGTCTTGCCTGTCAACACTTTAAGTTTTGTTCCTGATTTACTTTAAAGTAATAGCAAGCTTTTACGTAAATATAATTCTTGACAGAAAAACGAAATGGAAAAGGAGTTTTTGAAGCTCCAAGAGGCTCATGAAGGCCAACAAGCACTTTTACAAAAGTTGCAGGTATGTGGCATATCGATTTATATCGAATGTACCATAACGTTTGAATCGCTGATCTCTAGTTAGAAATTTCTTTTCAGGTGTCTTTGATATTGCTAATTGGCGTTGCAGAGCTTGATCATTCATCTTTTTAAAAAGAATTTATTAATTGGCGATAAGCGCTTTTAAATCCATGACCAGTTTGTCTTGAGCTTTGTTCTGACAGAATTGCTATTTCTCACGACATTCTTGCCAGATTGTCAGATATAGCGGTTTTCGAAAGTAATTCTGTGTTTACATTGGTCTTGTACTACTTCGCTTAGTGATTGGTTTAAAAATCTTTTACGATTATCTCCGTCCTTTATGATTGGCCACAGTAATTACTTTGGTTTTGGTTTTGGTTTTACAACGCTCAGTTGAAACTCGCTCTAAAGTAGAACCAAGGTTGGAGCACAGCAGTTAGGTCTTTGAGCTTTTGCATTTAGTAACATGTAAAAGTGTGTTACAATGTATCATGACCAACATGTGGATGATAAGGTAACACTCTTTAGGCCGCCGATCCCGAGTTGGCTGCACTCTCTGTTACGTAGTTGTCCAGTTTCCGTTCGTTTTTTGCTTGTGTAGGGGAAAATTCAGAAGGCACAGACAATCCAAGACACTTGCAAGAAACAAGAAAAGGTAATAAGTTATTGCAGATATCAATTTCAAAGTACGTGTCGTTAGGTTGAAGCACAGCTACCCGCCGGAGTAATGTTCTCTGTGAAAAATAAGTTTCAGTGGGCCATATGCAGGATGAGGTCATCATCATCATTATCGCTCCTTTTTGCGCCATGGAACGCATAACTTGATAAGGATGATAAGATCGCATTCTCAAAATTCTTTACCAGGCATCGGTTACGCGAATTATTCTCAGGCCTCTGTCACATTCATGCAGTTTTGACATGGCTATTGTTATCATCTTGGTACTTTGGGAACTAGTTCATGATAAATTGTATAAAAGTTTGCACTTCGAAAGCAAGGCGTGGTGGTGAAACTGGTCAGTGTGAGGTAAACACGCTTAAGGGCTACAACTATATGTGGTTGAAGTATGCAGCTCTCCCTAGAGACCGATTTGCGTGTCAAGATGGTTATAGCAAGCGTTGTCTTTGTTTCTGCGATCATGTCTATCCACTGATGCGTAATTGGCCAAGCAGCCTTCATCCAGACAAACCTTCATGGCTGGCGTAGCGGCATGTGAAGGTTCGGACCATACTGGATCCACCCTGCCTGTCAATCTCCTACTTTGCATGTTTCCTGTGGAGAGCTCGTTACCTAGAAGCCAAGAAAACATCGACATGAAGACCAGACTCGTTCCCAGGGTCGCTCATCTTCCCGCCTTCCCGGAGCGAGAGGTGACAGTCAGTCAGTCAGACAGACAGACAGACAGACAGACGGACTGACTGACAGACAGACAGACAGACAGGCAGACAGAGAGACAGGCAGACAGACAGACACACAGACAGACAGACGGACTGACTGACAGACAGACAGACAGACAGACAGACAAGCAGACAGAGAGACAGACAGGCAGACAGACAGACAGGCAGACAGAGAGACAGACAGACAGACAGGCAGACAGAGAGACCGACAGACAGACTGACTGACTAACTGACTGACAGACAGACAGACAGACAGACAGACTGACTGACTGACTGACAGACTGACAGACAGACTGACTGACTGATTGACAGACAGATAGACAGTTTATTTATACATGGAATCTCTTTCACTCCTCTGAAGGAGAGACCTGGCAAAGAGATTACAAAAGGGATCGGCTAGCGTATTGCAGTTGACGCCCTTTGTTCCATACGGAAGGCTTGAAGCTAGTCAGTGCTTAAAAATCTTATTTCATTGCAGGTTATTGTGCAACTTGAGCAGCTTTTGTCCAAACAAGGAAAGGGGCAGCACAACGGAGGTGAGTTGCGTAACAATGCTTTAGAATTATGACAGCACTGATTAAGCATACAGTGGTTGAATAAAAATCTGTGCGTATGGTATGGTAAAATGACTCTTCTTGCTTGTGCTCATTTTTGCCTTTTCTTCCTGGCTCTGTAGAAACATACAGGACTCTTAGTGAAGAGAACATGAGGTTACAAGCGGAAGTATTGCAGTACAAGGTAGTGATGGTTTTACATCTAATTATTGTTCTCTAGACACGTAAGGCATGATGTTACAATTTCGTCTCGAGAATAAAGATTGCCCAGGAAGCTGGTCCATGCTTGTTTTTACATCTCATTGCAGGAGCTGCTAAAAACATCTGAAACCAAGCAGAGGAAACCAAGGTACACATCATTATGTAATATATGAAACACGAGAGACAGTGTTACATCATATTTCAACACCGAGAAGAGAGTTGAAAATACAACGCACAGCGGAGTATTTTTTACGAATTTCGAGGAGTTTGAAAATGTGATGATAGGAGAAAACGAAGAAATTAAATCGTAAAAATCCACATGGATATTCCTTTGTTTGAACTTGATGAATTATTAAAGAGTTTGAAAATGATTGTTAAATATCTCTTGTGGCGTGTTCGCGGCTGTGCCTTTAATTTTCATTTATTTTTACATTTTTTGTTATGATTATCCAATGAGAACTCTTGACATAGACCAAAGGATTAGTGTTTTCAGCTCCTAAGAAAGCTAATTCTTCTGTTTGTATGAATGGCTAACACTAGATAATGGTAAAAACATGTAAAACTAAATGTCAAGTGTTCACAGTTCGAGTGTCCTCACTGTAATTGTTGAATATTCGTTGATAAAAGGAGTCGACGCTCTTGTATGCTTGAACTAGGGCTCTGCAAAAGACAAAAGAGCAAAGAACATAGCTTGTTACCGGCTTGTGAACTTGTCCTCCACATTCCTTTCATTTTTGTTGGAAAAAAATAATTACATGTGGTCTCTGATGCTACAAAGAATTTTTTGACAACGAAACAATACGATTAGGTGCTCTGTAATTGTGGTTAACAGCTCATTGTATTTTTTGACTGCAGATCCCCTGGTCAACATATCGCGAATGTAAGTAGATAGACCTTTTTAGACCTTTTTAGCTTCGTTTGTTTGTTGTCCCATTTCAGATCACGTGATGATACCCGTGAGACTTATTGCTTTCAAATTCAAACAAATCCACGCGGAAATGAATGAATAATTTCCAAATGGACAAAGGAGTAATTCTCGGGAGAGCATCACATGATCTGAAATGGGCTATTTACATACGTAGGTAAAAAGGTCCATTTACAACAAACGTTTGTTAAAGAGTTCATTATTAACCAAGAGTTTGTCGACTCATCGTTACTTTGTTTAGTAGGATTTTCCTGGAAAGTGTTCTCTTGAGAAACTGTTCTGAATTCAAATCATTTTCCACTCAAATGAAAACTCTTACTGAGGACGATTGCAATTACGGAATCTTCTGACTACTTCAACTGACGTAAAAATAAGCAACAAAAGCAACGGAACAAACAAACAAACTAACAACAAAAAATGAACGGAAAAGATCGTAAACAATATCTCACTTGTTCAGATAACCTGTGTCAGCATGCGAGCCTAGGACCAGTTGCGTATCTCCGCTAAATGAGTTAATCAGCTATTTTTGAGATGAAATTGCATTTCTAAAGGTAGTCTCCTGAAAGTAGTCTTTGTATTGATTTGTATCTTTATAGAATGGGCCAATGTCGGATATGGAACGCCTGGAGCTTTTTGAAAAACTAGAAAAAGCAGAAGGACGAATCCTCGCACTTGAAAAGCAGGTGAACTGAAACGCAAAGTGTTCAGTTATGGATAAATAAATGCAGCAATTCCTGTAGTGTAGCTAATTCTATGGTCGTTTTCTGCTTTGCCAGTAGTAAAAGCTTAGTATTCAATGCTATAAGATTGTGCTGCTGTGATCAGCACAAATTATCTGTATATCTGTACGTTGTCAAGCATACAGGGATTGGAAAGGAGAAAATCAGCCCAGAATTAGATCAATTAGAAAATTCTCTTAACTTACCGAGAGCTTGATATTATAATGGGAATTACAGTTCTGCGTCAGGGCCAAACTGCCCGCATGACGCGGGAGCTTAGAGACAGCGCGCACTTCTCTGAAGGTTGAAATAACGAAAGAACAAACAACAGAAACAATATGACCTGAGCGCTTACAACAATACAGGTCCGTGAAACAGGAAGTAAATGAAATTACAAGTTTCGTCACTGGGAACTTATCCCGGTTGCTTGTAGCATTAAGCGACTAGAAGTATTCCCACTCCTCCCTGGATGGGATGCTAGTCCATCGAGGGGTCCACCCCCCAAGCATTGAACTCACCGGTACCCATTTATATTCCTGGATGGAAGAAGAACTATGAGACTAAAATGTCTTGCCTAAAAACACAACGCACTGACCTTCGCAGATCTTCAACCCGGATCGCTCGATCTTGAGACTAGCGCGCTGACCATTAGGCAACCGCGATTTCCATGAGCTATATATTAAGGCTATAATAAATTCTCTAGTTGGCAGATAACGTAAGAAAATGGGCAAAAGACAAAGCCGAACTGCAGGTAATCTGACTTTTTATTTTCATTATTTGAAGTAAAAGTAAGTTTCTCTGTTGCTAGATTCATTGGCTTGATTAGCCTCTTGAATTGAAACACCTAATAGGGATCATTTAAAAGGAACGAAACATTTCAAACAAATCTTCTCTGTTGTCTTTTCTGTTGCAGATGAAATTAAATGAAAGCGTTATAGCTCAAAAAACTGGATTCAGGAATTCGTCCACCTCTATAGACATTCTGGATTGGGTTTGTATTGATTTTCTCAGCCACCTTTAAAGTCCGGTAACAGCTCCTTTCCTAAAATGTACCCCCCAGCACCCCCTCTAAACCCCCGTGTAAGCTTAAAAACGTTTCACGATTATGTCTCTTTGATGGCTATAGAGCGTATGCACTTGACGTCACAGCCACCATATTGGCGTACCAGAACAATAGATTTTTAATTAGTTTCTTTTGTTAGATATACCAGCGTGGCTGCTATGCCTTTTGTTATTCGAATCTCTTGGGACTGTGTACATACCCTCTATATTACGTTTCAGGTAGACAATACGTCATTCTTCTGTGGACTTTACATTTTTAAGAAATTACTAATTATAAGCCCAAACATTGCTGTCCACTGATACCTGTTGCCGCCCTTATTCCCGATTTATTGGGAAGGGAACCTGTTTTCTAGCCAAACCTTTTACGTGACTCTATTGTTCGTCCACAGGCTAATGGACCCAAACCGGCGTCGCCTTCAAGACCTCTAGGTCCTCGGAGACCTTCACCTAAGCTGGATCCTTTGGAGAGAAGATAACGCCTTGCACCCAGCCCAGGCTTAAACGGACAATGCGTGGTCTGAAAGACTGGGTTGTAGTTACACAACTGTATTTGCTCTTCACCGACATCTTGTGTAATAACTGTCAAATGCGCAATCAGCGTAAGAGCATCGTAGATACGTGTTTCGTATTACGGAGTTCAGTTAGTAATTTCGCATATGCGCATGCCTTGACAACCTTGGCAAGAGCTCTTTTCCTGGGCTGGGTATCATCACTTGTGCTTTGTAAGAAAGTTTTAACAAGGGCTAAATCAGTTTGGTGTAAAACAGTTCTTTAGTTTGTTTTACAGTGTACGAGGAAACGCTGTTCAAGGATACGTATAGGATCAGTATTTTCATTTTGATGGTGTAAAATTTAATTTATTGTATTTGTTGTAAGTAATATGTCAAACACGAGAGACAGTGTTTCATCACATTTCGAAAAACCACAACCTCGAGTGTCTGATATATCTTCTCAATCGAAAGTACAACTACGAAGCAAAGGAAGGAATAAAATCTTAAAAATAATTCTGATTAAGATCACATTTCCAAACCACAGTCACTTTTGTTTTCTTTCGTTTGAACTTGATAAATTATTAACGAGTCTGAGAAGTTACCTGTGATATTCCGCCTCCCGCCGACCTTTCGAAGGCTGAAAAAGAGTACATGAATTTACATGCAGATAACTGTTCGCAGTTGCGATATCTGTGGTTATATTCATCGTTTACTGAGATTTAGTTTATTTGAAACATCTTGTTACTACTGGTTCAAAACGTCAGATAATCAACTTCTATTGCGTCATATCAAAAGTTTTATGTAAGGTTAAGCCACTACGAACCCAGTGAGCCATCAAGTCGGAACTTATCCCGGTGTAGGTAGCATGAAGGCAAGCGACTGGGTGTACTTCTACCCCCTACACCCCTCCCCCTCCTTGTTAGTAGATAGGATGCTAGTCCATCCCAGGGCTACCGCCCCCTCCCCCCTGCCCCCCGCCTCAGGTCGGTAGCATGAAGGCAAGCGACTAGGTGTATTTCTACCCCCTCCCCAGGATGCTAGTCCATCCCAAGAACACAATGCAGTGCCCCGGCCGAGGCTAGAACCCAGACAGTTCAATCGGTAGTCCAGCGCACTAAGGCGCGCCTCCCATAGTATCTCTCTCACCAACAAATGAGAGCAACTGGACCGCAAGCAAATCAGAGTTAAAGTTAAAGAATGTGGTGAATGCGTTTTCACCTAGAAGAACAGCTGGAGGAACAGTACATAAAATCGATTTATTTCCATACAGAACTACCCTGGTCCTGGAGAGTTTCTTTATTTTCTTTCACGATTCTTCTGGGCTAACCATCTCGTCCCAAAGGAGCCCACTTTTGTTTTGGTCAGCACGAAGAACGACGTTCTTGGTGCTGACTAAAAGAAAAGAGGGGCATGAAAGCGTTAAAAAACGAAAACCTGCATTTGTGAAAAAAATTGTTTATTAAATACTACCTGCCCTTAACAGCTGTTTAAACAAAAACACTGAATCATGATCACGAAAATATTTATCAAATCACTTTGCCTGCTACCTACATTTAATGCCTGCCAGGGTTTTCTATTTCACGTATCTAACCTGAAGCTTGTAAAATATCAATGAAGATTGTGAGTACTAAAGAATGAGGAAAGCGTATCATGACTTGAAAAAGGCAAGACCACTTTTTACCTTCGATCCATAAAATTAATGTGGGGCCAATAGATTTTCAAACGTTCAATACTGTACTTAGATTGATTTTTGTTGTAATTTTAAAAACTATGTTGCTAGCTGACAGCTGCTCACTGAGGCAAAATAAGGTCTGGCCCCCCAGATCATTACACATCGCCATGTGTACATCATTGTTTTCAAAGAACTAATTAATTTTAGTATTTACATTTCATTCGTGCAAAAATACTAAGTCGTTATACAAATACATCATAAATCCAATCTATCAAAGTTCAATGGCGCCTGCACCAAAATTCTACTAAGCCAGGAACCCACATCGACTTGCTTTTCCTCGTACGTCAAGATGAACGGGTGCTTGAGTAATTCACGGTACTTTGGCCTTTTCGTCACATCTTTTGTCAAGCTAACAAAACAGAATGAAAATCAAACAGCAATTAGCCAGCTAAACACTGGACGTAAATCAAATGGTTTTTAGCGGCTAATGGATAAATTTATGGTTATTTGTGTTTTTATGGTTATTTGTGTTTTTACCCAGCAAAACAGCAAAATATTCACAAATGGTGGTTATGTTTAACATATCCAGGTCGAACTGGAATTTAGAAATTTTTTTTTTTTAATTTGTATTTATTTTTATTTTATTTATTTTTAAATTTATGTTATGTTATACAGTATAATTGCTTACTCTACCTACAGTGCAAATACTTAGAATACATTAGTAATGACACAGTTATTTACGTTATTATGTAAGTAAGGTAAATAACTGTCATTAGTAATTGAATTTAGAAAGGTCGGTTTTTGAGGAGGGAGGAAAACTCGAGAACCCAGGGAAAAAATCTTCAGAGCAAGGACTGAACCAACAACAAAGGCACCGGGCCGGAATCAAGCCCGGGCCACATTGGTGGGCGAAAACTCTTACCACTGCACCACTCTTGCTCCCAAAAAGTAACTGTTCTAAAAGGCTAGCTATCAGTATCCTGAATGCCAGCCTTTGATCCTAAACTTGTAATTGGTGCAGAGACACTGACAGAACTGTTGAAACTGCTATTTTAACTTTTCAACTCTTTATTTGAATTTCGTTTTTCACTTTTCTATGCATGGTGATAAACGTTTCTGAAAAGAGAAAATCTTTGTTTTCCATGTGAGCCTAAATTTGGACTATGATGAGTTGACTGTCATCAAAATATACATTACCACACATTCGTAAATGCAAGCATTTCATCTGAAAAGTGTCTTCCATCTTCATTAGTCAGGCGAGGTGGGTCTGCTTTGACTACTTGAGTTAGTTGATCAAACACACTCTTCCACTTTGGGTAAGGAAATTTACCTGTGGCGAGTTCAATCTGTGAAATGATAAAAACCCTGATGTCAGTCATTATTTTCTTTCAGGACCAGGCTTTTAGCCAGATGGGCATCCTGTGGTTGCTCACATTTCTATAGAATTTTTTCTATAGGATTGTTGAATTGCTGGCTTGTTACATTTTTCAGCAAATGTGGAAAACTACAGTGCACAATAAACACTTGCAACCCAAACTGTGCTAATACACCTTCTGGGAAGCACCCCACAGGACCACCCCTGCACGAGGGGGCTTAAGACCCATTATACAAGTACAATAAAAATTCTGGACACCCAGCGCTCTCTATAAGATATTATTACTGACATCACATTACGTAATCACTGCAAACCACATGTATTCGACTGAGCAGTGTTCACTTTTACTTTTTGGCCTCCTGTACACCTACCAATAACGACTTCATTGTATCAAACACAGGTGAATGTTTCATCACATGAGAGGAATATGTAAAAATTTCAGTGATGAAACAATCTCTCAAGTTTTGATATATCTGCTCACTCAAAACTAAAACACAGAGAAATCAGAGTTTGAAATAAAATAAAATCATCAATTGAAAATCTATGCTAATTAACATCATATATCAAAACCACCAACACTTTATGAATATATTATTAATGAGTTTGAGAATTATTTCCGTTTCCTTACCAAGGTTATGCCGAAACTCCACACGTCTGATCTGATGTCATAACTTCCTTGTGTTGATGACAGGGGATCTATTCTTTCAGGCTACAAAGGCATACAAAATCCACTTACATTATAGAAACTGAATTCAATGCAGTCAGATCTATTTGACTGAGGGTCTTGACTACTCTCACTTGTGCTTTGCTGTTTCTTGACGTGCTGAACCAGATCTGTATAATTGTGTGTTCTCTAATTTGAAACTAGCTTATAATACTAGCTTATGATAAGTACAGTATATAAATTTAGCCAAAAGCAAAAGGAGTGTGGTTGCAATCCAACTTCATTCTCTCAAATTCTCATCAATTTGGATGCACCAACCATAAGGTCACTGCATCTCCCATTTATCAGACTAACAATGAGTCATAATATACTACTCTGAGAAAATGTAAAAGTGGGAAACATACCGCCATGTAAGGCTTACACCCAGCATCTCTAGTTTTAGCAATGGAGTCCACTAATTGGCCACTGATACCAAAGTCACATAACTTGATATTTCCTTGAAGATCAAGGAGGATGTTGGAAGGTTTTACATCTGAAAACGAAAAGATAAATCAACAACAATATCACTGTAAGGGGTTTTTCTGATCTACACCTTACCTGTACAATGTGCATGCAGATGACAGGACCGTGCAAGTGATTAATCAGAAAAATCTGTCATTTAAGCTGACTAAAAAATGAAGCTTGGCTAAAGTTGTTCAATAAAATTAAGTCTATTTACACATACTGTACAATGTACAGGGTTCTCCTGAAATTTTGAAGTAGAAGGAGGACAGGGAGTGGCCGTCAGAGAAAAAAATTTTAGTCGCCAGATTGCATTCTGAGACACAATTCATAGGCATAGATGACGTATTATAAGGTTTGCAAAGCATTAAAGGGCGAGTTTTATGATGGGAGAGAAACTTTCAAAGCAAAGCAAAAGGACAAAATGTCTTATTTTCTTATTTTGAATACTAAGAAGCAAATATCTTTCAATACAATTTTCTGTAGGGCAAAATGACTGAGAAAAGGGCATTATTGTCAATACAGAAATGTAATCATCATTTGGCGACTAAAGATGAACTTTTAGTCGCCACGGAAGAAATTTTAGTCTAATTGGCAATTTCAGCCTCTGATTTGTTTTTTTATCACCACGCTGGAAGTGACAATTTCACACAGTGAATTTTACCATCTTCCAAAACATTTATTTTTTATTTGGATCTGAGTAGCTGGCGCACCCAGGACGACTAGACAGCTATTTTTGCCAGGTGTCGGGACTTGCAGAGATCTCTACTGTAGCAGGTGAAAGAAGCCCATTTGCAGAAATGTGAAGAACGTTCTTCTGCTGGGTAGAGATTTATCCACTGGATGAGTCAATCTGCTTGTTTGCACATGTACAGTACATGTATGCACATGTTTCAACTTTACAAACCTCTATGAATAATATTGAGCTTGGTTTTAAGGTAGTCCAGTGCGTTGACTACCTACAATGAGAACGAAGGTTTGTACAGTCAGTATTACAGGTCTGCAATAGACAATGCGTGACCAAAATTTGCCAATGTCCGATCAAATGTGGTCGGACAGAATGTCTGGACATTTTTATTTTCATCTTCCAATAATTTATTATATTAATGAAAACGCCAATGTTGTGCCTTGCCTTGACAACACATTATTGATTGGGCAGTACTGCAATATGACATTAATATCACTATTAGTTTTGTCCAAACAAAATGGTGACTGAATTAGACATGTCCTTCAGCTCTGTTATGTAGAAATCAGGCAATCGTACAATATAACTTTCAAAAACTAAACAGCACACTAGAAACATTGTGCACATTATTTATCTGAAAGATCCCTTTCATAGATGACTGTATTTGTCTTCTGAATCAATCAGTTAAAAAATATTTTATTGGCACAATAAGAATCTCAAAACAGTCCTTGAAATGTTGAAGACAAGAAACTTACTGCTAATGAAGTCATTCCTAGAATATCCTCAGGGATAGTTTCCATGAGGACACCATAAATGTGCTTGTAACACTGGTCAAAAGATGTGTCCATCAACTCCATGCAAATCCATGCATCTCCCTGGAAAAGGTAAAGTTTGATTATACTCATTCTCCATGTCAACTTATATGGTTGTGTTTTCATTTGGTGCTGAAGGAAGTCAGGCCATAAGGGGGCAAAGTAAAAAAACTTTATTTTGTATTACCCGGTATGTAAGTTCACATAGAATTAAGAAAGGTGTCCTAAAAGTGTGAATGGTAATTAATACATGAACTACAAGTACTACATATAAATGCAAAGAAAAGAATAACTTAATTCTGACTCCTCATCGACCCCTGTTTTGGAATTAGTGCTCCAGGTTTTTTCTCGACTGAACACAATTTTTATTAAACGCTTTATTTCTATGTGATTGGGGACTTAGTGTGATCATATTCACAGCAGGGTAAATGTAACATTAGAATGCGTTGAGGGTGAATGCAAATGACCACACCAAACTAGCACTCACTTGAACCCTGAAGTGGGAAAGAGCAGTAGAGAGGGAAAGGGCTGCGAGTCTAGCTTGATGTGTGCAAAAAGTATGTAAAAGTATGGCGAGTGAGGCTGCAAGGCCCAGGGGTTTCAAAACAAGGCGGCGGGTGTCGGAGTTTCACCAGCTACTTGACTATTATGCCACTGGAACTCTGGTCATAGCAATCAGCTTGCTACCAAAAAGCTCACTTATAACAGCCGCCTATTCTACCAGTCGATGACACCTACTTCAAAACATTTTGAAATCCCTGATAAGGCCCTATCTCCCAACTAAGGAAGAGGACCTGATGATGATAATGATGATGATGTTGATGGTGATGATGATGATGATGATGATGACAGTTAACCTAAAGGCGTAGCAGTTATCGTAATTCTACTCCATGTAGTCCTCCAGAGCGATAGGTAATTATACAATGTATGAAGTTATATTTATTTTGTGGCATACAGTCAACTCTCTCTAACGAACACCTGGACTGGCATGAACTGTCCATCTTTGAGAGCTGTCTGGCCAATAAATATTGATCACCTCTGTAAACAGGGCTCCATAGAACTTGACAATATATTGACAAGCACTGCTACGCATGACAACATCCAAGTCCATTAGAAGCTGTTTCTGTTCTTTCTCGTCTACTGTTGAGCGAATTCTCTAAAATCACAAGGAAAGAATAAGGTGAAGACTGTTTTGAAAATAATACAAATTAGGAGATACTCAGCATGTTCTAATGGAAATCTGCCAATCTGATTGGTCCTCAATGTTTTCTATTTAACAATTACACTACAAGCCCAAGTTTTCTTTAAACTAATAGTCAATGAGGCACAGCCATAGAAAACAAGGGTGAGTAGTCTCATTGTTTTGGCAGAAACTCGAAAGGATTGCATTCCAAAACTTACCATTTTATGTACTTTTAAGCCAAAAATAAAGGATAATCATGCCCTCAAAGAGATTTCAAATAAGTGGTTCAAATAATAAGGTATAAAAACCTTTGCTGAAATTGGTGCTAGTTTACACTTGCAAATTGTTTGAGTATGATTTCTTTTGAAATGAGCTGAGATGAGAAGACAAAAGACAACGACAAGACAAGTAAAGCTAAGCTACAGGTGTAGTATGTTTTCCGCGTCCATTATTAAATGACAAGCATTCAGAATGTAACAAGAAACAAATCTCGATCTTAAAATATTCAAAATTACCTTGACTATAAATTACCTTCACTGCCATGTAGGTGTTGCTCTCCTTATGAAGCATTTTATTGACTGTGCCATATGCACCTCTTCCTATCTCACCACAGTCTTCAAGGTCTTCAGAAGAATATTCGTAATTCTAAAACAAAATTACTAATAATAAAACAAAACAGTGCAATATACATTACGTACACTGTAGTAAATAAAGGTGTCAAACAAGGATTCCAATGGGTCAAATTCTCACTGTTCCCACTGGATCATTAAAAGTTTTCCATTTATTTTGCTGGTTACTAGTTTTTTGTCTGGGACACTGACAGTGTGTGCGTGTGTGGCTGTTGCAAAATTGCATGCCCAAGACAATGCATTTTCTTTCCATGTATCTTAATCCTCAAGCCTTTATTTCACTAGTGTAAGTTATAACTGAAATAACACTTACAACCTAATGAAAATTGAAAATCGGAGTCGTATTTAAGCGGAGACCTGCATTTTTAGTGAAAACTAAATTGTCAGAGTCGCAAGCAGAAGAACAAGCCAATCACATTGCTAGTTTCAGGCACACCAAGAACTACTTTTCTTTTTGCGCCTTTGACAATCATTAGATCATAAGTGATAAGTCATAAGTGGAATCGACACTCAGCTTATGGCACCATCAATTTGATTTTCATTAGATCATAATGTTTGTGACTCATGACTTATGATTCAGACTCTGACTCCATCGCTACAGAAAACTGCATTCAGTTTCCAGCTATTTAATTTGTTTTTCTACACAGTCACCAGGAAGGAGTCTTCCAGTGCATATACAAGAAAGAACTGTGATTGGCTCTAAACAGAATTTACTCATAATTATTATTCCCATTACCATTAATAATAATATTATAACTGCAAAAAAATAAATACTGCCTAAATCTTCTGAAATCCTTGATGTTCAGTTGCCCATGTATTATAAAAAAGTCAAACTTATAAATAGATAAATAAAATCGATAAATTTACAGTTTACCTTGTCTGTCCCAAATGACAATTTGCCAACTGCTTTGTGCGTTCTCAATCTCTCCCTTGAAAGGTTGTAGTAAAGTAGAATTAGTAGTGAACACCAGAAATATTTATGGAATGTTAGTGTGTTACAAGGAAAAAGTCAATGAGATGTGAGAAAACTAAACTGCAAACAGTAACAGTAATTAGTTGGTGGTTTTGAGGTTTTTTGTGTCCTGACAACTTTAATGTGATTGGCCACTACACAACCAACATTCCCGAAATATTTCAGGTGTTCACAGTTTTCTTAATTAGACAGTAACTCGCTCACAGAGAGGCCAACTCGCCCACAAAATGATTCTAATAATTACACCCCTGTAACCCTGAGTAGCATGGTTATAGAACGATTATTATTAGTGTCTTTACAACTATGTTATGCAAATTGAACTACTTCAGGCAAGTTAGTAATCTGTTGGTGAGTTTGTTTGCAAAGTGTATGTGGCTTTCAAAATTGATAAGCAACAGTTAGTGTTTGCCTTGAGGCATCTACAAATCAATGGGGTTATCGCCAATGCCTTACTGGTATAGCAGCACTCAGTAATATTTAAAACACATCTGACATACATTTCACTATTTTTGTCATCAATAGTGTTATATTAATTGTGTAAGCAATTAGGTCGGACCAAGATAAATTGATTTTATAATTTGTCTGATTGAAACTGCAATTAGATTATAATCTTTAAGACCTACGACGCAAGTTATCTTTTTGTTATAAATAAACTTTAATAAATCTGTTTACTTGTACATTTTCAATAACAGCCCTGTAATTTCTTTCCATTTGATGACAATCTCCTGTATCGATCGCAATAAATAATCAATTTTGTGCTAATAAACTTACATGTTTGATTGAAGTGGGGTCGGCTGTCGTGTGGTTAACAATCCAAGATTTAATTTTCTCCGCTCTAATCCTCCCTGGAAATCGAGCTTAAGTTTCTCCCTCGATAATCTGCTGCCTGTATGGGCGAAAATGGCGTAAAATGAACAAGAGACAGAGTACTGTGACGAAGGAATTAGACAAGGAGAAAATTATAACAATAAACAATTCAACAAGCTTAAACTAATCTCTTGTAAACACAACCACTCCTCAAAGCCGTAATTAAACAAGCTATCTTATGGCTGGGAACAAAATAGAGAATACTTTCCTAGTAACAAAGTTTGTAAACGACCAGACCAGTTGGTTTTTCAAGACGCCTTCACTAAAGGCTTAAATTTCATTATTTTTCTTACCCGGTGAATTCGACGCCATACTCGCCAAGCAGCGAATTAAGGAAGAGACACAGCAAAAGTTGAGTCCAATTTTGATGACTTTCAATTAGCAATAAGACAAGCAAATATTTCTAAATGTCTCTGCATGTAATCAGGGTCGAATTTCTGCTGAAAGCTGAAGCTAAAAGGAACCAGGAAGAAGCAAAATATTCGCTCAATTTTCGACGCCAAACAAAAAACGCCAATGCGCATGTTCCAAGATTTTTTCTGAGGACCAGTCTTCACGCATCTTTCAACATGGCGACTTCAACAACACAAGACAACACTTGACTTGCATATTATTTATGAGAGGCTATGAGACCTTATTAGGTTCTAAAGTGTTTTTGAACTTTACCCGGAAATATAAATTTATTGGACCACATGTTATGGTTTTGATCCTTTTCTGTCAAGGAGCCTCGAGTTAATATGAGTTGTTTCGTCAGTGAAGCTGGTTTCTTGAGATTGTGAGTTTGTTGAACAAAATTGAAGGAACATGCCAGCTCTGGTTGCTTTTAAACGCCGATGGCGTATTGGCAGTGATGATCTGTTGTTCCCAGCAGCGATAGGAGTGATAGTTAGAGTTTTATGGTGAGTTTTACACAGTAAATTGTTTCTTTAACAATAATCGTTTCAGTTTCAGTACATGTGATTAAAAGCTTAGCTTAGGTCTTCGTCAGTTCTCTAAAATCTGTAAATACAACCCCCCTGGCCACTGAAGCTTATACGAAATTATCATTCCGTTACAATCTGTAGAAAGCTACATGTAAATGAAAATAACATGGGTCGGCTTATACATAATTTATATATTTAGTATATAGCAAAATTCAAAATGTTTCTGTATTCTTTACACATTTGATTCCCCCGATTTATTTTCATTTAAATATTCGAATGTCGATTACAGCACAAAACAGAAATCACATCTCCTACCTCATCTTGGACCTCTGGGGAATTAAATGATAGAACTGAAGCATGATGTGGTTTTGGCCAGGGTGCATTCAGAGTAGGTAACGCTGAAGGTCTTCGGTGGGGGGTTTGAAATTTTGCGGCGTACTGGTGTGAGATCAGGGATTTTGGCGTACAGCAGTGGGTGGTCGAAGGCATAACCTTTAGGTGTAACCCTGATATTGCATCAACAAATTCTACATTTTTGTGGTGCTAAAGTCATTCCCGAAGTCTCTCTTACCGGTCTCTTCCGCGGCTTTGACCTGGGAGCATGGTTCCTCGTTGATGGCCTGGCCCATTTCCCGGTGACTCGGCGTGGGATTTTTGTCGCTTGCCAGATGCTTGTGATCTTCAGTGTGGGATTTATGTGGAATGCACCCTGGGGTTGTGGTTGGGTAACACACAATACTTTTGTTCAGTGAAACCCCACCTTTTGGTCACCTTGTTATATTACGGTCTATTTTTTGGTCCCACCAAAACACCCATTACTGGATGATTGACAGATTTATTGACTGACTGACTGACTGGTTGGTTAATCGGATAACTGGCTGACTGATTGGCTGGCTGGCTGGCTGGTTGGGTGGTTGGCTAACTGGCTGACTGGTTGGCTAGCTGGTAGACTGACTGGCTGACGGACTGATTGACTGACTGACTGACTGACTGGCTGGCTGGCTGGTTGGCTAACCAGATGACTGACAGGCTGACCGGCTAACTGATGTGTACATAATACAACGTAACTTGAGATGACCTATTCTATGTTACAGTCGAACCAAGTGAGGCGTTCCCCCCTGGAGTACGTTAATGAATTGATTATTGGAAAATTGAACCCGTTATTCGATTCAATGTTGCATTCAATGTTGCATTTGAAAAAGGAGGGGATCAGTGCTCAACTCAAAAGACAATTTTTTATTGGACTAGGTGAGAGCTTTTCTTGGGTATTTACATCTCGTACAACTTGAAGAAATTCTTATTTGTGTAAATGGTGGGAAGAATAGAGTTTTCTGGTGAAGCCCTTACAAGTTTTTCGTGAATATTTTTACGTGGATCACTTCCGCCATGGGAAAAAGTAGTCAAGGTTCCATACGTACCGTTGAAAATCGCCAATTGCCTTCCTAACATTACACGCTGTCACTTACAAGTCACGAATTTCCCATCTGATTAAGAGAGGTTTCCCAAGCTCATGAATTCGTCCATGCAAGTTAGTTCCTTGCCGCCATTTTGAAAAGGAAACAATAATTCCATATAAGGAGCGTCTCTTGTTCGCCTAGTCCAATCAAAACTCGACTTTGAGTCGAGCATTGTTGTGCGCCTTTTCAAACCGAATGCAACATTGGAAATGAATAACGGGTTCAATTTTCCAATAATCAATTCATCAATGTACTCTAGGGGGGTACTCTTCACTTGCTTTCACTGTAATCTTCCATCAAATGATCAATGTTTTTTTTTTCTTTTTTCCTGGTCAAGGTTGGTTGTGATATCCATAATCTATGGCTTTGAGAATGATGAGATCAGACATTGTGATGCTTGGCTAGAGTTACGATTGTTTTTTATAGGAGTTATTGTTTTGGCAAGCCTAGTAACGCTCAATGAAATAGCCATCATATATATCAGCATGCAGGGAACCTTGATTGATTCTCGACCTCGGCGACACATGCCAATATTTCTGTATACCCAACTTGCATTGTATTTACCAGAGCTTTTGTGGACTATTCTTGGTACTTATTGGGCAGTCAATAGCAGTACCAACTGTGAGCTTAGTTTGGTAATTGCTGTGTGCATATCTGTGGCTCTAGAGTGGTCAATCTTGTTGGTTGTGTTTATCGGTGTTTTGGTGCTGTTCGATCCCTTGGGACATGTTGAAAAGGATCCTTTTGGAAGAGAGTTTTCAACTACTATGCAAGAATCAGCAAAGGAGGTATTATCAATAATAATATTTTACTTAATGAAATGGCTTAAAAATGTATAAATTATATTATTAATATTAACTATTAAATTATTATCATGTTACTTTTATCACCTGGATCACTGGATTGTCTCTGTCAATTGTGTTTATCTGAAGTTATTACTTTGGTTATGGTTTAACAATACCCAATTGGAACATGCGCTATTCAATGTATTCATACAGTCATGAATTAATGTTGAATAGATAACTGTAGATTTGTTTTATTAATATTTTAATTTGTTGTTTTGTGTCCTGCAATAAAAATGGCTTGCATTGATCTTTTTAATTGTTCTGTTAATTATATATTACCCTTTTATTGTTAGTATTCTCTTTGAATGTTTATTATAAAAAAAGTTAAATATAATTACTTATTTTATGTATTGATTATTTGCTCCAAATAACAGCTGTGGGAGAAAAGATGCCGTTGGCTGTGCTGCTTTTTTGCAGGAAGAGATGACCAGTACTTGAGTGCAGTGTCAGATGTTGCTGATATACTGGCGTCTGGACTGCATGATGTGGATGTGGTGCCTTCTGATGTTGCTGTTGGTCTCATTCTACTTCAAGAAGAACAAGAACAAGAGCTTGCCGAAAAGAGGACAAAAGGAGAGGTGAGGGATTCTAGGGTGCACCAGGAGCTTAACTTTATAGGTACTAAATTAAGAGACACAGTACAGTTCACTTTATTTCAGTATTCAACTGAAGTATTAAGCACTTTTGTGATAATTGATTACGCTAACAATAAACAAACCAATAAAATTATAAACAACGGTTTCAAGAGTTGAAGTAGGCAGTCGGCTTGAGTAAAGTAACCAACTGTTTTTTAATCTTGAATCTTTCTTTAATTTCTTGAAAATTCAGGAATAAAGTGGCCAATGTTTCTAAGCAAAGTAGAGCAAAGTAACCAATGGTTTTCAGTGGATGTTGGTGCTTAATATCAAGGAAAGCACAGTGTAAATCAACATGAAATTGTTAAAAATCCCATCTAATGGGAGACTGACCAGTAGTTGGCTTTATACAAAGTTATTTTAGCATTACTTGTAATTTTTTGAATATATTTTTAAGTAATCTTAGGTATTATATAGTTTCACTGTACACAGCTCCTTGGGAGACTACTTCTTAATGACAAGAATCCCGTGGTTAAATAAAGTTTTGTTGCTGTTTGTGGAGGTGTTCAGCTCAGAGCCACGATATACATGTACGAATCTGTTTACAATAGGTGACAGACTGAGGTGGATTTGTACTATGTTCTGTGGACCTCCTGATGACAAGTCCAGTGCCATAACCATGTACACACCCCTTCAGAATCTGACCTAAATATTAAGTGGTAATAACCTGTGAAGGATTACCTCTTCTCAGTCTTCAAAACAGAATTAAAAATAGAGTTCTGTCAATTCATCTACAAAAATGCGTCAAATATTTCAAAATTTCCTTCCAAAGTCGGGCGAATTAGAGTAAAAACTTGTATTTCAAGCATTTTCCTTCGTATCCGGGAAATTTGGTGGCTTCTATGGGAGACCAGGAGATTCATTCGGTATCTGGGAGACTCCCGGATAATCCGGGAGAGTTGGCATGAATGCATGAATGTCTCATGGAAGTGGAGAAACAATACTTCAAGTTTCTTCATGCTTACTAGGCTAAATAAATAGGGATAAGCACTGGCAATTTTGTCCACTTTTGCCTGCACGAGCATGCACAGACCTTATTCAATACATAACTTTTACATTACTACAGTAACTGTACATGTAAGGTGTTAAATGTCATAGAGATTTGGGTGAAGGTTCAAGGCGTAATCATGTAGAAATAATTGGACTATATGAAAGTAATGTCTCCTGTATCTTTTTTCTTCTTTCTCTTACAGATTCTTCAAAAAGGGACACCTGTTAATCTAAGTGATCCCGTAAGTTATCATCATAAAAACACTGCATCTGAATTACCAGTAAACTAAAAATTATCATTAGGAAATTACATCTGACTGCTGCCTTTTAAATTTTGGAAAATATTTGTCAGTTTCTGGGCCGGTTAGTTAGTCTGCTCGAACAGTCAGTTGAATTTCTGTTGCATTTG
This sequence comes from Blastomussa wellsi, assembly GCA_947652115.1. Classification (NCBI taxonomy): domain Eukaryota; kingdom Metazoa; phylum Cnidaria; class Anthozoa; order Scleractinia; family Plerogyridae; genus Blastomussa; species Blastomussa wellsi. The sequence continues at coordinate 23,223,196 of OX393567.1, read as the reverse complement.
CTTTTAGAAAGAGAAATCTCTTGTGGAAGATGCTGCTCATTTCATGAAGTTTGCACTTGGTTCCTATGGCTGGTCCCTGTACATGTTTATGAATCCTTGCACCGGACCCTGGAGCCTCTGTGGGGGAATTAGGTATGTGTATACATTATCAAAATCACAGTGTGAATACAAGATCAGGAAAATATGCAATATAATCACCCGAGTAGGGAAATTGTTTGTTGTTTGTTGGTGAAAGAAAGGGTTGGACTGCAATCACCCAGGGGAAATTGTGACATGCTCAAATTCTCTCAACTGACACCAACTGTACCGTTGTGTTTTAAAGGTGTTGTGGATGTTTCCGTGCTGGGCTGGAGCACATCTCCAGCGACAACTGTTGTGATTGTAACTCTGCTGGCCTAAAACTGCAGGCTCAACTGGAGGACATTGATTTAGTGTACTGCTGTTATCACAACAAGGTAACTTTATTATTTGCAAAGAATTCCACTATCCCTACAGTTTCTGCAGTTTGTTTATTCGTTGATGAGAAGGGGGAGGTTATGTTCATGACCCTGTTATTGGCCATTTTTGTGGTCCATGAATTGAACAAAATTGCTCTGTTGCTAATCGCAAGGAAAGTTTTCTCCACCAAACATGTATTTTCCGAGAATCTTGAAAACAATCTCTTCTTGTTCTAAGTTGTTTTTTGTGAAATGCAAAATTAAATTTTGTGAGGGTATCTGAATTTCCCACCAATTTTTAAACAAGACCAAATGAGAAAATAATTAACAACTGCCGAAACAAGTGGTGTTTTGAGCACCAGTCCTGATCATCACATCAAATCGCATGGGCTGAAACACCCTACTCCACTTAGAAGGAAGTGATCAAGGGTGTCCATGGGGGAGGGGGTAGAGGCTGCATTTTGTCTTATTTCTCTCTCCCCAATCCTCCCACGCTTTGAAGCAAATACCACGGAAGTCTCTTGAGACTGCACTAGCTGTAATTACTCTTCCTGGTCATCATTCAGCTAATAAATCAATAAATCTTTTCAAGTGTGTTAAAAATAATAAAAAATTATATTATATTGCAGTGTCTGAATATTTATTGAACCTTCAAATAAGGTAGTAAGTAACACTTTTGGGAACGACAAGCCCTTTATCTGAATTGAGTGTGTCATTTGTAATATTTAAGAGTTATATTACATTGCCATCCTAGCCAAAAAAATGAGTCGATTAAAATCTCAACCCCCCCAAAAATCATCTGTTCTCATTCTTTCTTAGCAGTCATAGAGGTCATTTCTTTATGCACATTAATTTTTTATGAAGAGACAAACCTACTTGTCAAGGATCTGAAAAACTAAGTAATGAAATATCTCTCAAACAGTAGTTAGAGTATGTAGTGCATCAGTTCATCAGTAGACCAATCACAATGCAAGATGTTGCGGATCTGATTCTCAACCCGTTTTGTGATTGGCTGATCGGATGAAATCTTTGGGTGGCTCTCAATACAATATGGCTTCAAATTATAAGGGTTTGTATGGGAATTCCGACAAATGATTCATGGAGGTAAATTATAAAAACGCCTTTCATCGGTGAAATAACCACACCACAAGCAAGCAACACACAAATGGAACAAGGTAAGCTTTTTCATTGACAAATCTCCATGAATCATTTGTCGGAATTCCCATACAAACACTTATAATTTGAAGCCGTATTTTATTGAGATCTTGGGCTGCCTGTGGTTAGTAGAGGTGAGATAGCATTATTAATTGGCACTTTATTCACATTAGATTTACGAGGTGCCGTTCTATGTGGCCGTGGATCATGATCACCAGGCAGTTGTGGTGTCTATTCGTGGATCGCTATCTATGCAGGTAAGACCTGCACATGAAGTGTTTGTTGTAAGCAGCTTATACACCTTATTCCAAAATGGCTACCATCTTAATATTCTTTTGTTGGTATTCAAATTAGCTCTTCTTGCCTTGTTTATAAGCTCAAAAATCAAAACAATATTTTATCATGAACGAGGCAACAAGGGCCAATTTGTATGTACAAAAATCAGCGGCCATTTTGGAATACCTTTCTCACGCATTTGTTATTCTTTTGTGTTCATCCTAATCTGCCCGCGGTCAGTCCTCATTTCTGAGTTCAAATTCTTTTGTTCTTTGTTCATGCTGATACATGCTGACGATGCTGGGCGGGCATGAACGCAAAAGAATTACAAATGCGTGAGAAAGGTCTATTGGAAGCGGGTTTTGAGTATTTGAGACTGGCCTCAGTTCAAAGGGTGGATAAAGTCATCCACCAGAGAAAGACTGTAATTTTTTTTCATGCAGAAAGCAAAGGTATCCACCTTCCCCCCCCCCTCACCTCGGCCCCACAATTTGGCTCACGCGTTTCGCCCCCCCCCCTCCCCCACTAAAAAATCTTGCTACGCGGGGCCTTGACCAAACACTAGGTGTTGCCCAATATTCGTTGCACCGTTTATAACGATACGAGACTGACAGAGTTTGTCATTTTGTACAATGTGTTTCGCTATCAGGACGCACTGACTGACCTGACAGGCCAACAAGAAGAACTCAATATTGATGGAGTTGGAACATGTTACGCGCATAAGGTAATACACTGTATGTTTCTCTTTCTTGTTGCAAAATTTGGAGGGTCCGAGAATATTTAGCCTGAGTTTATTACTTCACGTATTGCTTAGCATCTCAGAAAATATGTATCGCTTTAGGAAACAATCTAAATTGAAAACGCAAATTGCAATGCCATTGGAAAATATTTAGCAGAGATTAAAAATTAGATCCGCTACAAAGTTAAACTTACTTTGCTGTTTAGGTTTGCCGTCTTTTTGGTATCTCCTTTTTCGCTTACAGTTGTCTTAGCTTAATATTTCGTTTGTGTAATTTCAGCTTGTTTTTATTTTACGTTCCTTAACTTAATTTTGCTCGACAGTCATTTTTCTTTCCTTTTCCCCTTGTTATCTTTCCCCATCTCCACCAAACTCTTCTTCGTATGTTTTCAGGGAATTCTCCGATGCGCACGTTATGTTAAGTCAGTCCTGGAGAAACGAGAACTCATTCAGTGCGCTTACTCTAAGGCTGGAGAGGTGAGTTAAATACCTCCAAAACGTTGTTGAATTTTGCTGTTGTCTGTTTAACAAATCGATTCCATATCGCCGTGCGTCCGTTCAGTAATATATCAATGTCAAAATGTAGCAAGAACTAAAAAGTGGCACACGAGGCGATAGCCGCGTGTGCCACTGATGATGTTCTTACCACATTTTGACCTCTTCTGTGATCTATTACTGAACTGACGCACGGCAACCTGGAGTCTATCTGTTTTATATAATAAAGAAACAAAATATAAACGTCAGTGCGTATGCCCTTTAATAGATCATATGTAGGAACCAATCAAAATGCGTCCATAATTGGGTTTATTATATAATTGACAATAGGGTTCTTCAGATTGGAGTACGTACGAGTGTCGAGTACGGCTGTTTCTATGGTCACATTTCACATCAATCATTCTTGTACTGATTTCTCTCTTTTATCTGTTCATCAATTCTCGGTTTTCACGTGACGTCACGGCGGCCGTGTTTGTGTCCCCAAACAAAGAAACGGCGGCCATGTTGGGTCCAGCAGCACCTCGTTGAAGCGGCAATACCATTGGGTGTGGAAACAATAGATAACAATCCTAAACAAAGCCTCTAGCCCTGATAACAATGAAGTCCATTGTCAATGAGAACGAATGAAAAAAAAAAGGGTTTATAAGGTGCTGGACTACCGCCCATGTTGGTGTTTCAAACTAATCCTCGGGGAATTGAACTCTATTCTTATGCAAACGTTTGCTTTTGTTTGGGTTGAAAAACATGGCGACTGGTCACTTGAGTGAAAACTGGGAATAGAGAGGAGTGAGGGCTCTGGGAACGTAACTGGTTTGAATTCAAAATTCTTACTCGTCTTGGATCTCATACTCGTACTCCGATCTCACGGTCCCTAATTAGACAACGAGCCAAGTTTATATTTTTTTGAACCTGATAGTCAGCGAGGGGTAGCCGAGTTGTCTGTAGCTCATAGAAAACGAGGGTGTGTAGTCAAGCAGGTTTCAGTTCTTTTGCCCAAAGGACCTCTGCGTAGGCAGATGTTCTTTCTACCGCTTTAAAACAAGCCATGGTGCACAAACTGTCATAAAGAAATGATTTTAACCTGCACGTTCATTGTCTTGCAAATCAAACTCAATTTTAAATGTGGGATCCGTTTTGAAACAGAGGTTTATGGTAACTCGGAATGGCAGTCAAAAATCAATAATACTTTTCCTTTTTAAGTGCAACGTCCGCAAATAATCAGATTCCAGGAAACCCAGTGTAACGCAATTGAGTGCATGGCTACTATAATGAAGTTTCATGTCTTTTTTCTTTTCAGAACTATCGTCTAGTAATCGTGGGTCACTCGCTTGGTGCAGGGACGGCATCGTTGTTATCTGTCCTTCTCAGACCGACTTACCCTGACCTGATTTGCTTTGCCTACTCCAATCCTAGTGTACTGAGGTAAGTCATACATTAATATACAAATTATCATAAGTTTCCCTATACACTTTCTATAACGACTTTGATTATATATCAGGGCCATCAGGATAGGTTTAACTTTAACTTAGTTTTTCTCTTTAAAAATATAGGATGAACAAGAATTGGCTTTTCTGACACGAATTATCCAGTCAGTTATTGCAACCTTCACATTGAAGGCATCTTCAAAATATTAGTTTAATGAGGCAGACAACATTCTCGTCCCCAAAGCCGTTTTAAATGGACCTTCTTTGTTAGATTCTAGCCATGTGTCCCCAGAGCCACTTGTTCTTCGTGCACAGGCCCTGCAGGATAAGAAGAACATGTGGCTCTGGGGACGAGAATGGGTAGAAAAATACTTCAGAGGTAATAATACGCCAAACAGTAAGAAGGATAGTCGAAGGCTGAGAAAGATTAAGCGGATTACGAACAATGAAATTCTTTGCGAAATTAAGTTACTGTGTATTTACAAGATAGTTAAATTGTTACTTTGTGAAAACGTAGCTCATTACTTTAATCGGTTCCAGTGCACCGGCCACCCCCTACTGTGAAGATTTTATTGTTTCTGTTGTCCTTGGAAAGGATGCAGTTCCCAGGTGGGTGCGCTTTTTTTCCCGCCGATAATGTATTCTCTTCCAATGACGTACGTTAGCTATTAATATTAGGCTTCATAGTGTTCTCTGCTTAGCAGTTGGCGTACAGATACGCGTGTAGTATTCTACAACCAATCAGTGCAAAGATGTTGGCTTTTAGCCAATCAGGCGTAAAACCAATAGAAATGGTCGCGTTTCTTTTCCCGCGCGTGGCACAGGTTTCATGTTTTTCCCGCCCTTACCGCGGGTAACACGTTCACCTGCCCTCGCACTAGTTCTACGTTTTCCCGCGCTTTCCACCCGTAAGTACTTTGATTCGAGGTCTAACCCTAACTAAATACGATGTTTGGTCTTATTTTTAATTTAATGCTTGATAAGTCAATTGTATTGTTTTTTGTTTCTCTTTTAGAATGGGAGTTAAAAGTGGTGATGAGTTGAGGCAAGAGCTCGCGTCCGTTATCAAAAGATGCTCTGTGCCGAAGGTGCTTTTCTTTTTTGTTCCCTTTCAATGAAACACTTTTTAGCAGGTTTCC
>OX393567.1:23195031-23212531 GCA_947652115.1 Blastomussa wellsi | reverse complement strand
CTACGAGCTAAATAATAACTGAGGACGAAAAAGCCTGCCTCTTCAAGAAAATATTTAGAAAATAATATAGTTAACATTATTGCATTACTTTAAAGTTTGGGCCATTCAGTTGCAATGCCATAATTGCAAGAAGGAGAAAATAATTAAATATTGTGTTTCACCCTTTTTAAAAAACAGGTTAAACCGTTATTGCGGGTTATTATAAATTATTGAATCATGGTTTGAGTTAAATCAACGAAAATAAATGGAAGCCCTAACAGTTGGCGATAGAGCCGTTTTTTAATTGAGTTTCAAACGCAATCTGCATTTTATTTTGATTGTGATTGGTAAAAAAACTTGCACCACCATCTCAACCAATCAGGTACAAAACAATGAACCGTCCCAGATAGCAGTGTATTTGCGAGTTCTCATTGGTTCTTTGTGTTGTCTACCTATGTTGTGATTGGCCTTTGCTATTGCTGTGCAGTTTTTTCAACCAATCAGAGACAAAACCAAAATCTATCGTGACATTGCGTACGCTCATTTTCCCGCGTTTTTCACGGGTTGCAGCTTTTATTTCGCATTCGGATTGGTTCACTGAATTTGCAATTTGTTGTAGTTGAGAAGAAGTAAAAACGTTTATTTTGGTTTTAGAAAACTGCTTAGTAACAGATCTGTATTGACAGGGCCAGCTTAAAAGTCTGCAAGAAACACCGTGACGATGAAATTGATAGCCTACGTATAACAAGCGTTCGCATACGAACAATAGACACTTAATAACTGGCCCCAAGGGAAACAGTGAGTTTTTTTCCGGTAGCCTCGCAGCTCCTTTAACCTCTAAATTTCAGTGGCAGGGATAGTGTTGCAGCCTTATTGTTTGGGCTAGGGTCCATTGTTTGTTCTTTTGTCTGACCTGAAGGGTGGTCCCCAATCAGGTGAGACCTTGTAAGAGCTGCGAGGTGACCCTTCTTTCCCCGAGACCCTCAGTGTTACAATACAATACAACGAGAACAATACACGGATGACAGCTTACGGCTGGCATACAAATTTGCCGCCGTTTCAAAGGTGCACGACGTGATCACGTGCGAGTCGAAAGTTCAAGTCGTTGTTTCCCTGGAGTCAGTGAGTTTTGACCCACGACACGTGACACGTTCTCCTCCAATCGGAAAACGTATTTGAGTTGGGAGGTATAACAAAAGGGTTTGACCGCGAAATGAAAATCTATGGAAGCGGTTGCAACATAAATTAATCCTAAGAAATACCCGTAAAGGTCTGTATTTTCTACCCCGGACATTTACAGCGGAGCTCCAGCGGCCCGAAGGGCCGCAAAGCGGAGCCCCATAACCATAGGAGAAGGACAATCACGCATGCATAGTAGAACCATGCATTCAAGTTTTCATGGTCGACATGGCCAGTGGCATGGATCGCGTGCGCCCTACGACGACGTCGCACAAAATGGCGGCCATTGGGGTAGCCATGCCTTGTCAATACCTTATCAGCCTTATCAGCTTACATCTTTAGTATTGGACATCCACCTTATGGTCGAGGTATCCGCTGACCAGTATCACATGACCACATCGCGGACTCAGATTTAGAACTCATCGAGGTAACGTGTTTTTTAAGTTGACCGCTGACCAGGCATTGTTTTTTGATTGATCGCGAGCAGCATTTTTTAATTTTTATGGTCATTCTCGGCGGAAATTCTGCAATTGGAGTTGACGTTTTTAATTATCCTTATATATTTCAGAGAAATTATTGAGAACCAGCAAAAATACGGAGCTCCGCTTTTATATTATGATTTATTTCGTATTTACTTGAGCTAGTATATTGTAGCTTTGTAGTGACAACGACGTTTTCAGTTGTTTCGTTTCCTGAAGTGCTGAAGAAACGTTGTTTACACCAAGATGACAAAGTAACGCCTTGAAAATTAAAGCGACAGCCATCGAAAGCCACTTTGGAAAGTTGTTAAATGAATAAAAATATACTTTTTAAATTATTTTAAGACGAGTTGTATTTGAAACTATATTGCATGTTCTTATTGTGTGGGAAATAAAGCTCCAGCTCTGCATATTCTTCGTAACCTAACGCTTGATAAATTTAAGACTCTTTACCGTTTTGCCGTAAGCTAATATAGGGCCTTCAGAATTGATAAAATCTCATTTGGTTTTACATACCTCATTGTTACTTATATTTCCGCGGGTACTTAATTTCGCGAAACCGATAAATTTCTCAAGACTTGAATTTCGCGATTTGGCAGAAAAATCGCGTTGAATGGAACTAAATTTTGCGAAAATATAATCTCAAAATGGACACTACAGGTTCCGACTACCTATGCTTTATAATGATTTCGAAGATATTTAACATTAACATCTTTACATATTTAATATTAGCCACAGAATATATAAGTAGTAACATAAATTGAGTATTTTTTACTTTAAAAATTCAGAACATTTTCTGTATACAGTGTCACGGCTTCGCAAATAATCCCACAAATGGGTAGAAAACGATGCTCAAATTGGACCGCAAACGATGCACAAATTGGACCACAAATGTTCCCAGACTACAAATGACCTCAAATGTTCCTCACTTGTTCTAAAACAGGGATGGACATGGGATTTAACCAACTTTACATCATTTTTATCTTTGTAACGAATGTTATATCAATTGCTCAAATTGTTTCGACGAATTGCATTCCTCAAGGTTGTTATAATTTGTTGTTTCTATTCCAGGCGATATCCAGCTGCCCCCAACAAGACGTTTGCAGAGATCATTTTCAGTCCAAAAATAGAAGAATTGATTTTTCCGCTGTTGCCACCACATTTTTCAAAAACTCGATCTTTAACAGCACTTGTGAGGTCAAAACATTGGTTTTGAAGTACTTTTGACAAAATGCCTAACTATCCACAGGTGATTCCCTATCCACAATATCCCATAGTCCATGCCATTCCTCGCTTTCTAAGCGTCATCAATTGGAGGCCTGTCATCATTTGCGGTCCAATTTAGAGATCATTTGCGGTCTCGGATCGATTGCAGAAATCGCTGTACATAAATAATTATAAACCACGATTGACACGTATTTGAAAACGAACAACGTGAAAATTTTATGTAAAGGGAAGCTTGTTTCTTATGAACATGTTCTCGCAATAGAGAAACAGGCAACAAATTCGGAGCACAGGCAACAAATTCAGAATCGATTTTTTTGCTTTTGGTAGATTATTTTTTTGCAAAGTACCTTCTTTAAACAAATCGCGTGGGTTTAAGGGTTTTAAAATAAATTTCCTTGACAGAAATGTTAGATATTTAAACGTTAAAGTTCATTGCGACTGGGTTTTGCTTTTGTGTTTTTGTTATTTGTTAACCAATATTAGCCATCGCAAATCACCTACAGCAACAATAAAAGAGAAGCAGCTGCTAATTTAAACTGCTGCTCAGCTAGACAGAATAGTTCGCTTTAACATTTTCCGTTCGATTCCATGCCTTTTTCTTTTAATATTGTCTTCTGTAAGTACCGTGAGAAGGCCGTTATATCTCAAAGTGATCTCTTGACCAACGTTTTAGCTTGTTGATGTATTATTTAGGAATCCTTAAAATTGTTAGACATATTAACAAAACGATAACTTTCAACGGACCTCGTGCGTATGCTCGTAATATAATGGGAGTGGAGCGAATGATAAACGTACATTGTGCTTAAGTTAGATCAAATCCCTACTTAGTATTTAAAACATTAGTTCGCGCTAATTTGTTGTCGTTCACTTTAAACAGAAGAATATCATTCTGCTTTAATCCAAATGATGAGGATTTTCTTCAGTTAACCTCGCGAGTCGAAATTTCACTGTGGGAAAATGTGTTTCATTTTTATTCGTCTTAGATATATCAATCATTATACAAATTAAAGTTAGAGTTTACAGCATACGCGCGCCTATTACATAATTTCTTAGAAGTTCTTCTTTTAATTTGCAGAATGACATCATTTTTAGTTGCTATGGCTACGTAGCCCACTGGATGAAATTACTGATAATGAAGTATCCTTTCAACAAAGATTAAAAAAAGCTCGCTGTATTATTTTTATCTATTCATCATTGCCGAAATTAAAAGAATTTCCTTTCTCCAAGTGGGTTGTTAAAAGCCATTGCAATATTCAACTTGAATTAAAGCTGAAATTACTCCAGTCGCGACGTTTTTTTACTCTAAACAATGGCTACTTATTTAGCATTGAAAAGAGCGGGCGAGTTTTCTTTCCGCGCCAAAATATAGATTAACATTCCAAAGACAAGACCCTAATTTCCAAAATGATTTTTCTTTCAATCGAAACAATTGAAATTCCCCAAAAATGGAAAAAAATGGATGAATTCTGTTCGGCTGTGGTTAATAATCTAATTGAACATTCAGAGTTTGGTGAATTCACAAGCATCTACGTTGTTTTTTTTTTCTTCACTAATTATTTAAGCTATATTGTAAATTTTCAGTTCAGGTTTCAAATCTCAGTGTGGTATTTTCGACAGAGTCAAAACTGCTTGTTTCGAAAAACGCTGCGGGTTGTATTTTGTTGCTTGCTGCAGGGCAATTAACAAAAGGAACCGAAGGTTAAAATTTGGAAATGTCCTGCCGGATTTAGGCTAAGCCAGTTAATCTTCCTTTTATTTCATCGCATAAGACAAAATGTTTCAAAAAGCTTCAAGCTTTCGAAAATTGTCACTCTCTTTTTTTATGACGTCCAGAAAAAAGTCGAGGCACAAGAGTCCACAACACGATCATCCAATCAGAAATGGAGGATTTTGACGGTTAACACACACAGCTATCTGGATAACCAGATCATTTTATGCAAATTCATTAAAATTATATTGTTTTGCTTTTTATTAAAAATACTGAAACGTCAAGATGTCAGTGTGACAGCTGGTTCTGTTGATTCCACAAGCAGCGGAAGACCCTCGAATCCATACCATGATACCTGTCAAGAAAACTTATCTTGGCGCATATTCAGGAAAGCTCAGTGATTTTTTGCGATAGAATCTACAATTTGGGCAGTTCAAGGACCGCCATGATGGTGGAACCTGCCTTCCCCAAGAGGACAGTGTATTGGTTGTTAACGGTATGTTCAATTTGGGTTAGTTTATTCGCTCTAAGGTAAAACTGGGTCACCACGAGTGTTCACTTAAAATTAAAAAAAGGTCGTAATGCATAATCCCTTTTTTGTTATCTAAAAAAGGACAATTCTTTATTTCTTTATTCCTCCAACAGCTCAATGTTCTTCTACTTGCAATTGAAACAAGCCAAGTCAACGCCGGTAGGTATTTATCGTCAATATTTTTAACTCGCGCTGCAAATTACAAGGCTCGCACACATTTTATTTTACAAACCATAACGGAAATTTCATTAAACTTATGCTAAAAATATTTTAAGGTTCGTGAATTGTATCTTAAAGCTGGCATAATCCTTCTAAAAACGTTAAGCGCTAAGAGTTTTTCAGTGAGAAAATGAGATGCGATGAAGGAATATTTTTCCTTGCTCAAGCCGCGCATTATTTACACAGCCGGCGTGTAGTCCTGTGTTCTCGCTAAAAAAAACTGACCCTTCATTTCTTCGTAGAAATGCCCTCCTGCACAAAAGTCGAGTTATTTTAAACGACAGAAGCTTATTTTAACGAGGATATTTTCCACAGACGATGCAGACCTTCTTTGATTCGAGGAAAATCCCCATTTTGTGATTTATATTTCGCGTCTTGAAAGTAGGTACCAGCAAAGCATTTTCCATTGTAAAGGCAACATCTTTGTACATACAATTGTAAATGAAATTGTAAGTCTATATTCTCCCCTTAGTTCGCCTAATTCACTTTTCTTCAACTTCAATGTGTATAACATTAATTTACCCCTGGAAAGACCAGCTTTCGCTACGGGGTCTGAGTTCAATTACCTGTGGTGAGAGTTCCCCCTACCAAATTTTACGGAGTTTCTGTCTATTTTCCCAGCCTTAAAATTTGCTCCCTATTCATCTTGTATGGAAAAAGAATTTCTTTATTGTTTTCAACGCGTATTCGGCCTTGAAATGATTTTTATAACTCAAATTTCAGCGAAGCTTTTAGAACTGGGCCGTTTCAAAACAGACTCGGTTGAATTGAGGCCGATACAGATTTTCCGTCGAACTCAGTCGGTGGTACTCCGAATTAGTTAAGACATTTGGCCGGGGGCCATCCATTGTATTTATATAACCTTCGAAATTAATTTGTTTTGTCGCCATCGCTTTATTCACCCTATTTTAAGATTCCGTGCCCCAATTTCAATCCGCGGCTCATTGTGAAACAAAATTTGCCACAACTGGCTTTGACAGCGAGTCTCAATTGCCTTCGCTATGTGTTACTTCTATGACTATTTTAACGTAGTTTTTCCTTGCTACGATTTTAAAGAAGTAATAAAAACTTTGAGTTCTTGATCTGTTACGTGCGTTAGGATCGTTAGGTCGTTTTAAGAAATGCGAGCGATAACTTCGCGACAATTTCGCAATAATGTAGCAATTTTAAGTGAAATGAATTTTCGATATGTTACTCTTCATTTAAATAAATCTGCCGCATTTCATTATTGAGATATCTTTTTTCTATTAAGTATTTCTTTAACCTTAATTTATAACAATTTTGGATAAGATTATAACCAGCAGTTTCGTCTCAACGTAAACTCATAAATACGCAAAATGCGCAACGCAAATATGAAAACCGTTTAGCGGTTAGTCTAAAATTACTGCATTGTTAACACGCACGATAAAAAAAATTGCTCGCGAGTGTGTTGTATGGTAAATTTGTTACAGCGATCTTTCACCGAAGAACGATTGAACACTTTTTTTCGCTTCTGTAAACATCTACCTGATCTATGTAAAACGCCATTTTGTTCAAATAGACTGACGCAATTCTGTCAACTCTTTGTCTTTTTTGAATTGCTTTTTTTCACCGTTTGGTGATCATTTCACTGCCTGCTTTTTAAATGAAGTAATTAGAGAGGAACGATTTTTGGTTCCCATTTTGAAGAATCGCTAAGATGCAATATTACTATTTTACAGTATAAGTTATTAGTTCTGCGAAGTGATGCATGCCCGCGGGGCTAACTGCAACCAGGACTAACTCAGCTTGAAATCTTGAAAAGTTAAAAACGGCTGGCTTTCGAGAAACACGTTCTCAAAAAGTAGCAATCATTATGCGATCTGCTTATATTTATGACTAATGACGGAATAGAACACTTGTCAGGAAAATCGTAACTTCAGATAAGTGTAAGCTAATGAATTTGAACTGTCAAATTTGGGGGGATTTTTTAATTTTCGAAATTTAATTGAGGGGAACTGATGATATTTCGTGAGACGTTTAAACGAGTCCTAAATCGGCTATGAACGCTTGTTGAAATACGAGTCTATTTGCGACTTTTCGCAAAGAATTAACTAATGCAAACATCGTTTGCAAAGAAAGGAGATCAGGCTGGATATTTTGTGTTTGTTATTTGCTTTTGTTTCATCACATGGCTTAAGACACTTTAGTCATCACGGAGAAATATTGTGGTAGGAGGCTAGGACCACTGTAGGATGAAGTTGCAATATAATCAAACAAAAGGGCATTTCGCTTGGATACAGACATTTCCAGAAACAGTCGTAGTGCGCATGTTTCCCCAATGTTTTCCAGTTTTAACATACGGAAAACATTGCTTCCAGCATCAACTTTTGTATTTGATTCTGTTATACGGCATTCAGATTTCGCGTTTTTTAATTCCGCGCGGCTCTGTTGATTGGAATAAAACCACGAAATTAATTACTAATTATAACTTTTTCGCATTTCATACATTTTATTCCAAAAAGTAATGGCAAAATCTTTCCAAATGGCCGTTCCTGTATATCTTGCCAGTCCTAATTTCAGTGCCAAGAAATAAAACGTTTCGTAATAATATAATTGTATAATGACATTACACGTCTTGTATCCGAACAACATACAGAAAATAACAGGGAAAGATAATTACATGTAAAGGAAGTCGCAATTAAAATTATTAGTCAGCAAAAGAAAAATAATTCACCTGCTATTTCGTTACATAGTGAATGGATTTTCACCATTTCAAAATACTCTGTTTTTCTATTATTTATTCAAACACATCAGATGTAAACCGAGAAAATATATTGCAAAAATTAACTGGCAATATTATACGCGTGTAATTAGTTTGTTTTGTCGATAGCAAATTTTTCTCCAACATCCGCTTGTAATCCGAAATGAGTTCTAATTTTTATTAGTTCGAAATGTTTGCCGATACGAATACGATTCTTATAATCGTACGATTTTAATATCAGGTTAAAATAAATTTCCTTGGAAACGAAAACAACAGGAGTGCACGCCACAAATAGTTTACTCAGTTGAGGTTTGCTACTATTCCTGAATAGAAAATAAGTTGACCGTTTTGACTTAAATTTGCATATTTAATTTATTACCAATGGTACGTGCACAACTGCAAAATGAATTAGCTGGATAAGTGCCAGTTTTGTTTGAAAAGATTTTAGATAGAACAACGGTGTAAGTAGGACGAGAATGATTGATAGTGTTTGATAGTGATGTTTTTTAGAAACATTCAAAAGCTAATAACTTTAAAATTTGAATGTCAATATTATTTTCAAGCAACAGATTGTGAGGCCTTTCTGCTTGTGAACGTAATTTTAAGCATTTGCCTAAACGCTTCAGGGGCGTAGCCAGGGGGTTCCTGGGGTGCCCGGCCGTGACCTCCCCCCAACCCCCTTTGTGAGATTTTTTTAAGCAAACAACATACAAACCTTATAATTAAGCTGGCAAAAAGCGCGAATCCGAAGAATCAACATGCCATAAATCTTTTATAGTGCTTGGTAGTTACATACTCCATTTTCAGGAGCGAACATCTGCAGTACTCTGGGTGTGACACAGTGTGACCCCCCCCCCCTTTGGAAAATCCTAGCTACCCCCTGCGTTTCGTCGTGTTCACTGCTGAAAGTCAAGCAAACAAACACCTCATTTTAAATAATTATTTCCTTTAGATGTCCCGTCCCTTTCTTTTGCTCTATCAATCAAAATGATGTTAGATGTCATTTAAAACTTATTTTAATGATTTTTTATGCAATTCTTTGACTTTTTATGGTTTGATGTTCATATTCCGTATTTTAGTGACGGGACTTGTAAAGGGTTTTTTCATTTCCACATTCCACATGCTTCTCTGTTTCAATAAAGGGATATTTCTCCTTTAGTGTTTCGCCGGTCAGACGGACGAAAATTAAAAGCACGACAGCTTTGTCACAACGCCATCGTGATGTCACGTACGGCGGAAATCTCGAAATTTCAATATGCTGTATTTCACAAAACACAAAAGATACTGTATAGCTGGAAACTTGTGAATAGATTTTTTTAGGATTTTTTTTCATGTAGTGACAATAACAATTTATCAGGCCAAGCGAACTTTGTTTTTGAAATCTTATGACGAAACGCCAAACTGGCAATCCCTCAGGTTGGTGGAATTGTTTTAAAAATACTACTCTGGTAGGAGTTGCCAAACTTCCATTGTAGCTAGAAATGTAGAAACTTTATAGGAAGTGCTGCTCAATAGAATAAAACGTTGACCATTATGACTCGGCTTCCTGTCATTCGACTGTTTATAGAATTTCCGACTTTACTGTCATGATTAAAAGTTAACCTGGACTCTCGGCACTTATTTCCATTCTGAAAAATTGACTAATAAGTCTGTAAACTAAATTATTTCAGAGGTACTTTAAGCAGTACCAGATGTATGTCGAAATTTGTTCCAGAATATTGTGTTTTCAGCCTGCGCAGAATATGACGTGATTATTTCTTCGTAGATCCTGAAGCGGGAGCTGACACGAGCGAGAAGTTCACATGAGAGTTTTCTTCGGCAAAATTGTATTTTTACACTTTCTTAGCATTTTGGCTTGATTTCGCATCTATTTCCATTATTTTCTGGATTTTTTAAGAAAATAAGTGGTGAAATCCAAGATGGCGGAGCAAACGACGTGCTATGACGTCATAATCATCCAAGATTGTGAAATCAAACCTCCCCATATGACTTGTATCACGGTGAGAGTTAGCGAAACTTGCTTCGTGCGAATAAAGTAAAGGCTTTCGCCAATAAAAGTAACAGAGAAGCAATTTTAATTTCCATAACACATCTTTTGGTTTCAGAATGGTTCCTGGGATGTTTCAAGGAGAAACCGCAAGACCGTGCATTTAACGTTTCTGCTGGAAACTACATTGTGTCTGACACTTCCGCTCAAGAATGCACTTCCGCTTGTGCTTATTTAAACCATACACACGCGGCCACTGAAGGAAAGTTGTGCTTTTGTAAAAGTGGCTCCTATGACATATATGGTCAAGCCTCCAGTGACAGTCTCTGTGACGTAGCATGCTCTGGTCTATCATGTAGCAACACGTCATACATCCGGGTATATTCAACCCAAGATGTAATTGGAGAACTTAAGGTATATGGCAATCAAACCGGTTGGTTATTGCAGGAAGTCAATTTCACTACTACTCTAACTGGAAAAGGTAAAGAAATTGAAGAGACGAAAATTGTTTTTGTTTTTCAGTATTGTTCACAATAATTGAGACAATTCTTCACTCTAAGTCACCAATAATTAATGAAAACAAGATTCTTTATTAATAACTTATATGATAAATAAATTAAAACTAATTTACAATGTACGGTTCTGGTGATGCAATAATAAAAATGAAAAGCAAAATATAATATGCAGAATATGCATTAAAAAGCTTAAAATTGGTCTTGAAATGAACGATTTAACAAGAATTCGAAGGAGTAACAAGACATGTCGCTTCATGTTAGAACATTGGGTATGATAACGCGCGTGTAACAAGAACAAAAGAAAACTATTTTCTGCTATTTACAATAAAAATTATAATAATTCTACCATCTTAGTTTCTAGTTCTTGGCAGAAAACCAAAAACTACCCTAAAAGTCATTAAAAAAGAGAAGATAAATAAATAAATTAGAAAATGTCCGCATTCCTTACATTAACACTAAAGTTATCTAAAAAGTCTACATTCTGTGAAAAGGAGTTCCAGAGCCTCGAACACATCTTAAAATATCAAACGATATGCGTGTTGTAAGCCAACATATTGCACTGATATAAAACTCGCCGTTCTTACGGGAAAGTTTGTCCGCTAGAGTGGCGGAATTGTATGAAATCGTACAACCTTACGTGATATAATTAACTAAAATAGTACGATCTTGCCCGGGCATCTAGCCGGAGAGCATTTTACGGAGTTATGTGACTCTATCCCTTGCTACACCACGCAAACTAGATTACATTTGGCGCGAATGAATTTGGATTGCTCATTTTCAGGGGAAACCAACGTTTCGTACACATTTGACTTTGGTGACGGGTCTTACGTCCTAACCACGTGTGCACACGCCACACACGTGTACACACGCGTGGGCCACTTCCACGTCAAAGCGTCTGCGAGGAACAACGTATCAGGTCCCATAATGGCGTCCATGTGGGTATTTATTCAAAGCTCCACGGGTCAGCTGAGTTTAGATTATCCGCAAGATATTGTTGAAGCTGAAAACGACACGAAGATTGCACTGGCTGTCAGTCAAGGAACCTGGATGGAAGCTAGATTGGTGACGTCACCTCCTGGTTCTAAGTCGAAGTTCAACCTATCTGGTAAGGATGCTTGCGACGAATGCAAGCATTAAAGGGACACTGTCGCGCCTGATATATCATATTTTAATAATTATGGCCTGTAGCTTGCTGTACTCGTGCTTTATTGTCTTGAAATAGAAGGAGAAAAATGCTAAAAGCGGTGAAAGTAAAGAAATATCAACTAAGAAGAAAAAATAAGTGTTAAAAGATTCAAAAATTCACCAGAATTTCATCTTTGATTTCTGGACATCCTGTCTGGACATCCTGTCCAGAAATCAATTTTAATCAATTGCAATCCACTTCCATCTTTGTAATCCTGTACTACTTACCCAAAATAACTGTTCTATCTTGTTCTGTGGAATCTTTTTATCAAATTTATTCATATATTTGGTGGCATTTGGCACAATTATATGGAACTTAAAACATAGAAATTTCTATAATCAGGCGTGACAGTGTCCCTTTAATGCTTTTTCAATGGTGTTTTGTTACTCTAAAAATGAAATCGAACCACAAGAAACATTCACGGTTTACGACGGGGAAGTATTGTAAAATTGTCCAGTTTGTGCAATACATTATGGCTGGATTTCATTTGGGTTCTGATTATCCTGAATTTTGTGTTGCGTATCTTATATATAGTTATACATTTCATTACCCTGCCTTTTCTTCAGACGCCACAGTGTACGATATAGGTTCGTCAGCAACACTTGGAAATACCAGCAGCTCCCCAGAAACAGACGGAGCCTATGTGATCCCTTCCGCCATGATGAAGAAAGATGGTTACATATTGGCTTGGGAATTGTTCGCCACTAAAATAGGAGCCATCCGCTTGCAGGTTAGTTTCCAAATCGTAATTTCTCCGCCGCTGTGAAAAGAGTTACAAACAGTGCGAAGACCAGTGTTTTTGCGTCAATGTTTATGGTAATCTAGTCCACTGAGCCTGCTTTTCCTTTGGTCAGCACCAAGATCGCAGACTCTCGCAGTTCCAATCACGTGAGCATGAGCAGACTCGCTGCTCATTATCGATTATCAGCCAATCAGCTTTGAACATTATAGGACTGAAGCGGCGTAACCTGGTCCCTGGTTCAAGTCCCCCTCGCTGCTACTAGATGGATTTGTTTTATATCATGTTTAATTTGTTTCAGATTTGCTTGCAATGCGCATTTGATCATAAATGCTAATTTATTGCCATTGTTATTGTTAACGTTGATTCTCGCCTCGCTCCGAGAGTTTTTCTCTGGGTTCTCCGGTTTTCTTCCCTTCTAAAAACTAACATTTCCAAATTCCAATGCGACCTGAATAGAGGGACCCGTATGAAAACCATATAGAGCTGCATCGAGGTGATTTCCTCTCTAAATGTCCTCGAATCGCGGACTATAAAATCGGGACTGGCTATGGTACGCGGGTCGGACTGGCCAAGGTCTGCTGACCAAACAAAAAGCGGGCTCAGCGTGATTGTGCTGATGAAATTCAGCCTTTAGATTAGCTGGGAAGTGTACTGTTGCGCTCTCATGTTGTTAGAGTTAGGCTTTATCAAACTCGTCTCATGCAGTGGATGCAGCTTTCCAGAAAAAAGGAATCTTATAAAAACTTCAATGGAGGTTAGAAAACTGTGGACCATTTCTTGATTGATGAAAGGGAGAGGAATGGATAGAATGGTGGCCCTGCCTTGCACTAATAAGAAGTGAGAGGGGACAACAAGAGTGACTCTTAAATTTTTGTATATAATTTATTATATCATAAGGGCCTTGCCCTACCCGCCCAAATATGTCACTAAACGTAACCATGGGCATCACAAGTGAGTGGAATGAAATACGCGTTCACTTTAGGCGATTAATTGTTAAGAATTATAGCTCAATTCCACTGCTTGTTTTTATTACAGGTTTACCGTCCTAATTGCTCCATGGCCAACACACACTTTTGTCCAAGAAATTACTCCTGTATCTCCAAGTCAGACAGCTGTGTTAGCCTCAGTCTCTTTAGTTGCCCGGCAAACAGCATCTGCATGGGGTCTGGGCACTGCTTGTCCACATGTCAAAGACAGAACGTTTCGTTTTCTTCCAGGTCGTCTCCTCTGACGGACTACGTCATCGCTGCCGGTAGGTGGTACGGTCATGCGTGACAGAGCAACAGTGTTTACGTACCACTTTGCGTGATATTAATGTTTGAAATGACATGATGAAAAAATGAGAGGGTCTAATAAAGTAGTATATGACACACAGTGGGGGTAGGGGTTAGGCTGTATGTTTAGTGCGTTGCCCATTCAATCCTTGCAACGTAACAGCACTCCTTGATATAATATGCTGCAAAACAAACTGAAAGTAAATTTATCTTAAGTTTCAATGTACTAACTGTTAAGAAACATAAGCTTGTTATGGATGGCAAAAGGAAGAGGGACCAAAAAAATCCTTCGGATTTTTTCAAAGGTTCCGTCAAAACATTTTACCTCCGGCTAACTAGAAGTTCCTTTATTGCAGAGACTCTTGTAGACATTACTAAAACTGGCAAAAATCTCATCGCTCCTGCCCCCGAGAAAGCCCTTAAAGTGCAAGCTGGTGACGTCATAGGCTGGGTAAGCAACAGTTCTTCTGGAGCGCTGGCGTTCGAGCGAACGATCGACGATCCATCGTTCTTTTATTCCAGCTCAACGTTCAGCATTTCTGTGGGAGGCGTTTTGGCTGCCTCGGGTGGTCCTAGTCGGCATGATATCAAGCATTTATTGCGAGCTCATGTTTCCCATCCATCACAGGCGACGGTTAATGTGAACTTTGTCGGAGCAGGAATTCATAAGGTTACTGTTATCGTGGATAACGTGGCTGAAAGTGAACTGAAGACCTGTGAAGTGTCCGTTCAGGTACAGTGGATCCTCGGAGTCTCAGGGGCGAACGTTTACAAGAAGACGAGGTTTACCCCTGGTATGCTACACTTGAACGACCAGTTATACGAACCATCCGAATGCTTGCCTCTGACTGGCCACAAAAGTTTTGATCCCAGGGGCACTCCTACGTCTTCTTATAAACTTTCGTCCTTGAGTCTCCGAGGATGGGTAAAGTGCCAGTGTATTTTGATTTACCTGATCACGATGACTATTTGCTCTAGCCGCAAACGGGAACTCCAGGGTACCATTTTACGTTTGCTCTTTTGTGCGAAAAAATTCTCTTGGGTCTTTTTCATCATCATCAAGAGGATGTAATTCATCATTACTTTCTATCATTTCCAGGAGCGCATTGTAAACCTTAGAATAGCGGCACCATTAACAAACGTGAGCTATGCAACAGGGAAGGCAATTCGCTTTGAGAGCGCCAGAGATAAAGGCAGCAACATGAGCTACACATGGACAACAAATGGGACAACTTACAACATGGAAAACCCTGCAGTAGTCTTCAATCATATTGGTGAGAATGCAAATAAATTCATGTTGTTTACCTGTTAATTTTGCCCGGGTGGTGGATGCCAAGATTATCGACGAAGACCTGACGAGATCCGAAGACAATCCGAAGAATTTCTCGCCAAACACAACCTTGCCGCGGAGCATTCTGAGGAATTACCTTAATTTACGTAGACTTGTCTTTCCTTGCAGCTGTTTCTTTTAAGGATGTGATGGCTTATTAAGTTTTTCAACTGAGCGTGGGTTTTGGTCCGTAAGGATAAATCAAAGTTTTTGCCCCACAGCCGTGTAACTTACAATTAAGCCTAACCTGTCGGTACGAATTGACAGGTAAGGGACGCGCCATTTTATTCTTGAGTGGGGTTGGGCAATTTGCCTGAGCAAGAGTTTTTTTCACCTTCAGGTTGTGCAAGATTTTTTTTTGTGGACTGTGAGCTTGTGCAAGATTTTTTAACATCATCACGGGACGTGGATAGTAGAAAGTGCTTGCTAAAGTTTTTTCCCATGGCTCCCGTTTACGGTCAAAAATAAAATGGTCCGTCCCTAAAACATTACACTTCCATTTCTGGGTAGCATACGCCCTTCTGTGCAGTTGTGGCACGTGGAAAAATTTTACAATTTTGTTTATATTATGGGTTATAACTTTAAAATGCCAGAAATGGAAAGAGCACGTCAAAAATAGCCAAATGGTCAAGTTTTAGGCTCCTGACGTTAAAGAGTACGTTTATACGAGAGTTTGAATTTTGGGAGAATTTAAAGAATTTCAAGCCATGGAACTTTTTGCTGGAGAGCAAGATCTTGCTCTCCAACAACTTCAAAATTCTAACTCTCATAAAATCTTATTCTTTAAGACCAGGGGCCTCAACCTTGTCAATTTTCCTATTTTTGACATGCTCTGTTAATTTTTGGCATTCTTTAAGTTATAGCCCATAATTGTATGACTTGTACGTCACAAGTTGGCCTAGCTGCATAGGGCCTATCTCTTACAGTAAGATGTTATTTATTGTTTTCCAATCGATTATTGCAGGTCTGTATCAAATTTCTGTCCACGCCAGCAATAACATCAGTTCCGCGGTCGCCTTTTCGGTAATAAGCATACTCCGGCCAGTGTCAATAGCATGGAGGGAGGAACCGCCAGCCAAGATTAATGCAGACGTAGCGTTCAATTTTTCTGTTGTTTTAAACGGAACGAACGTGACGCTAGCAATCGACTTTGGTGACGGATCATCGGCTAACAAAACCTTCTTCGAGTCTGCTATGAATACTGTCATCAGCATATCACACATGTGAGTGTTGACTTAATATTTTTTAAAGCTGTTTTCAATTGATTACTGTCAACTCAAAACCAAGGTAATCACTCTGGCCAATCAGAAAGGACGGAGACAATCCAGTAAACCAATCAAAACTAGAAGGACTACAAGCAGCCGCCACGGAGCGCGGGAAAACGTATGTCGGCGAGATTGGTTTTGGTTCTCCTTATTATTGATTATAAGGAAGTGGCGCGAGATTTTTAATCTAGTCACTAAAAGGGCAGCAATACAAATCCAAAGCTAAATGCAAATTACTTGCAGCATTTAAGTGAAACCTGAAGAGATGAATTCTTTAGTGAATTTTTCTAATAATGTCTTGCGTTTCGAAAACTTGCTTTTTTGGCGTGAGCAGCCGTGAACTGGTCTTGGAAAATTTATTCTTGTAAAATAGCTCATTAATATGGTATTTTCTGCCCAAAATTATTTTCGGATAACTAAATCCTTCTCGAATTCTGCTTAGTGCAGCTGTCCGCCATATTGTAAAATGTTTGTTATAATGCTACTGGCTTTCGGGAGTGTGACTTTGTGGTAAGCAGTCCCACTTTGAAGCGGCAGTTTAGCAGCTCTCGTAAGCTTGCAATTCTACTGGTAGCAGTTGCTATTGTTTTAAGGACTAGGGGCATTGTTCCTGTTGTTTCTTTTATTGTTTTCACTCAGGGTATCGAGCCATTCATGCGAGACCTTACGAGAGCTGCTACATTGCCCCTTTGAACGCGTTGATCATGGATCATGAACCAATCGGACGTCATGTAACCGGGCACACGTTTTGCATCTCATTGATTGGTTCAAAAGCAAAATGTTCACACGAGGTTTCTAACACTTTGTAGTTGCTCGCGATAATAAACTAAAGCTATAAAACAGTTCTCAACATCCCATGATCAAAAAACCGCTCTTTAATCGTCAATCTCGTTTTTCTTTTTTCCTTTAGCTACACCGAATACGGGAAGCACCTCATTTCTATAAAAGCAAAGAACAACATATCAAGCTTTCCACTGCAATTAAAATTCCAGGTGCAGGCCATGGGTGATATTGGTGAGATTTTGATAAAGCTTGATCCAGCACCCACAATTGAAAATGTTTTGGAGATTGCCACTGACCAAAATTTCGAAATAGACGTATCTGTGTCTGTAAAGAAGAAGGTGAATTATACGTTTCATCTTGGAAATGAACAAAA